>JARHVA010002731.1:1057500-1375000 GCA_037957365.1 Torreya grandis
ACCATCTCCTTCATAATATATAATCCAATTTTAATTTTATTTTTTCCATAAAATATCCAAATGTTGCATCCACCACAAAAACACAAATTACTATTTTATGTCATATTGTATTCACCTAGATGTTTAATTTATTGTTCAATCTCAAAGTTATCCCCTACATTGTTTATTTGAATCTCTTAGGTACATGAGTAAATTTCACTATATATTATAACTTTGATTTTTTATTGAGGTTTTCAATAATTCATGTGATAATTTATATAGTTATGAATTTTTTGAGTTTCCAAGCATACATCACCTGATATATAATAGAGATCACAAACATCACAATCAATCATGATTTAATCTATTCATTATTTTGAATATACTTGGAGATGGAGCTTCATGTTAGCATAGTGTTGTCATTAATGTCATTAATGTCAAAGTATGGTGTCATTAATGACATGATGCATCAATTGAAAATGCATGGTGAGTAACAGTTATGAATTAGGTTGATGTCTAGATAAGCATGGTGTTTAGATGAATAAGGCCAATTAGTAGTATATGTTGTGACAAGTTTATGAGCATTGAAGGTGTGTAGTGATTTCCATGAGAGAGAAAGGTATAGATCCAAATGTCTTATATCTACTTGTTTAATGTTGTGTTAAGGCCATGATGTGCAAGGAATAGGTCATGGCTTCAAGGTGTTTTTAAAGCCTTGTCTAGACATTGTAAGAAGAACATTATAAGAAGATGTGCATAGTGAAGCTTAATGAAGTGAATGAGCACAATCTTGTGAGATGTTCTTGGCATTAGGTGATCATGAAATTAAAGTATATTTACCTTTATAAGTATTTAAAGGTCATTTTTCAAGTATAAAGAGATTAAGGAGTCTTGTCATGGCCTAGTAATGCCATAAATAAACCTTGTGTAAGGGCATGGGATTGGTTGCTTGGTGAGATGAGTGGTCTTAGGAATGTGAGAAGATGTTTGGTAGTGGTTGAGAATTTTAATATTTTTTATGTCATGTGAAAAAGGATTTAAAGCATCAAATAGTGTTTCAATATCATTTTTCAATCTTCAAAAACTTGATAAGCTTAGTCTTGGCACTATTCATAACATGAAGAGACCTTGTGAGAAGCTGTAAGCATGGTAACTTGATGAGATGGATGCACAGATGCATAATAGATAGTATAAGGTTGTTTGAGCATGAATATTATATATTTTATCACTCAATATAAATTTAAGGTAAGCCTAAAAGGGTAAGGCCTTATGTCCAAGTCTGTAACTAGACTATTTCTAGACCCTGCTCAACCTAATAAAATGTCATAAGGTGTTGTCAAGACATATGAAGGATATAAGGAATTTTTTGTGCATGTGAGATGTTGTTTTATCATGTGAGTTAAGTATTAATATCTTTAAAATAGGTTTGAATGTCAATTCTAGACCTAATAAGGTGTGAAGACTCAGGTGTAGTAAAATAAGATGGTGAATCAAGATAAGTTTATAAGGCATGTGTGAGTACGTGATCATTGAAAAAGGTGAGTAAATTTTTTTAAAACATGTGCATTAAAGGTCAAAATTTGAAGGTTAAGGTAAGAAAAGTGTTTTTAAGATCGCTCGAGTGCACAAGATGAGGAGTTGTCTACCTGAAAAGGTTTGTCAAGTATTCATTAGCATGTGAAGAATTTTCATGAGGACCTAATATATTTATAGTAGATGATAAAGTTTAATATATTAAATTTATAGGCACTAATTTTTTTAATGAAGGGTTAAGCTTTATGAATGATTGTTAAGACTGAAAGATGGTTTAAACCCTCAAAGAACCCTAATAATGACCCAATGTTGAAGATATTGTTTTAAAGGTATAAAAATGGTTTTTCATAGATATTTAAGTTATTTTATGTAGTATTAAAATATCCCACTAAATTTCATGTGTGATTGGTTTGTCAGGTGAGTGAGTGGACCCTAGAAGAAAGGCCTTGTTTCTTTGAGATGTTATGTATTAGTCAAAGTTGACCAAGTAAAAGTTGATAAATAGATGGAGGAAAAATATTAAGAATTATATTTTATTTACATGGTGGTTTATAATATAATTATATCCCTTATTTTTTATAAACTATCCATCTAATAAAACCTATTGCTAACAGGCCTAATGGTACAAACAACAAGAAACCCAGGCAGAAGTGATAAGATGATCAAAGATGTGTTTTCATGGAATAAGGATGAATCAAAGTTCATTGAGAACTTTTTTAATAAATATAATACATTTTAATGATGAATATAATTTTTTAAGGTTATTGAATATGATTGAAAAGTTTCTCACAAGTTGACTTGTCTAGCTTAGTGAGGTCTATATACAGTGAGGTTATGAGATTGGTGTACAAGAAAATTATTGTCATTTTAAAATGGTATCCTTATATTTTATATTGGTATAATGATATAATAATATTATCCACATGAATTATAAGTCTCTAAAAGTTTCTACATAGGTGTTGAAGGTCATTATCACCATGATTGTGTTTGAAAGTAAATTGGCAGTTCTGGGTAGGCAAGTTGCAGTGATGAGTTTGAGTCTATATGCCATAATTTGAAGCATATAATGTAAATTTTTTATATATTTTATACTTTTATTTCCTATCTATGATTTTAATAATCTTGGAAGTCAGTGTAAGAGGTTGAACTATTGAAGCCAAAAAGGCTTGTCTAGTTGAGTGCGGTCTGAGAGAGAAAGGGTCAACAAATTGGTTTGTAAAACTAATAGTTGTCATTATAGCTTGTGATAATTTTGTTTTATGATTTTATAATATAATATTATTTAATTTCAAGTCATTTTTTTTCTATCAATTTTCATAAGTTCATGTTTCCATGACTCTATTTAGAGGCTAGTTAGCAGTTTTGAATGAGTTATCTACAAAGAAGAGTTTGAGTCCTTTTGCCCTAAGTTGTGAGATATAAATCATATGGTGATGACCCTAAGGTAATTTATATTTTTTATATGTTATTTTTTCCATGTTTTTATAGAAAAATTGTGTTTATGCTTTAGTTTTTCAAGACATATTTTTTGGGTATGCACAAGCCTATTATGAACAGTGTTTTGAGAAGGGGTTCAAGTGGTGGTTGGACCTAAAAGGTATTTTGGACCTAAATTGAAATTTAATAAGGTATATTTTATTAATATATTAATTTATCCTACTATGTGTGGAGTTTATAATAAATTAAATAAAGATAAATTGAAACATGCTCTAATGAAGACCTAATTGAGTTATGTCTCCTCGAGGCCTAAAAGATAATTAGGTATATTAAGTTATGTCTAACCTAATGTATTGTTTGATTAATGTTTTTAATATTATATAATACAAACTATAATTTTGATAAAAGTGTTCAAGTGTTCATGGATAACCAAGGTGTGGGATAGAAAATGACTTGGATAAGAGTAAGACTAATTAGGCCTATTTGAAATAGTGAGATAAGAGAGTGTACAAGTGAATAAAAGATCACAAAGAGGATCAGATTGAGGTAATTTAGAAAACAATAAGTGTTTATATATTCAATCATGAATATCTAAGAGGAGATATGACTATGGAGATCAAGGTCAGATGACCTAAATAATCTTAAAGAAAACTAGTAAAGTGAAGAATCCTAGAGGCAATTTTTGAGAGGGATAGAAGTGTGTGAATAGATGAAGAAGAGGAAAATAATATATTAAATATTTTAACAAGTAAAAATATGGAAGTCATAATTATACTTGGATAAGTGGGTACTTGGTCAAGAGGTGGCTGAGTTGTTGCTAAGTCACTAAGGGAGTTGGTGCTTCCTTGCAAGTGGGTGCTTGCGAAAGACTCTATAAAGTTAGTACTTGATAGATTGGGGTTGGTGATCCAAGTTGAGTGGATGCTCAAATTAATTTGATTCATTTATTTATATGACTATTTTTCTAAGATATGGTTATTAGGTTTTATTCTACATGAGGATTTCCCACATAGATGATGTGTTCATACTTGTTATGTATATATTTCCACTACTATGTTGTTAGACTAGTTGATATTACTCATATGATGATGTTTCTTGATGAATGATTATAATATATATTAAATTGAAATTAAAGTTTATAAGGACACTAATTTAACCCTAGTGATTATATCTACAATAATTGGTATCATAGCCAGTCATGTGAGATATGCCTAACAGCCTAAAGGTGATCCTAAAAAACACAAGAATGGATTGTGATGATGATAGTGTTTATCATGATAGTAATTAATCTCTACCAAATAATTTTGGTAATATAAAAATAAAGTCTAAATAATAAGATTATATGAAATCTCGAAGTATAGATAGTGGTTTCTCAAGTCACATGTTAGGAGATAAGAGAGGTTTTGGTTCTCATGTGGTTGATCAAAGAAGTAAGAATGAAAAGTTGACTAAGAAGAAGGATAAAAGGGTTAGGCATGTTCAACTTATAAACCAAGATAGGTTATTTTCTACTGTAAATTATAATTTAGATTTGAAATAATGTCAAGAGTATACTTTGTCAGCTCAAAAGGTTGACAAAGAGTCCATGTCAAAGGTGAAGCCTAAGTTGAAAATCAAGCCTAAAAGAACATTAAAGAATATTTAAACTTGTGAGAGTATGGATATCTATGAGTCTCCTAAATTTTTGTGGTTCTAGTGCCCTATGGAAGGGGTGACTTATTAGGCTTAATGAAGACACTCATAAATAATTTGAAGCATGTTGGATTCTTGTTGAGCTTTAACAAGTGTTGTATAGTATCAATTTACATATCATGAAGAAAATAAGTTATGATAGAGGTATATCATAATGAATCTTGTAATCATAGACCTATTTAAGAGAATGATACAAGGAAGATGTCCTAATAAGGTATGTGCCATGGTGGTTTGATAAAATATGAAGGATATAGATAAATGAAAGAATAAAATATGAGATACCATATGGACATGACATGAGTGATCTTTGCTCTAGCATGGAAGACAAGATTGTTCCCTTAGAACAATATCTTTGATTGTAGTCAGACCTAATTGACATGGTGGGCAAACATTGATTACAGAAATGTTTTACACTAATAAAAATTGATTATGATTGATATAGATATTTGAAGATGACCTTTGGGTCATGTATCATAGGTCTATATGCTCATTATTCCATGGTTGTATGAGGTTAAGTTGATCAAACAAGATAAAAGTCTGGTAGATAATGAAATAGGTGTTTTATAGACCTAATGATTAGTGAACTAAAACAATAAGGTTTGTCATGATGTAGATGGATCAGATATGGATTATCAAGCTAAGAGGATGATATCATGAGTCTTTATGGTGTGAACAAAGGTTTAAAGTCCAATCAAGTGTTAAGGAGGTCAGAAAATATTATTATTCACTATGTGTCTCAAAAAGAGATAGCATCAACTCAAAGGGAGAAAGTGAGTTTACAAAAGTTGTCTAAAACAACTAGTATGAGCCTAAGGAAAGTATTTGGTTAGCATTTCAAGTTTGTAGTTTATTGAAGTTCAGATCCAAGGATCAAATATATGTTTGTCAAATACCCTTTATCATTAATGTCAAAGGGGGAAAAAGACTAATTTAGGGGAGAAGAGATTGATTAGACTATATTATGTTTTGCCATCAATGAAAAAGTGGAAGTTTATGGGCATAGTATTGTCATTGATATCAATTTGATGTCATTAATGTCAAAGTGTGTTTTAATTAATGACATGATGCATCAGGTGAAGATGCATGGTGAGTAATCATGATGAACGAGGTTGATGTCTAGATGAGCATGGTGTTTAGATGAGCAAGGTCAGCTAGCAATGTATGATGTGACAAGCTTATGAGCATTAAAGGTATGTAGTGATTTCCATGATAGAGAAAGGTATATGTCCAAATGTATTATATCTACTTGGTTGATGTTGTGTTAAGGACATGATGTGGAAGGAATAGGTCAAGGATTCAAGGTGTCCTATAAAGCCTTGTTTAGACATTATAAGAAGAACATTGTAATAATATGTGCATAGTAAAGCTTGATTAAGCTAATTATCACAAGATTATGAGAGGTTACTTTTAATTATGTGATCAAGGTCAGTTTTGAAGTATCAATAACTTAAGGAGTCTTGTCATGACCTAGTAATGGCATAAAGAGACCTCGTGTAAAGGCATGGGATTGGTTGCTTGGTGAGACGAGGACGAGTGCTTTTAGGAATGTGAGAATATGTTTGGAAATTCTTGAGCATGGTAATATATTGTATGGCATGTGATCAAGTTGTATAAACACCAAATATTGTTTTGAGATCAATTTTCAAGCCTCAAGTGCTTGAAAATCCTAGTCTTGACACTAGTCATATCATGAAGAGACCTTATGAGAAGGTTTGGACATGGTGACTTGGTGAGATAGATTCAAAAAGGAATAAGATGTTGTATAAGGTTACTTTAGCATGCATATGAGGCATTATATGACTTATTAGAGCTTCAAGGTAAGCATATAGGGGTAAGACCTTTAGTCCAAGTCTGTAACTAGACTAGTTTTAAACCCTACCTGACCTAATAAGGTGTCATGAGGTGTTGTTAATACACCTATGAAGGATGTAAATAATTGTTTGATAATATTATATGTTGTGTTATCATGTGATTGAAGTATTAACATCTTGAAAAGAGGTTTCAAGGTTATTTTAAGACCTAATAAGGTATAGAAACTTAGGTGTAGTAAAGCAAGATGGTGAGAGCATGGCATAGTGAGGTATTAGGATGAGTTTCCAATGAATGTGTGAATAGGTGAGAATTGAAAAAGGTGATTCAAATTTTTTTTAAACATGTTCATGAAATTATAGGTCCAAATATGAAGGTTAAGGCAATAAATAGTGTTTTTAAGGGCTCTCAAGTACAAAAGATGAAAAATTATCTACCTAAGAAGGTTTTTCAAGTGTTTGTTGGCACATGCATAATATTCATGTTCATGAAATTATAGGTCCAAATTTGAAGGTTAAGGAAATAAAAAGTGTTTTTAAGGGCTCTCAAGTACACAAGATGAAAAATTATCTACCTAAGAAGGTTTTTCAAACATGTTCATGAAATTATAGGTCCAAATTTGAAGGTTAAGGCAAGAAAAAGTGTTTTTAAGGGCTTTCAAGTACATATGATGAAAAATTATCTACCTAAGAATGATTTTCAAGTGTTTTTTGGCACATGCATAATATTCATAAGGACATAAGATATTCATGGTATATTTTTAATGGTCCTATATTAAATTTACAAGCATTAGTTTTTGGAATGAAGGGTTAAGTCTTATTAATGATCAATAAGACTGGAAGATGGTTTAAACCCTCAAAGAACCCTAACAATGACCTGATATTGAATATATTTTTCTAAAATTATTATAATGGTTTGGTATGGATATTTAAGTGATTTTTAGTTATATTAAACTCTCCAAATCACCTCCATGTGTGATTGGTCTATAGGTGAGTGAGTGAACGCTATAAGAAATACCTTGTTTCTTAGAGATTTGTTATAGCAATAAAAGTTAACCAGGTTAAAGTTGTTAAAAGGATGGAGGAAAATCTTGAGACTTATATTTTATTTCCATGGTAGTTTACATTCATATTATATCCCTCAATTGTGCTAAACTAGTCATCTTAGACAAATATCGCTAACAAGACTAATGGTGCAAATAGTGAGAAACCTAAGCAAAAGTGAGAAGATGATTAGGGATGTGTTATCATGTAATAGGGATGAATAAAATTATATGTATACATTGTTAAAGATATGTAATACATGTTCATTATGAATATAATTTAAAATTTGTTCACAAGTTGACTTATCGAGCTCAGTTAGGTCTATAAATAGTAAGGTTATAAGATTGGTATGCAAGACCAATATTATCATTTTACCATGGTATAATTATATTCAATATTGGTATAATTATATAATAATATTATCCATATGCATAAAAATTATCTAAAAGTGTCTACACAAGTGTTGAAGGTCATTATCACCATGACTATGTTTGAAGGTAAACTGACAATTCTAGGTAAGCAAGTTGTAGTGATGAGTTTGAGACTCTATACCCAAGCATGGTGTTTATATTTAGGAATTATATGTCATATTAATTATTTTAATAATCTTTTAATTTAGTTTAAGAGATTGAAACATTGAATCCAAAGTGGCTTGTTTGGCTGAGTGAGGTCTGAGAGAGAAAAGGTCAACAAATTGGTCAAAAAGACCAATAATTACCATTAATGATTATGATATTTTTATTGAAGGATTTTATAATACAATATTATTTCATTTTAATTCCTTTATTTTTTTATATCAAGTGTCATAATTTCATGTTTCCATGACTCTGTTTTGAGGCTAGTTGGCAGTTCTGAGTGAGCTATCTGTAGAGAAGAGTTTGAGTAAATTTTCCCTAAGTTGTGAAGTATAAATCATATGGTTATGACCCTGAGGTCATTTATATTTTGTATATGTGATTTTTTTCAATGTTTTTTTGAAAAAATTGTGTTTATTCTTCATTTTTTCAAGACATATTCTATGGGTATGCACATGCCTATTATGAATAGTGTTTTGAGAAGGTGTTCAAGTGGTGGTTGGACTTAAAAGGTATTATGGAAATAAATTGAAGTTAGATAAGGTAAATTTGATTAATATATTAATTTTTACTACTATGTTTTTAGTTTGGAAAAATTTCAAAAAATACAAAGTGTAATGTGATCTAATGAAGACCTAATTGAATTAGGTCTCCTGAAGGTCTAAAAGAGAATATGGTCTGTTAATTTATGGCTGACCTAATGTATTTGTTGATTCATGTTTGGAACGTGTTCTAAGACCAATTTTAATGGTATTACAAGTGTTAAATTATGTATGGCAACCAAGGTGTGTGAGAGAAAGTGACTTGGATAAGAGTGAGACTAATTAGGCCTATTTGAAATAATGAGATAAGAGAGTGTGCAAGTCAATAAAATAGCACAAAAAAGGAGAAAAGGGAGATCATGTCAACCACAAGAGGTGTGTAGAGAGTCAGTCATGAATATATGATAAGATTTCTGAGTATGGATATCAAGATCATATGACTTAATTAGTCTTAAAGAGGCCTTGTAAAGTGAAGAAGCCTAGAGGCAGTTTTTGAGAGGGATAAAAGTGTGTAAAGAGATGAATAAGAGGACAATCATCTATTTAAGATTTCAATAAGAAAAAATATTGATGGCATAAGTCTACTTGGCTAAGTGGGTGCTTGTTCAAGAGGTGATTGAGTTGGTGCTTCCTTGAAAGTGGGTACTTGATAAAGACTCTATCAAGTTGGTGCTTGATAGACTTTGGTTGGTCTCCAAGTTGAGTGGGTGCTCAACTAAATTTTATTAATTTATTTATAAAACTATTTGTCCAAGCTATGGCCAGTGGATTATATTCCACATGAGGGTTTCCCACATAGATGATGTGTTCATACTTGTTATGTGTATATTCTCATTATTATGTTACTAAACTAGCTAATATTTCTTATATGATGATGTTTCCTGATGAATTATTAAAATATTTATTGAAGTGAAAGTAAATTTTATAGGGATACTTATTCACTCCCCCCTTAGTGATTATATCTATAACACTTCTCATTAACATATTATTCCTCTAAACTTCACAAATGATTTTCCCAAGACAAAAGTATAGTATAACCAATACTTATAATCTATACTACTCAATTAGATCTACCATAAACTTGTGAAATTTTACACACTGTAGTTTCTAAATTTTCTCTAATTTCATCAATATTTATAATATTTCTATTATATTTGACTCTAGAGTATCAATATCCAAGGCAATTAATTTTATATAAATACCCAAAACTATCAAAATAACATTCCTTTTTTTTTTCTTTTTTAGGATTTATATAATTCTTTTACTACTCAACAATTCGAAAGGATGTGGGAAAACTTTATCATCCATAATTCACTATGAATTTTAGAATATGTAGTCTTCTTGTGACATAACAATATCAATGATATTTTTACCTTTGTCTCTTATTATTTCAAGTTATATATTATTCTATCCATATATTTTATTCTATTTTTAAAGGATTTATCTTTTATTTAGTTTTTGAATGAATTTTTGATCAGCTAATTATAGGGAAATGTTTTCACTTTGCACGGATACATGCAATGGTAGTTGTGCACAAGGGTATTATTGTGCAAGGTTATTTTCACAAGCACTAGTTTCACATGATGTTATAGAGGTTCATTTCATAAGCATATATGGTTTTTCATGGTTGTGTGGAGACTATATATGATAGTTATACTTTGTTTTTAATATGTGTGAATAATGGTAGAGTTGCATAGGGTTATTTACACAATTTTTCATTACACTATTCAGGTTGAAAAGTGGAGCATAATGGATGAGTCACAAAAATGTCTTTAAAGGAGATGTTAAATATGTCAATTAATAGAAATCATCTTAATGTGTTATGATACACTTATCAATTGTATTTATCATATTGGAGGATGTGAGAAACATCTTGGAGCACTCTGACATGGAGCTATTTAGGAGAATAAAAAATCATAACTTTGGTCAGCAATAGGATTAAATATATATTCCCTTGTTTTCTAGATGTTACAAATTGGTTACTAGATGTAGGCATAGTTATTCCTAGGAAGAGGATGATGCATAATTATAATCTATTATTGGATATTAGATGTAAGATGCAAGTAATTACATGAATAATGAATACAAATGGAAAAGTATGTGCATTTTAATATACATTAAAGTATTATATGAAATTTATAAAAAATTATGACTTTTTATAGCATTATAAAATGCTTTTATTTTATTTAATAATCAATAAGGTTAATATATGTTTATTTTATTTTTAGTTTAAATGAATGAAACTACTAGATTTAAATTATTGAAATTAATATATAGGAATATATAAAATAATACTATAAAATACAGTATCCTATAGAATTTTACAAATTTAGAAATTAGTTAAAAATATTAAATGAGACTACAGATATGAAAACCTCCCTAAAACATAATTTATGTTGACTGTGTGAGTTGAATATAACATAAAACTACTTGGAAAGACCTATTTATTATGTCATGTCCCAAAATTATAATTTAAATTATGTTAGGACAAGTCCACAAGAGGGTAGGGATGCACTATAGACTTTTCTACTAAATGTGACCACATCCTGGTTAACATTGTGCTCTATTTTTAAAAGTGGGTTCGTACGATAGCCTATGATGTTTTAATAATTAATCACATGTGTCAATTTTTCATGCATAATCCCTAAAAAACATAAACACTGACTCTTACACAAAAAACATAAACCCTGACTCTTACACAAAAAACATAATAGATATAAAATCCCAAAAAAGGTAATAGTGTTAGGGGAATAGATGTTTTATCCTTAGAAAACTTGTGTAATCTAAGAGATACCTAAATATCCCAAATGGTTCTTAAGATAATGTATATCTTCCTCCTAGAGTGAGTGTATAATATATGACTTAATATGTAGGAATATAGCTATTATCACTCAGAAGTGCACCTTGTAATGAACATGTGCCTATTCTCACTTCTATTGATACAATGGAAACTCTCCAAGGCATGGGTGAATTTATGATAGAGATAATCTCTAGATTAATTGTGGTTACCTTTATTGCATTCATCCACTTCTCTCTATACTCTCTCAGATAGTTCTTTCTTGACTAGGAAAAGGAGTAAAAGAGCAAAGCTAAAACTAAAAATAGAAAGGAAAATTGAAAGTTAGGGTAATGCACAAATATTGAGATAAATTATGTAGATACCTAACACAATTTAGAATATAAATAAACTTACACAAATTCACTTAATTCTCATAAAATTACTCTTGCATCAATATTTCACACACAGGTCTTGGCAAACACTCACACTAGCTAGGAAGGAATGAATAATGGTTAAATTCACTTCTGGATTAGGTATAAACTAGACTTAAACACTCTATATGACCTAAAATATTTATAATTTGTTGTATAAAGTTTAATTATAAATAAATAAACCTAGGAAAGAGAGTAATTAACTAATTTCTATCAATGAATAATAAGCACATACTTCTTGAAAGCTTGAAGATGGAGTAAAAATTCAACTCTTTACTTTGTCAAAGGTGATGTAGTACAAAATTTTGGTAGAATTTATGTAAGATAAAATAATAATCTCAAAACAATTAAAAAAATAATGTACATGTATAAAATAATAAGAGAGAGAGAGAGAGAAGACAACAAGTTCTAAATGAGTCCACATGCAAGTCCTAGTTCACTCCTACTTTAATTGAAATTCAACTCAAAATTGAACTCCACCTTCAAATCCACTTTTAATTCCACCTAAAATAAAAAATATAATTTTATTTCAAAAATTATTTCATTTAATATTTTTTTTAGGAGAGAGGAAGGCTATTATTTCATGTTTTAAAAGTTAAAGGGCTCTTCATGCATCTTGAATCTTGAGTTAACTTATTGTGATCTTGCATGCAAATTTTGATCTCTTTAGTTAACTCTTTTTAGTATTTATTTAAATCCTATTGTTATTTAATTAATATTAAATTTATACTTTATTTACCTAAAATTTTATCTTCAATTTACTATAATTATCTTTACTTCACAATTGGAGTTCAACTTCACTTATCTTGACTTGCAACTTGCATGCAACTTGACTTTTTTGACATTTCTAAATTTAGCACAACGGGGGGATTATTAATAGAGGTATTTCATGATTATTTTATAATTATTATTTTTAATTAAAATATCTCTTCAAATATTTACCAAAACTTGAATTTAACTTCTCTATTGTTACGTGTTTTGAGCTCCACTTATCTTGACTTGTAACTTTGACAAGATTCTTGAAAGCACTATGAGAGCCAAAAATAATATGGATATTCATAATTTAAATATATTATTAGAATAAATATTATTTTAAAATAATAACCATGGTTTCATATATCCTCAAACAAAATTTTAGCTCCAAATTCCATGCACAACTCCAAAAAAATAACATTTTATTCTCTGATATGCTCTCTTGTTCTCAAGAAACCCTAATTTGGATTAGGGGGTTAAAATGAGTTTAAGGCCTTAAAAATACTATTTATATTATTTTTATATATTTTTCAATTTTTAATACTTAGAATTTTTTTAAAATATCCAAAATTCTTCACCAAACTCCCTAAGAAAAATTTAACAAAAAAGTGTCTACTTGTTGCCCTTGGGATGACTTCGAGATGTTTTTCAATGAGTTGAGACTATTTGTAATTGGTTTTAATTTAATAATAATTTATTTATACCTTTAAATTAATTATTAACACTCTCAAGTCATTTTTTTCCATTGGAGGGACTTGAAACACCCATTTCCAACTTCATTTGTAAGCAAAAAAGTGAAGAAACCTTCATTCCCTTCATGATCTGACCTATATATTGGAATTTTTTATATTCTAAATTACATTAAATAAATTAAAATAATTTAAAAAATTCAAATATATAAAAATAGACCACCATATAATATTTTAATATTTTTTATTTAATAAAAGTCAAAATATGCACTTTTTGGTGTTGACTAGCTTGCCCAATTTCATTTGTAAATGCTTGTAGGTCTATGTTTTGCCACTTTATTGAATTTTATGAGGTATAAATATCTAATTATTTTTTAATTAATAAATATAATAACTCATATTATTATTAAAATAATTTTATGTGCTCAAAATATCACTTAAACCTCTCAAAAATTGCCTTTTCTAATTGTCTCTCTTGCTTGCTTAAAACCCTAATGCTTGATCCTTTAAATTTATACATAATTTTCCATGAAATTTTGATTTATTAATGTGTATAAATTTCATATATTCCTTATAATATATTACAAAAAATTTATTTTTCAACAAAAAACTAAAAAAGGCAAACATACTACTTAAAATTGAACAAATAAGGGTTTAAGAAGGGTTTTATAGCACCTGTTCTTCTTAACGATTGTTCATAAAATTAATCAAATGTAACTTAAAAATAATTAATTTAATATTTATGAAATATTTTTTCCAAAATAACTTTAATAAATGTTTATCCAACTCCTCTTCACCTTCATGTACCGAGCATTTGAAAATTGCCTTCACTAACTTGCAAATAGCTAGTTAGAGGAATAAAAGAAACCTCAAAATTTGGAGTTGTGAATTGTTAAAAACATGATTTTATCCTGATCAATATTTTATGATTATTTTAATAAATTTTTTACATTTAATCCATTAATTTAATCTTATTTAAAACCTACACATAAGTAACTTTGACCAATGGTGGTAAAATTATCAACATTATTAGAGACTTTGTTGGGATGTTTACCTGTTAAAAAATAATTACCAATATCTCTATACATTGGGTTATGGAGTAATTAAAATATCATGAAATACTAAACTAAAAATTTCTTCCTCAATCAATTATAACACTTGTGAATAAGCACTTATTTAATTGAAAACTAGAGCAACTACCAATTGAAAGATGTGCAAGATAACACTTAGAGGAATTGAAAACTAAAATACTAATAGAACATGTATATAACATCACTTAGAGGAATATTAAATATAAAAATACTAATCTAACTTATTCTAACCTAATTTAACTACTAGATATATTCATATACAAAACTATTAACATGTAGTGCAAAGTAGCTACCTTTTTCAGCAAAATTATGTGACTAGCAAACTTGATGGAAACCATGAGAGAATGAAATAGAGCCAAATGTATCATGATCATGAAATATTTTTCTTATTCAAAATAAATATTATATACTTCCTCAAATTTTATTAAAACACGACTAACCTAAAATGCACACTTGGGTTGATTTTAAACATGTTTAGACTCTTCTTCATATTTTGAAATGAACATGATAGGTAGTGAAATTTATTTGTTAGCCTCCAACTAAGAAAGATAGATGATAGAACATGATATTTTGGTAGTATTTATCTCACCAATATTATATTTATAATCAACTTGTACCTCTTCAAAATATGGTTTCTCAATTTGAATAAACTAAGATGGACCTTATGACATACTTGTAGGGTTGGATTTAAGAGGAAATACATACTACTTCTCATCTTCCAAGAGTGAAAATAAGTATGAAAATGATTGAGAGGTTGATAAAATTACTTAATAACATCAAGCAAATCATCATTAATTGTAATTAACTCTTGAAATGTTAGAATATGAGGTCTAACACTTACTTGCATGTTGTCTTGCTTGCTAAAACTACTCTTTTTTATCTTTACCAATCCATATTCTCCTTGTATTAAAGTGAAACCTGATCCAATTACCTCAAATAAGTCTTAAAACTTCCTTTCATTATCTATACATAGATTAGGTCCTCTTGTGTCTCATCGAATTCCTCTTTGTATCAAGGGAAAAGATCATTAGTTTTAAGGAAAAAAGGAAGTTCAAAAAATAAATTTACCTTTTCTTAAGGGTTATCAACTTCTCATATGTTTGGGGAGATTACAACCCTCAATGCTTATTCATATTGATTTTCTTGAAATAAAACTTATAAATTTTTGGACTGATCCTCAATGGTTGCAACATGATCTATTAATATTCCAAATTGAAGCTCATTTGACCAACACAAATATTAATCATCCTCTCTTGACAAATTTTCCTTTTTACCTGGATGTTCTTCTTTTGCCTTCCATACAAAAAGTCCTCCTTCAAAAAAGGAGATGGTGGGAAGAAAATAGGTTATTTTTGTGGCATAGGAATATATTTCATTATTGGTTTCTCTTGAACTTGAGGCATTTGGTAAATCTTGATTACTTTAACATGCTAATTTTTCTTTTGGGGCTCATCTATAGCCCTTATCTTGAATCTTTTAATGGTTGTAACAAATTTATTTGATTTTCCAAGCTCATCAATCTAATTTACTACCACATGATCATCAACTTGAAAAGTCATGAAGATTGCATCTATTTGTAATTGTCCATGATTTTCTTCCTTTTGTGTCATTTGAGAAATTACCATATTATGTGCCACTAAATCTTGATTCTATGCATCATTGATGTTATAAGTCTACCAACCTAAATCTTGTATCAAATTATTTTATACTGAAACAACAACCTTGGTTGAGAAAGAAACATTAGGATTAATTTCAACATATGGTTTGGCTAGTACAATGTCTCATTTAGCTTGACATGGAGGCCTATTGGCTTGATATTGCTGCCTCTTTAACTCAGCTAACTCATTACCAAAAGATTGTTGCATAGTTTTTAATTCATCAAGTCCATTAGATTGACTATGACAAGCTTAATATTGATTTTGAAGGGATGGAATTTAGGCTATTAATGGTGATATAGTAGGCATAATAGGATGTAATTTTGGAAAAATTGGTATTAGAGGCCTAGGTGCAAGTTTACCAACTTAATCTAAATTATTTTCAGCATTAATGATAACCTCATAAGAATCTAAGAGTGTTCTAGAACCCATGGACTGAATCATAACTAAAATATTAGAATTCAAGTATCTAAAAAAATATATTAAAACATGTTCAAGAGATGGAATTATAATGTGAGGGATTCTATTCCATATTTTCTAAATTTTAAAATTAAAATTAATTACAAATTCATGTGTTTTCTTGATGGTAGTGAGCTTCTCAACAAGGAATAAATGGTTTGATTTATCTTCAAATTTCCTATAGAATGTTTCACCTAAATCTTCCCAAGAGGTTATGGAGTTAAATGGAAGGTTTATATACCATTAAAATGCTTTTCCCTTGAAGGATGTAGGAAGTAAATGGATGCAACATTTTCTTGGGTAACATGGTGGAACGAACACAAGTTGGCCACATATTTGATATGCTTTATGGGTGTAGTTTGATATTCACCTATGAAATATGTAGAGTTTTGAGGTTTGAGGATGTAATATCATCATATTGAACCAAATTGAGATGGATTCCATCATTTAAAGGAATAAATACCTGATTCCTTGAGATATCTATGTTCATTTGTAGTGATTTTAGGCATGAAAATTGTGATCAAGAAATTTGACTCAAGAGAGGATAGTTAGTATTGTGTTAGTCTCAAAATTAAATAAACACACTAGCATAACATTTCTATGCCTAGATCTTAGGGGGAGCTTAATGAACAAACAACAATTGAAAACCCAACTAAAATGCAAAGAACAACAATCTTTACCTTCCTTGAGAGCTCCAAATGATTTCTTCATTTGACTTGCTTGGATTATGCATACAAAGTATTCATCAATGACATATAGCTATCATCGTATCCTCTATGCACCATTGTTGAATTCTTTATTTGATTGATGGTTTGGCTCAATTTCGACATTATAACACTAGCTTTTAATTTCATAAATCTATTTTTGTACTATACTTCTACTTTGATTAAGCTCCTAAAATGAAGATCTGTAAAATTACTTTTATATGATTTCAAATCCCTTGAAATGGGTTAAATCTGACCATGGTTGATTTTATTAAGCTTGGTTGAGTTTGGTATTTCCTAGGATATTCTATTTAGATATTTTCTAAAAGAGACAACTCATAACCATGGTTGAGTTTACTAACTTTGGTTGAGTTTGGCATATTCTTAGAATATTCTTTTAGATATTTTCCATTTGAGACAACTCACAAACATATTATGCTCTTAAATTTCCTTTTTAGTAATTAATTTATTAGCTCATGGGTGAACTCAATTAAGATTTGAAATTGATTTAACTTGCTATTTGATTTTGATTAGGATGTGCAAGTTAATTAATTATTTTTAAGCATTTGGTCATTTATTTCATTTTGATTAATTTAATGTGTGTATTTTCCTTGCTTAATTGATTTAATAGGCCAAATTAATTTAATACAAAGTTATGAAGCCAAATTTGAGAGTAATAAAAAATTTTGGGCTAGATATTCAATGATTGGCAAGAATTGGTCTAAATTTAGATATGAAGCCATTGGTGGCCAAATTTAGGTGTCTACAATTTACTCTTATTTGGGAATATGTTATAAGCTATAAGCATAGTAATGTATATTCAAAGAATAAAATGGTTATTTATGCTTATGACTATAATGGTAATGATTGAACTGTAGCTACCCCCTCAAAGGAGTGGTTGGCAAGTGGGTTGATAAACGGTCCCTCAAAAGAAAGAAAAAAAATGAGGGGACCAAACAAATAAATATTATGGGGTGAAAACATAATGACTTAGCCAAAGTTGGGCAAAATCATTGAGAAATTCAAGTGTGATGATGTACAAAGGTTTGCCCAAAGGTGGTTATAAGCATTGTACCTCGATTATAGCAATTTGGTATGATAACATAGTGATTTACCCCAGAAAGCGATATAATCATTAAGAAGATAGAGCTACCCTAGTTAGGGTAGAAAAACAACAAAGTAAAATTGGTGATAACATAATGATTTGCCCCAGCAGGTGATATAATCATTGAGGATGCATGTGGGATGATGTATAGTGTTGATGCAATATACCCTAATGATGAAAACATGATTGATGGTTGATGATTGATAAGTTGATACAAAGGATAAATCTAAATTAGGAGAACCTACTAGTAGGGAGATGCTCATCTAAATTAATAAAGGTTTAAATTCTTTCATTACTTAATTACTTTATTTGGGATATGATTGATTATTGGATTATGATTATTGTTGATGTTGATATCGAGGAGATGGTGATGTTGTATTGATGTTATAAACCTCTCAAAACTAATTTTTTTGTAGTAATTGATGGTAGACCTCATGATAGAACACCATGGGGGTTTGGCCAAAATATGCATAAGGACTGACTCTCAATATCTAATACTCATTAGAAATAATTGCACTGATGATAAAAACCATGATGAAAACATAGATGTTTGAATATGGATAGATTCAAGTATAATGTGCAAGGAATCACCTAATGAACATGCATAGACTGAATTATGGCCACAGTGTTAAAAGCAAACAAATAAGCACACAAACAAACAAATAAATAAAATAGACAAACAAAGAAACAAACAAGATAAACAAAGAAACAAATAAGTGTTAGTCCCTATGTTAGTATAAATAACACGATAAACATTACCCCTAGAAAATAAGTGACAACTGAACAAATAAACAAGAAGGGGGAATAGAAGAAAAGGAAAGGGGTGGTTGAGTAATCTCCATATGTGATAGGTAAGTGGATGTTGTCTACATAGTTTTATGGATATGATAATCTAATAAAACTTCAAGCCAAATGTAGTTCTCCCAAGAAATGGGAAGAAAATGATGATTGATAGAAGACATGATGGATGTGATATAAGAATATGGATGAATTCACAAATGGTGATAGCATAGTAAAAAAGTTTAAAAAGGATGGAGAAACTAAGGAACAAGTAATTTACTTGTGACTTAATGAGGGTTCCCAGAATCCTTAAGGCAAAGAAGTGGTCAACGTTTTTGGTATTTTCTAAACAATTTTCAAATGTTTACAAAAAATTTAAAGCATCTCAGCTCAATAAAGAATGACAAGACACTAAAATGGTCCAAGCTCAAAAAATGATGAGAGTGTTATAACCTAAAATGATGCTCATAAAATGGTGAGATCATGAGAACTTGAAATGATGCTCACAAAATGGCAAGAGCATGGTTACTTGAAGTGATGCTCACAAAATGGTAAGAGCATGGCTAAAGGGGGATTAAACTAAACTTAACATGAATTAAACATGACTCATATAGTCATAAAATGGCTTTATCTCATATTAGTTCACCTCACAATAGAGGAATCAAACTAGTGTAGAAGCCAATTCGAAAAAAATAGGCACAGTTGGTATTATGTCATAGTACGACATAAGAGTGGCTAGGTGATATGTCAAGGCAAAATAAAAAAAATGTTACCCCTAGTTTTCCCATAAGAAGTTATAACTAGGATAAAGTGATAGATCAATGATACCAATTTTCCCCAATAGGTTATATAATTAGTATCAAGACCGGTGAACATGGATTTGCCCCAGCAGGTGATATAATCAGTCTCACATAAACAAACTTGATAAGAAGGGAATAAGAAATGAAGGATGAAACTACCAATACATCTATCATACTACTCTAAAATACTACCTTTTTTTGAAATGATTGAAAAAAAAATTGAAACCGGTCTGATTTTATATCTTAAAAACATGAAACCAATGGATGAACCAAGGTTAAAAGGGCTAGGTTGATAGGATTCAAAACATGTTTGGTCAAGTAAGAATGGAATAGTTGGACAGTCTAATAGGATGGCCTTGTTTAGGATACTAATGGTTTGATATATTAGATAAAATGGTAGGAGGGTTTCCCCCAAGTGATAAGGCTAATGGTTAGGATATGCAACAATGGAAAAAGGAATGACGATTTGATATGATATGGTACATGTTTGGTTTTAGCCTGGGTATGATAAATAATTTTGTTGTTCTTTTTGAATTGGAGATGTACGTCTTGATCAACAAATGATACAACTAGAATATTTAATCATGTAAATTACTAGCCCACACCTCATCTAAATAACTACTCTATCAAGGTTGCAGATTTGATTGTCCAAAATGCTTTTATGATCATTATTGGTCATTGATTTTGATTCCTTCAAGTGATGATACAATATATCTTGATAGTCTCTACAAAGAAAAGTGCGACCATGGATGGTAAATATGGATAAATTTTATTTGATAGGTTTGTTTGTGAAAAGGAATGGTGGAGGATAATGGAATGTATAATGGATGGGAAACAAATGAAGATCAAGATTTTTAGGCACACACAATGTTGTTTAATCTAGATTCAACATAACTTTAGATATGGTAGGGCTAAAGACTTTTGAATATTCTCTCAAAAAGACCACCAAATGTTTCTATTTTTTAGGTTTGAGAGTAGCTACCATCTGATTAGGATGTAGAGTGGAAGCTATTTTTATTTGATCTTTGATAATGTCTTCGTTAAGTAGTAAAGAAATTTTATGCTCAGCCATTGGCACCTTGAAGAGGTTTCTACCAATGAATTTATTTTGATTGTTTCATAGCACCTCTAAGAAGGTTTCAGTAAGTAACATATACTTTTGAATTTGATTGTCCCCTAGCACCTTATAAAAGGTTTCACTAGAAGATGTTGAGTTCTAACTTTGATTTCCCCCTAGCACCTTCAAAAAAGTTTCACTAAGAGAGTATTCTTCTATGATATGATTATGGTCTTGGCCTCCTTAATTTTCTTCATCTAATATGTCCCCGTGGATGTATTTCAATAAGGTATGATTTTATTGGTCTTAATTGACACTTTTGAGAGATATAATGTCAATAATATGGTTATGTTCTTTGGTGGTAATGGTATGTGGAATGGTAATGGGATGAGAAGAGGTTACATAATCCTTGTAGAAGATACTAGGAGAACTTGTGTCAATTTTGAAGTAATTATATTTAAAAATCATAGAAGGATCACAAATGTATTCAAATTTATCTGCGAGGCATGTGTAACCAATATTGTAATAATCACAAACATATTATTCTTTTGAATCTGATTTTGACTCAATGGACTCTAAATCCAATGTTGAGACTAATGTTGATTCTGATTCTAATGCTAAATATAATGTTGGTTCAAGAATAGAACCTAACTCTACTTTTAATTCTTCATCTGATGGTTACTTTGTTACAATGGTGTTTTTTTGAATGTTTGGTATTAGACATGTAATGACTTATGATGGCATAATGGGCTCCATAAATACTAGTTTTTCAAAGTGAGACATCTCCATAATGGAAAAGAGGTCAAGAGACAACTCCCTAGAGACTGGCTTATCACTACAAGGTTCTTAGTGAATAGGCATATGGTCAAGGTAATGATTTACCCAAAGGCAATTATAATCATTAACAAGTGACTCAACAAAGACTAGCTCCTCAAAGTGAGACTCCTCAAAAATAGGTATAGGATTTAAAGGTGATTCATCATAGGTTGACTTGTCACAAATGGTTGGTTCAATAAAAACATCTTGGATCTGTTGGTTCTCTTAACCTTTGTTTCCAATGATTTGGAAAACACAAGTTTTGATCATAACTTGGTCTTCAAATGATTGGATGGGTTGAGGTTTAGATGGGATTGGTACTAGATGAGGAATGGTCTATGGTTAGATAATGGTAGGGAATTGTGGAGAATGATTTCTCATATGAGCCAAAGGATGAAGTCCTAAAATGGTAATGATAGGGTAGTGTGGAACTTGATTACTTTCACAAGCCAAAACATGAGGTCTAAGAATGGTAATGGTATTTCTTGGATATTGTAGAGCTTAATAGCTTGTATAATCCAAAGGAGGGTTAGGGGTAGTCAATGATTGGATAACAAAAGGATGTCATGGAGCTTGATTTTTTACACAAGCCAAAGCATCTAACTCCTCCTGATAAACCATATCACTCCAATCTTGAGTTGGATGATAAGTTGGTTCTTGACTATGTTCCATATACTGATTATCATAAAAAGGGTATGGATTCATATCCTAAAAAACATTATCTATAGTTGGGTCTTCAAAGTCCTCTTTATAAACCATATCATCCCAATTGGTAATTTGATTTAGATTTTATGGTTTTTGACTATGTTCCCTATATGGAGTATTGTAGGGAGAATAATAAAACTCCTTAGAAAAATTTTCTCTATAGGTGTTCCTAGCGAGATTCTATGTGGCCATTCTATCATAAGTTTGATTATATATGACTCCACCATAGGTGTAGCTATACATATCTACATAAATGATGAAAGCTATGAAAATAAAAAGGTTTAGAGTTATATAAACTTTGAAACACTATGTCCAAAAGACAAAGGGTTTAAATGTGATATATCTTGGTTAAAAGGGGTGGAGCTGAATCTCTAGAAAGTCTATGCAAAGACTTGATAACAAATAGTGTATCATCAAATGACTAATTTTAAGTTTCTAATACACGTAAAGGTCACACAAAATGACCTAAGAATCAAACTACCAAACTGTAATGTTGAAACGTGTTCCAAGTATATCTAAGATACTAAAGGGAAAAGTTTCTAGGTATTTTGTCCAAATGCGGAGTCAAAAGCTAGGATAAAATAGGATATGCAAGGACTAATGGCCAAATATTGGTAAAATCTTGACTTAAAAAGGATGATTGATTAATCTAATAAACTTATAATAGTTTAACATAGACAAGGTACATGACTCTAGGCATAAAACATGATCTAATTGATACAAGATGTTAAATAAGAGATGTTTGAAAATAAAATGATTTGACCAAAATAAATTCACAAAAAAATATAATTTTCTAAATTTGAGTGACAAATTAACCCAAGTTACATAATCCAAAAGAGGAAGATCTAGGTATCAACCCCACAAATTGAGGTCTAAACCAAAATCAACCAATAGTTGAAATTGAACTTGTAATAGTTAATCAAGGACTCAACTAATGGTAAACTATAAATTTGATGACAAATAGATAGAAATAATTGAACAACATGACCATGGTAATCCAAGATTCAACAAGGCTCAAGTGATTGGTTGAAACCAAATGATAATGAAGATGCAAGATGAAACAAGACAAGTCTTTTGAAACAAAATGGGCAGCCTAATGGCATTAGCACTCCCAAAAGATGATGTGATAAATGGTTTATGTTTCACAACTTCAAAGTCATAAGATTTTGAAATGATTTAGGCATCATAATGGTGCCCTCCTCAATCAAGTGTTACTCTCAATGTTTTGACACAAAAAAAAGAATGTTTGCTAAGTTAAATCAAAGTATCATACAGATGGCATAATGCCTCCTAAAACAATGGAATGATGTGGATCATCATTCATTAAATGATATGGTTTGAACAATACAAATTTTAGTCTAACACACCAAGAAAAAATGACCAAAATACACTAATTATAATCATCCAAATCTTAGCAAGGGTATGGAAATGTGGGGTTGACTAAACTAATTATTTTATGAATGTTCTAGATGGATCAATTACATAATGACTTTCACATCAAATGATGTAAAAGAAACACACTTTAATTGAGTGTCTGTAGCACTCAACTTATTACAAAAAGGTCTTTCCCTTTTATAACCACTACATCTATTACTTTCTCAATGTAGTGTAATGTCTAATGTGCAGATACGTCTTATATGCATAATCAGGGTAGACTACATCAACACTATACACAATCACACATGCATTCTTAATGATTATATCATCTACTAGTGTAAATCATTGTGTTATCACCACTTTTCCTTTATTATTTGTCTATCCTAACTAGGACAACTCCATCTTCTCAATGATTATATCACCTGTTGGGGAAAATCATTGTGTTATCATACTAACTTACCACAATCAAGGTAAAATGCTTATAACCACCTTTAGGCAAATCATTGTACACCATTCCACTTGAATTTATCAAATATTATTCCCAACTTTGGGTAGATCATTATGTTGTCACCCCATCATCTTCATTTTTTTACTCCCCTTATTTTGCTTCTTTCTTTTGAGGGACCATTTGTTGACCCACTTGACAACCACTCCCTCAAGGGGGAAGCTATATTTCAATCATTACCATTGCAGTCGTAAGCATAAAGAACAATTTTATTATTTGAAAATATGTTACTATGCTTATATCTTACAACATCTTTCCAAATAGGGGAAACCTATAGACACCTAAATTTGGCCACCAATGGCTTCATATCTGAATTTAGACTAATTCTTACCAATCATTGAATATCTAACCCAAAAAAGTCTATTAGTCTCAAATTTGAATTCATAACCTTGCATTAAATCAATTTGACCTATTAAATCAATTAAACAAGGCAAATACACACATTAAATTAATAAAAATCAAATAAATGACCAAATGCTTAAAAAGAATTAATTAACTTACACATCCAAATCAAAATCATTTAGCAAGTTAAATTAATTTCAAATCTTAATTGAGTTCACCCATGAGCCAACAAATCAATTAAATCAATTACTAAAAAGGAAATTCAAGAGCATATTACCTTTGTGAGTTGTCTCAAATGGAAAGTATCTAAAATAATATTCTAAGAATATGTCAAACTCAACCATGGTTGTGAGTTGTCCCTTTTGAAAAATATCTAAATAGAATATCTTAAGAATATGTCAAAATCAACCAAGCTTAATAAACTCAACCATGGTTAGATTTAACCCATTCCAAAGGATTTGAAAGCCTATAAAAACAAGCCTAGATCTCTTCATTTTAGGAGCTCAATCAATGTAAAGTTATAATGTGAGAATAGATTCATGAAGCTAAAATTTAGTGTTATAATTTTGAAATTGAGCCAAGCCATCAATCAAGCCAAGCATTCAATAATGGTGCATAGAGGAGATGATGTTAGCCACATGTCATTTATAAATACTTCTTATGCATAATCCAAGCAAGTCAAATGAAGAAATAATTTGGAGCTCTCAAATAAGGTAAAGATTGTTGTTCTTTACATTTTAGTTGGATTTTCAATTTTTGGTCATGCTAATCCAAGATTCAACAAGGATCAAGTCATTGGTTGAAAATAAATGATAATGAAGATGCAATGTGAAACACGACATGTATTTTGAAATAAAATGGGTAGCTTAAAGGCATTAGCTCTCCCAAAAGATGATGTGAAAAATGTTTTATGTTCCAAGACTTCAAAGGCATAAGATTTTGAAATGATTTAAATAGCATAACGTTACCCTCCTCAATCAAGTTCTACTCTCAATGTTTTGACACAAAAATAAAATGTTTGCTAAGTTAAATCAAAGTTTCATACAGATGGCATATTCCTTCCTTAAACAATGGAATTATGTGGAATCATGAATCATTAAATGACATCGTTTAAACAATACAATTTTTAGTCTAACACACCAAGAAAAAGTGACCAAAATATACTAAGTATAATTATCCAAATCCTAGCAAGGGTATGGTATTGTTGGGTTGAATAAACTAATTATTTTAAGAACATTTTGGATGGATCAATTGCATAATGAATTTCATGTCAAATGACGTAAAATAAATGTACTTTAATTAGGTGTCTATAGTATTTGACTTATTGTAAAAAATTCTTGCCCTTTTTACAACCACTACATCCATCACTTGCTCAATGAAGTGTGATGTCCAATGTGCAGATATGTCTCATGTGAAACTCTATCACTAGAAGGTGGGTTGACCACTCAAACCTTTGATCTTAGTGGGAGTGATTGAATTTAGTGTTGAGAGATGAAACCTTGGGTCAAATCTTCTCTAAAGAACTCATGGAAGGTAATGAAGTCCCCCTCACAAGTAAGTCCCCCTCACAAGTCAAGATGCATGAAATAAATGACACAATAGAAAGAATTTATGGTCACCTAAAGATCACCCAATACTATTATGAGTTTTTAGGGAGGGCTTTAAATGACATTATTTTCATGCCTTGGACTAGGCTCAAAGTGTGATGAGATGATGCTTTTGATTCCAAAAATTCCCTAAAGGGGATGGATGAGAGAACATGCACGCACGTCTCTTTTCACAAAAACACACAATCAATAAGCAAGTTTGCAAACAATTGAAGTGAAGTTAATTTCATTGCACCAAATTTAATTTTTTTTATTAGATTCATTACTATCTCCTAAGTTTTAAGAATTGCAAATAGAAATAATTGCAAACCACCCAAAAAGAAGTTGGTGCTTTTGATCCCAAAAATTTTCTAAAGGGGATGGATGGGAGAGCATACACACACAACTCTCTATTTTCTCAAAAAATATTAGACTAAACAAATAATAAAAATAACTTATAAAAAACTTTGAAGTGTATTCAATTTTACAGCACTAAAAAAATGTGTAGTGGTGTTCTTTTAGTCCCTTGGCTTTAAGTTGTGAACTTTGAAAGAAACCAATAAAACATCCTAAAAAGTTTGTTTAAACACCAAAATGAAGGATTATTAGTTTTTTTTAGACATTAATTATACGTGTTAAAATACTAATTTAGATTGAAATAGTTTTCTCCAAATAAGTCCTGCAAAGAAATGGTCAGAACTTCATTTAACCTTGAAGTTTATATATCAAATGACACAAGCAACTTTGAAGGGTTAAATCTGTCAACTCGAAGCCAAAAACCCAAAAAAAACATGTTAGGTTAGGAAAAGGTTATCAAAAATATCAAAAAAAACTTTAAATAAATAAAATAAACTTATGAAACATGCAAACAAGTTAGAAAGTAAAAACCAAGAAAATCAAACATAAAAATCTATAGTCAGTAATTTAGCCATAATGTTTAAACTACACGTCCATTTGTCAAAAAAAAATTAAAGGTTTTTTATATGTCTAGGGAGTATGTCTATGAAAACATTTAGATCAAACCAATGAATAAAAAAAAGTTATGATCTCTGTACTAACCATTTTTAACAGAAAATTAAAAAATAGAAAGTGACAGTCACTAAAAGAACTAAAACTTCTAAAATATAAAGAATTTTTTTGTAAAATTTTTATATCATATCAAAGACATATTTATCTATATTCATAAAAAAAATTAGACAAAAATGTTAATTAAATAAAAATTTATGAATGCTTTATTGGGTATTTTTACTCAAAGCAAAAACAATAAAAAAAGAAGTAAAACTATGAAATACAAAAAAGTTTGTGGGTTGTGCTCTCATGAATATAGTCCCACCGAGTGTACCATTTTTAATCAAATAATTTTACTCAAGAGAATATGTTTAGTATTATGTTAGTCTCAAAATAAAATTAAAATTAAATAAACACACTATCATAACATCTTCTAGCCTAGATCTTAGGGGGAGCTTAATGAACAAACAACAATTGAAAACCCAACTAAAATGCAAAGAACAACAATATTTACCTTCTTTGAGAGATCCAAATGATTTATTCATTTGGTTTTCTTGGATTATGCATAATAATTCTTCATAAATGACATATGGCTAACATTATCTCTTCTATACACCATTATTGAATGCTTGGCTTGATTGATGGTTTGACTCAATTTCAACATTATAACACTAGCTTTTAGCTTCATGAATTTATTCCTCCATTATAACTCTAATTTTATTTGGATTATAGAATGAAGAGATCTAGGCTTGCTTTCATAGGCTTTCAAATCCCTTAGAATGGGTTAAATTTGACCATGATTGAGTTTATTAAGCTTGGTTGAGTTTGACACATTCCCAAGATAGTCTATTTAGATATTTTCCAAAAGAGACAACTCACAACCATGGTTGAGTTTACTGAATTTGGTTGAGTTTAGAATATTCTTTTAGATATTTTCTATTTGAGACAGCTCACAAAGGTAAGATTCTCTTGAATTTCTTTTTTAGTAATTGATTTAATTGATTTATTAGCTCATGGGTGAACTCAATTAAGATTTGAAATTGATTTAAATTACTAATTGATTTTGATTAGGATGTGCAAGTTAATTAATTATTTTTAAGAATTTTATCATTTATTTGATTTTTATAAATTCAATGTGTGTATTTACCTTGTTTAATTGATTTAATAGGTCAAATTGATTTAATGCAAGGTTATGAAGCTAAATTAAAGATTAATAGAAAATTTTGGGTTAGATATTTAATGATTGGTAAGAATTAATCTAAATTCAAATATTAAGCCATTGGTGGCCAAATTTAGGTGTCCACAAAAATGATACTTCTTATTGCTATAAATTGAAACAACCCCTTAAAAAAATTTAGGAATTATTAACAGAGTACACAACAAAACCACCTATAGAACCCACTACACACTCTAAAATGTAAGATGCAATAACATGATCTTACACAAGATGAGTAGGAAATCCATAATCATATTTGGTTAATGAAATACTTATGTTAAGATGACCATCGTTATAGGATTCCATAGGTAAAGGGGATGCCTAGAGGGCAAAACACCATTTAAGGGGTATTAGTGTGTGGGTGCATACTAATAACCTTCAAACCTTTAAAGGCACTTAGTTTTTTCCATTTAACCACCTAGGGATCCTAAACCCAATACAAATATCTAACAACCCTATGTGGTTATGATATAGTAACTCGCTATGAAAGAAGATTCACTCAAGTCCATGGGTACCCTTAACAAGGATGATGACACCACATACGGTAATAATTAATCTAAGTAACAAGAAGATAAAATAATAGGTAAAATGAGTCCAAAGAGGGGGACTAAGGTACCAACAATCAAATATTATGCTTAGCGTACTCTACAACACTCAAGGATCTATGGGTAGTTGCATTAGTCTATCACCAAGGTGACCCACATAGAACTTATGAACATATAACCTTATGTTCTCATAACTGAGGACCAATTCAAGTTCCTACCAATAAAATCATGAGACCAAGATTCATAATTTATGGGTTATTATACCCATATATAATTGCTTCATGAAATCCATACCACCACATATAGTTCAACAGATAGAAAATAATAAACATGGCATGAGATATTCTAATTTCCTAAATGCCAACATGGGAATTATACATCCACATAGTCATAGTGTATATGATTAATTAGATCATAGAATCTCTAATCCCACTATAAAATCATGAACACAACTAATGGATTTGTTAACTAGTACAAGAGAACACCAATTATTAAGGTATTTCAACATTAGTTATAATACCCAATCATAATTATGTTATAAAATTCCCAATCAAAGATCTTGACACTAACGGTTCAATCCAAATCCATAACTTAGGAGCATAGAATCATTTAAAAAAAAGATTAATGACTCATTATAATGTTTATTCCATCACTAGGCTTGTTACCATGTCATAAAATATTTGACTATATAACTGAATAGCCATTTACCATAAAAGTATTGTTTGCACATGACCAACTAGACATATCATGAACAATGTACTAATTCTAATCAATGGAGTATCAACTCACAATTTTGGTTAAAAATATTTTATTTTGGTTGATTACATAAATTCCAAACCATAAATAATCCAAATAAACAACTTGCTAGTTGACCATGGTTTCATGATTTCTCTACACATAAGACATATTCATAGCCAATTGTCATAGATGAATTTGCACCTTAAATAGATAATGATTAACTCCTAGCTTTGCCAGTTCGTTAATGTTTGACATAACGTTAACAAAAATGGATACATTATTATTATTATTTATTAGGAAGAGTAGTATCATGATCCAAATCCATCCATTAATTTCGATTCATAAGGTAATGTGGAGGTATAAACCACTAAAAATAACATTATAAAATAAGTCCCGTAAGGTCACAACATAGTGCATTACAATATAGTTTTCAGAATTCAAACATGATGTAGTGTTTATTAAAACATGCATGAATACATATATGAAATGAATTTAAACATTTAATTGCTTAATTAATAAGTGCTCTCATGAATTATTTTGCTACTATATATATATATATATATATATATATATATATATATATATATATATATATATATATATATATATATATATATATATATATATATATATATATATATATATATATATATATATATATGCTTTAAGCATCCCTTAGTTACTCAGCAAGAAGTGATCAGCATAACCATTACATGTACATAAATAATTAACTAAGTGACATTGACACATGCATAAATGTTCCATCCATGAATATATATAACCTCAAAATCCAAACCACCTGGTGACTCTTCCCAACATCTGAGAATTCCAATAACTTTTAATCATGCTTAAGGTTGAGATGCTCGAATACACAACTATAATATAGTATAATCAATCCCTAACAAGGATATTATTCATAGTAAAAATGAACACTAAAAAATACAAAATTGATATTTTTTAACCAAGAATACAAATACTAGTCTGAAGGCATATGCACAAGGAACCCATTATGCTGCTAATAAATACAAATGTTAGAAATAGGAATTCAATAAAACATATGTCAACTATAATGGCATGGCATTACATTAAACTTAATTAACAACTGGATCACTCTAAACCCTTCATGGCTATGAATGATGAATATATCAGCTAGACAGAATAAAGATAGATAGGAAATCAGACTTCCCAGATAGAAGATTTGATTGACATAACAATCTCTATACTGAAAGAGGTGAAATAATGTGTCAGTGTAATGCTGAAAATGTAAATTTCCTCCCTGTAGAACATTATAAAAAATAAATTATACTTTAAAAATATAATCCCATCAAGAGGTAAAAACAACATCAATCCTAATTACTCATGATCAATCATGGGTAGTCCATAAACTACTATTGTACTATTTTTAATTTTTTCAAAAATATTCATCAATGCATCAACATATAACATTTTCAAACAAGTAGAAATAATAAAAACCTAGGTATTTTTTTAATACAAGAGCAACCATACATATAGAAAGCATATAAATGGCTACAACAGACTAGTAAATGCCATTATTATCTCAATCATAACTAGACTTACAATTTCAGCATTTTACTTATTTCCTCATACAAGTGCAACCATCCAATGCATATAGTAATACAACTAAAACTTCATTGCAACTCATTTCCTCTTGACTAATATAGAATTAGTTTAGAAAGACAATAATAATCTAATTTCTTGTAAAAAGGAATTTACCATTGAGAATAACAAATAACCATCATAAGTACAACCTCTTACATGGCTATGTATAATCATAAACTCTCAATTATATAAATATGAAAACACTTGAAATGGTTATGACATGAAACTCTAAATGGCTAATTTGATCAAGTTAAACATTTTTAAAAAATTAATTCTTAGTCTAAGAAATATTATCAAGAATGTAATAAAATCAATTTCAACATATCTACATAACATTAATTATGTCATGCCATACACCAACACAACTAAGGGGCTACATATAAATTTTTCAATTTTCCATCTTACATACCCATCCATACAAATCATAATAATATAAAGTTCATCAAGTACTCAAAAAAATAGGCAAGTAACATGTAATAATATTATATAAACCTATTATGGATGCTCAATAGGTAAAATAACCCATTCAATCAATTCTAGTGTTAACTATCATGGATGACAATTTACGATGTAATCTTGTCATGCAGGGAGTAAACACAACTCAATAAGAAATGCATGAATTGCACTATTTTATTTGAGAGAGATTATATGCCCATAGGGTTTTAGTATTACATGAGGGGTTATACAAGAGGTCTTAACCATTATGAAGGGTTTCAATAGAGGTTTCATTAGGAAGGCAAGGCAATCAAATGTAATTAAACTTGTTGAATTTTATGCTCAAATAGAATATTCAACATGGAAATGTGTAATATCAATTTTTTAATTGGCCATAATAGTTTTCCTTCAAGGTGGTAATATGATAGGTTTCCCATATTATCAACATGTAATATAAATGTATATAGGCTATCCAAATCAACCCTCAACTTTAAATATGCAATAAATAAAGTTTCTCAAGATAAAGGAAACTATAAATCATTAAGTTACAACCATATACTCAATTTAACATATTAAATTTAAGAAACCATCCACATTATCCTTTTTGACATATTAAATCTAAGTAACTATTTCTACTCATTTTTGCTTTTCACATTCAGAAGGAATAAGAAACTAAAGATTAATGGTCAGGGGTTAGATGATACCTGGATGAAGTTGTGCACCATTATCTAGACATTTTAGGAGCTCCTCTTTGGATGTGGAAGATGACACCTGTAGATAAGAAAGACTTAAACAAAGAAAATGTTAGATAGATATATGGTGGACTGCCAAGCAAAGCTCTGTTCTAGAAGTGCAAAGACTTCCTTGAGGGATGACAGTCCACTAGTTGATAAAAAGAAACTCAGATAAAGAGAAATAATAAAAGACTAAGAAATAGAAAGTAGACAATGCGTACCTATATTTTGTTGTAAGTCTCCCGTAGTCACCGACGTCAGTAGTTCTATCGGCATCGGTTGGTTAAGGTTGCCGATGTTGGTTAGTTTGCCAATGTCAGTAGGGGAAATGGTCAATGTTGGTCAAGGCAATGGCCTTAGATGGGTTTTTGGATGGGTTTATGGTTGATAGAGGGATTTGGAAGGAGTTTGGGTCTGTTTAATGGTTTGTGGAGGATTGCAGGGTAGTGAATATGGTCTGGGAAAGGGGCTAAGGTAGAGGATAGGGGTGGAAAGAGAATAAGGAAGAGAGGAAGGCTTTTCAGCCTCTTTAAGAAGAAAGTCAATTTTGGTCTCAACAGTACTCAGAAATAGAAAATTACCTGATTACCAATCCATTCTAAAGATATTGAAATGAAAGGCAGAAGAAAAATACTTAGCTCTTAGTGGAGAACCAGAAGTGTAGAAGACTTGTTTCTGTTATGGCTGATGTAAGAGACTTCATGCAATCTTCTAGTCCAATGTGGAGTGAATTCTATAGAGTTTCTTAGCCTAGAGAGTGATGATAGAATGTTGATACCTATAAAGAGTAGAGGAGCAAGAGAATTTAGATCCTAGGAGCAAGAGAATTTGCATTTTGGGTCCTACAGTCAAGGTCAAAATTTAGTTTTAAGCAACCGATGTCGGCGATACCGCCTGTGTCGGTCGACTGTTAAGCGACGTTAGCGGCTAGAGAATGGGAAAAAAGGCTATTTTTAGCCTTTTTCCCATTCTTCCATCTGCCAAGTTTGGTTGTCATTGTTAAACAGTCCAAATAGCAGGTTTAATAGGTGCGAGAATTAGTGGGGGATTTGAAATAGGGCTTAGGTAATTATGATTAGTCATAGGGTGATAAATGGCCTAAGAGCTAGGAATCCAAGGTGAGGTGTCTAGGGGGATTATTAGTTTAAAATAAGTATTTTAAATTAATAAAGTATAGGTTAGGCATGTTGGAGTTAGAAGGGGACCAAAGTGGGGGTGACAATATTTTGGTGTCTATATTTGCCCCTTATTGTCTTGTTGGTTGTTCTTGATGAACTGCAAGACAAAAATAGGAGTAAGTTGCCCTAGGTATGGGATAAGGTCATTTTTGTCTTGTTGGTTGTTCTGATGAACTACAAGACAAAAATAGGAGTTGGTTTCCCCAAATGTGGGATGAGGTATTCCCCCTCAGAGCGGGAGTCGAGGGAAGGTAACCTGACATCAGGTGTCGATTTGATAGATAGTGGATGGGTATGGTGAAGGTTGAGTGTGAGTGCTACAAAAGTTGAGATTACACGTATACCACTTCATGTGATAGATAAGTCAAATTGTCGCAGTCAAAGGTCAAGGAGTGCTAAAATCAAAATAATCGATTCCCAACATTTAGTCATAGCTGATTGGGTTAAATGATCAAAGTTGTAGTTCCAATGGTCATCATGTTCCAAGTATCCCAGGATCAGGAAGTGCTCCTAGAAAACATGAAAATGTCACAAATATTGGGGATCAGCTTGCTCACAATCTGACAACACATGTGAGGGTCATAATATGGGTTGTATACAATTTGCTAACTATTTTTGAGGTAGCATATATGCAATCAAAACAACCAAAGAAAAGTTGTCTTGGAAGTGGTTGTGGTCTGAGGAGATAGTCATGATCTCCAAAACGGTTGGTCAAGTCAGGTTGAGATGTAAGTGATCTCAAGTGGTGCGTGTTGTGGTCAAGGAGATGTGTTTGATCTCCAATATGCCCCATGAGAAGTTTAGGTAACTCACTCAGTGTCAGGGCTGATTATTTGGTCATGATTTTGGGTTGGGTATAGATAGTTGGTCCATTAGATGGACAGACAAAGGAATGTGGCCGAGCTAACCTCAGAAGACCCCATGTCAACTGAGTGCTACCTACATAGCCCCTATTTGAAGGGCCTTAGGCCAATGTAGTTCTCCCCAAAAGGGAGGAAGGAGTCAAAGTGGTTGATAGTTGTCTTGGTCAAGTTAGGGTCATTAGCATTTCCCATAGGTGTGATGGTACATGCTTGAAATTGATAAGTGTATGATGATGTTACAGCCTTTTCCATATTATGTGATGGTGTATTTTGTAACATTGGTTATGTGGTTTTTCACCCTTAGCAATTTTCCATATTTGTGATGGCGTATGCTGAAAATGAAATGAGTATGATGATGTTACAGCGTTTTCCATATTATGTGATGGTGTATTCTGTAACATTGGTTGTGTCTGGTTGATAGTTTCCATGTGTATTGTTGTCCATAAAAACTATTGTGAAGGGTCTGAAAATGTGTGGTTTGGTTTGGTTTGGTTAGGTTTAGAAAATGATTTGGTTTGGTTTGGTTTGTGTTGGGTTGGTTTGGTTAGAAAATGATTTAGTTGAGTTTGGATTGGTTGTATGTGACCAAAGTGTGTAAGAAGTGAAAGGCATGTTGCTCTTTCATTGACAAGGACCATAATGACAGCATAGATAGGGTTATTATAGACAAAAACCCTGTTCATGCATTAGATCATTGGCCATTGTTTGTGTTAGAGAAGTAGTCAAATCACTCGATGTTAAGTGAGCTTGAAATCCCTTGAGTATGTTGGGGTAGGTTTGATTATGTGAGATGTGAGGCTAGTGTAACCCTTTTTAGTAAGGATAACTTTGCCCCTTTTATAGGTGACCTTGAGAATGACTATAGGTAAGTCCATGACTTAATTTTTATTTTTATTTTTTGGTAGACTGATCGATGCAGGAAGTCTACATGGGGATGTTGTTTTGTTTTGTGGTCATATGTGAAGCTAATCGATGCGGGAAGCTTCTGAGAATGTGTTGTTTGTAGCAAAATTTTGGTATAGCCATCCTTCAAGGGAGTGATCTATATTCTACTTTTTATGTTGATGTCTTTGGATGGCTATCCTTCAAGGGAGCAGTCTATTAGTTACAACAATTATGTAGCTGTCCTTCAAGGGAGCAGTCTACATTGATAGTTTATGACCTTTGAATAGGTATCCCAGTTTTTTATATTGTTTTTGTTTTTGACTGAACTTTTGGTCATGGACTTGACTATAGAGGTTGAGGGGTTTCCCTTTTATTAAGACAAAGCACTAATGCAAAAAGGGTTAAGTAATGTTTATGGGGAAAAAGGGTTGATAGGAATAAGAAATGAGGATGAGAGGAAGTTGCTCAAGGGATGAGCTCAAGTTAAATATCAAGTGAGTGATTACTTGATTAACAGTAGAATGGTTGCAAATGCAAGGCATTAAGGGGTTCAGGGTCTGGTCAGCCTCCGAGAGAAGATAGATGATAAGTCCTTGATCCATACTTGTGTGTTATGATATAAGGTCTAAGCCAATTAGGAGCAAACTTGCCTCGTTTACTTCATTCCATATTAATCACGTGTCGGTTGATGCTTGGTTGGTTGATGTTTGGTCAAGGTCATGGTAGTCAGTACAGATTTGGATCCCCCTAATTGCTTTGGTGACAGGGACAATGTTTGACACCCATTGTGGATAATCAATGGGTTGGATGAAAGATATGGAAAGAAGACATTGAAGCTCCTCTTTGACAAGGAGCACGATGGGAGGATGCATCTTTTGAAGCTTTTGCCTAATAGGCTTAGCCTCTGGGTTTGTGACAATGTTATGGATGATGATGTTAGGGTCGAAGCCAGGCATATTGCTGTAGGTCCAAGCAAAGGCTTTGCTATGGTCTAAAAGGAATTTGGTATAGTCAATTTGTTCCTGGGTATCTAAAGATTGACCAATCTTTAAAATGTGAGGAACCTCAAAAGATGGAAGGTTAATGTCAATGGTCGATCCATTTAACATAACCTGTGTTTCTAAAGGAAGTGATCATTGGATGAAAGAGTCATCTACACCCATGTAGGTGAGGATGGTGCCATTGTCTATGCATTGGATAGTGTTGATGGTAGTAGATTCATCATCTATCATGTTTGGATAAATAAGAGGGAGAGACCTGGATACCCTACCTAGTTGATAGGTTAGGGGTTCCAAGCGAATGGCATTTATGGGAAAAAAACTAGGAGGGATGGAAACCACCGACTCCATAGGTGAAGATGGGGGAATAGGCAAGTTTAGAGGTGATTGGTCTATGATAGGTTTAGGGTGAGGGTTTTTAGAAGTTTCAATAGGTTCCTCAAAACCCAGGCCATGTCGCTTCTTGGCATTATTTATGGCCTCATCATTTGGTGCTTTGATGGGCTAGTGGGAGCCTTATTCGTAGTGCCCAAAGCCAAAGCCCTTCCATGCACACCTATAAAGATAGGTATGAGAAAAGTTTAGGTTGCCAAGAAAAGAGAAGTCAGACATAAATGGTTTGGGTGATGAAAGAGGATTCCCATTAGTGGGAGCTTGATCTAGCCCTCCATAGATGAGATTTGTTTGAAGATTGGGAGGATCATAAGGGATGACCATTCTGATATGATGGTCATAGCTAGGATTGTGATGAAGTTCTCCATACTCTTGAGGAGTTTAGAACATGTCCAAGGTGAGTAAATGATACTCCCCAAGTGAAAGACATTAGAAGGTATATTCCATAGGGTCTTTTGTTGTCACTTGAGGAGGTGGTGTAGGTATAACCACCATTTGCGTACTTGTTGAAGCTTTCACGGGTGGAGGCAGTGTTTGGGTCAATGTCTTGAAAGGAATGAGAAAATCATTGGGTCGATAAGTTGTGTTTCATATCTTGAAAGGGGAGGGGTCTGTGGGAATGACATGGACTCAACCGTCATGTTCAAATTTGACACAACGGTGTAATGTAGAAGGGACACAGGCCATGGCACGGATCCAAGGTCATCCTAATAACATGTTGTATTGGAACTCTCCCTCGATGATGTAGAAGAGCTTTGGGATTGTTCGTGGGCCAACACAAATATGTAAGATGATGGTGCCAATGGTAGTGGTGGTGGAGTCATTAAAAGATCAAAGAATTGCATCAGTTTTAGAGATACAATTCTTTGGGAGGGCTAATTGGTCATAGGCATGGGTGGAAATGATATTGATGTTAGTGCCCCCATCAATCATAACTCACTTAATGTGAGTTTGATTAACGTAGTCTATGATGAAAAGGGCAGCATCCTGATCTTCCAAGTTGGAGATAAGAATTTCAGAATCACTAAAGGTAATTGAAGCGACGGTGGGTAATGATTAGACTAAGGCAGATAGTGGTTGGGGGTCCTCGGGTTGGACCTCCACTAGCTGTAAAGCTTTGATTAAAGCTTGAGGATGTTGTGAAGAGCTTTGAATGAGGTCATATAAAGTCATCTTCATGGGATTTTGGTGAATCTATTTCACCATAGAGTCATGAATTGCCTCCGAAGAAGTTGGTTGGGATGTGCCCAAGATAGAAATCTTGAGTTTGGGTGGTTGAGCAGGTTTGACAAATGGGTAGGTCCAAGGAATAGCAACTTTGTCTTTTGCTTTATCCTTTAAAGTTTGTGACCTAGTGGCCACATTGATGGTGTTGATCTCGATTAAAGGGGACAAAGGAGATAAAGGGACCATAGTCTGATGATAGGATTCTAATGAAGGTGAAGAGGTTTAAGAGACATGAGATAGTGTTGGAGATTTGTTGACAGTATCCTTAACAAGAAGGGTGTCTTTTTCCAATTGTTGGTGAATGACAACCTTAAGGGCACAACAATTCTCGGTATCATGCCTAGGTGTGTGATGATAGAGGTAGATTTTAGTGTCATCGAACCAAGACAGTTTTGGTCTGAGAGGTTGAAATGGTTTAATAGGTGGAAGAGTTATGCTAAAAGTTTGCAAAAGTCGGTGTAGTATCAAATCATATGAACCCACTAATGGGTCCGTGCTTGTTGATGCACTAGGTGTTGATGATTTTTGTTTTGGAGTTGTTGAGGGAGATTTTTGTACCACCTTTTGGGTTGGTGGTGTGGCCACCCGTGTAGACGACACTTTCTTTGTGAGGGGTGCCAAATTTTTTAGAGGAGGTATGTTTTTGGTGGGTAAAGGGAGTAATGGAGGCAACTTGTTTTTTTTAGGTGTTGGAGTAGGGAAACCTCTTATTAAGGTAGAAGGATGTGGGCCCAAAATGGAGGGTAATGATGATGGTGGAGGAGGAGTTTTTTGATGTGGTTTAGTATCCTTCTGTAGTTTGGTTTGAGGACCACTAGTATGGGGGCAAGGTTTAAGTTGACCTTCACTTGTGGGTGAGTGAGGTTAGATATGGGGCAGACACCGAGGGATTTAACTGGTGTTGGTATGGTGGATGTTTGTGAGGGTTTAGGTTTAGATGGATATGGTTGAGCTTCTAGAGATTTGGAAGTAGAAGCCTGGTCCTCATTGGAGACTTTGGGAGATTTTGTCACAGAAGGGTCAATAGTACGAGATGAAATGGGATGTGTAAGATAAGGAGCTTTAAGTTGCTCCCACAATGCCTCATGTTCTAAGTTCCTCGAATGGAGAAATCCTAAGTTCTCAGCCAATCGAGAGAATGGTTTTGAAGATGTTAGATGAGGCTTTGGGTTTTTAGAAGATGTGGGAGGTTGTGAGAGTGGAAAAGTGTTAGATGCAGCAATCTTAGGTCAAAAGCGAGAGAGAGCCATTACTAGATCATTTTCGGTTGAAGTAGGTGAAGAGACAAGTTCTTCTCTTGGTGGAGAAGGAATTTGAGAATGTGACTCCTCAAGAGGATAGAGGGTAGGGATGATTGTACCTTCTACTTGTGGTTGAAGAGTAGGAAAGGTATGGTCCTCCATTGGTAGTAGGAAGGATGAAGGTGGGGCTAGTGGCATTGGTATGGTCAAAGCATCCTCCAATATAAGAGAGGTCGATGGAGAACTAATAGGAGAAAAAGGTTCTTCCACTTGTGGGGGAAAAATAGGAGAAGAAGGCTCTTTTACCTGTGGTGGACAAACATGAGAAGAAGGCTCTTCTACCTATGGTGGACAAATAGGTTGACTAACCTCTTCAACCTATGGGAGAGGTTGGGTAGGCATAAAAGGGGAGACCGTGTTGACCGTACGTATATTACGCTCTTGGGTGTCATCGGCCATGGTCTGTATGTTGTTTTGGCTAGGGTAATGGTTAGGAAAAGGTTGTCTAAATATATCTATGTTTTGGTTAGGTGGCACGTTTAGGTTATCTAAGACAAGATCACCTTTATCTAACATGTCTTGAATGACGTTATTGAGGGTTTTACAATTGTCTATGTCATGGCCTTTGACACGATGATAATGACAAAAGTCATTTTCCCTAAACCATGTAGGGATGGCCTTTGTGGGGTCAAATTATGGTGGTGGTCAAATTTGGGGTAGGTTGAGGACTCCCTACTTGACTAGTTTATCCAACATGGATGAGTATGATTCTCCTATTGGAGTATATTGACGCTGTACATATCATTGTTGGAATTGTCATGTAATGCTTTGAGATGTGGAAGGTTGAGGTTGGTTGGTTGTTGTTGAAGATGATGGTCTAGTACCACAGCATTTGTTGATCCCTTGGATTTGGAATTGGAGGAAGAGGATTTGGATTAAGGGTCATTTGATTTTGCATTAGTATTTTTACTACACAGTTTGACTTTATTTTCTTTGACAGCACGGAGTTCAAGTTTCCTAGACATGGTGAAAGCTTCGTCAAATGTGTGGAATGTTTCAACCCGCAAAGTACATGAGATGTGTTTGGCACATGCTTGTGAAAAGAGCTCAATGAGCTCAGGTTGAGGTAAAGAAAAGGAGAGTTGGTTGATTAAACCTCTCCAACGGGCAACAAAATCAGCTATTGATTCATCATCAAATTGTCTGATATAATATAGGTCCGTGATGGAGACCTTTTTAGTGATGTTGATTGAAAAGTGGTCAAGAAATATTTGAGCTAGTTGTGTGAAGGTAAATAGAGAGTGACTGGTAATAGAACTATACCAATCAAGGGCAGCACCAGAAAGCGACATGGGAAATGTGCATAGTAATAATGCATCATCATGTGTTATAAGGTAACAAGCATGTTTAAATGCTCGTAGATGTTGCTGTGGGTCCTCTTTACTCTAAAAGCAAGTAACTTGGGAAGTTTCCACTGATTAGGATATGGCCGGATTGGGACTAAAGGATGAATAGGTTCATTATAGATTTGTTCATATGAGAGAACATTTTTTGAACCTGAAATGGATGTCTCAAGATTAGACACCTTATCCATCAAAATCTTGATTAGATCAGTTGATGGATTTGTAGGTGGGGTGCCCCCTAGGTTGTAAGGCATTTGGAAGGTGTTAGATGGAGCATATGACATAGTTGGTTGCGCTTGTATAGGTGCAACATATTGGTAACTAGTCATAGGGACTGATGTTGAAGTTAAGGGTGGTTATGTCATGAAGCTAGATGGCACAACTTGACTTGATGTCACCAAAGGTGGTTGAGTGGCGGCAACACTTGTTGAAGGATAGGTGGTCACTCTTGTATTTATGGGTGCAAGAGTAGGTGGGATGGAGACAATTAAGTTTTGGAATGGTGTAGAACTTTGTTGAATGGTTTGTGGTTGAGGGGGTATAGAAACCCCAAAGGAGGTAGGTCCAGAAACAGAAGGAGAGGCCACACTTTGAATATTGGTCATGGTCAGGTTGTTAGTTGAGACAATGGCCTGGGTTACCATGGGTTGGGTTATGGAGGCTGTTGATATGATTGTTGTTTCAACTAAGGAAGTTGTCATCCCATAAACTGGGTTGCCTGAAGGATCTCACATTTGACTTCTCATGAGATAGTGCTAAAGAGCCTTGACATTGAGGTCAAGGAACCTTTCAAATTCTTGGTCCCCTTTGGGAACAATAGGGGGTTGAGTTAGGGTTTGTTGGGTAGGAGTACGTTCAGTTTTTGAATTATACTCCATTTGGGGACTTGATATAGAAGGTGAAGGTGGGAGTGGTTGTTGCCTTGTGTGGTCAAAAAGAGTTTTGGTTTGACTGCGTGTCAAAACCATCCAAGGCAAAATAGATTTAGGTTCTAAAAACTGTATGTTTTAGCCTCAGAAAACCAGAATTTGTTTTTAACAGAAAAAAGGTTAGGTTTCACTGACATCGGTAGAAAAATTGATGTCAATGATGTAATTTGCCGATGTCAGTCAGATAACTGATGTCAGTGAAGACCAGTTGCCGATGTTGATCGAAAAACTGATGTCAGTTACTATGTATTTCTAGAAACTTAGAAAACTAAAAGTTTTTGGAAGAAAGAAGAAAGTTCTAAGTTGTTTTTTGAGCTCAGAATAATGCATCCTCACCAGCTCAAAAAATCAGATATAGATAGAAACATAGATGAAGACAAGCAGCCTCTAAATGTTAAATTCCTAAGAATAAGTTTTAGAGTCGTGTTGGCTTATGCCTTAGAAGAGTATGTTTGGGAAGTTGGGCTTTTAGAATGGGTCCTAAAAGAAGTAGTCTAAGGTTGGTTTTGGGTTACGTTTTGGTGCTCAAAATCTGGTGCTAGGAGCTTGCTCCCCTCACTTCATGAGCCCATAGACAAGCTGGATCACTTAGCCAATATATACTTCCCCTAGAGTTTATACTCTGCCAGAGAACAGAGTGGGTTCTCCCCTTGGTAGTAAAGTCCAAGTAGGATTACCAGGTAGGGTAAGGTATCTGTTAGGTGATGAAATCCTAGTCGGGCCTTGTCTTAGGTATGCTTAGATGTTTGATTTGTGAATGTGGTCTAGTCGTGTAACATATGTGCACTACGATTTATTCATAATGCATTTTTAATTACTAGATGTGAGAGCTAAGTATGCATTTAGGCAGAAATGAAATGCAATAGATTTTAGCCCAAATTGAAATGTTTTTGTTCAAATGCAAATAAGTGGGGAAAACGTTAAGAGTATGAATTTCACTACTCTAAGATGTAGGAAAAAGGTGACAAGAAGAAAAAGTTCTTTTTAACTTGTGCTAATGGTGTCTTTTCAAAAGAGAAAGAAAGAAGAAGGATACAAGGAGAGAAAATATCCTAATGCACCTATATGAAAGTTTGCCTTTAGAAGGAAAAGAAATGAACCCAAGGAAAACTCCAAGGTCCCACCAAGCATGCCAGAATGTTTCTACTCATTTTCGCTTTTCACATTCAGAAGGAATAAGAAACTAAAGATTAATGGTCAAGGGCTAGATGATACCTAGATGAAGTTGTGCACTGTTATCCAGATGTTGTAAGAGCTCCTCTTTGGCTGTAGAGGATGACACCTATAGATAAGAAAGACTTAAACAAATAAAATGTTACATAGATATATGGTGGACTGCCAAGTAAAGCTCAGTCCCAGAAGTGCAAAGACTTCCCTGAGGGATGACAGTCCACTAGTTGATATAAAGAATGTCAGATAGAGAGAAATAATGAAAGACTAAGAAAAAAAGTAAACAACGCATACCTATATTCTTTTGTAAGTCTCCCACAGTCACCGACGTTGGTAGTTCTGCTGGCGTCAGTTGGTCAAGGTTGCCGACGTCGGTTAGTCTGTCGATGTCGGTAGGGGCAATGGTCGATGTCTATCAGGGCAATGGCCTTGGATGGGTTTATGGTCGATAGAGGGATCTAGAAGGAGTATGGGTCTATTTAATGGTTTGTGGAGGATTGCAGGGTAGTGAATATGGTCTAGGAAAGGGGCTAAGGTAGAGCATAGGGGTGGAAAGAGAATAAGGAAGAGAGGAAGGCTTTTCAGCCTCTCTGGGAAGAAAGTCGAGTTTGGTCTCAATAGTACTCAGAAATAGCAAATTGATTGATTACCAGTCCATTCTAAAGATACTAAAATGAAAGGCAGAAGAAAAATACTTAGCTCTTGGTGGAGAACCAGAAGTGTAAAAGACTTGTTTATGTTATGGCTGATGTAGGAGACTTCGTGTAATCTTCTAATCTAATGTGGAGTGAATTCTATAGAGTTTCTTAGCCTAGAGAGTGATGATAGAATGCTGATACCTGCAAAGAGTCAAGGAGCAAGAGAATTCAGATCTTGGGAGTAAGAGAATTCACATTTCAGGACTTGCAGTCGAGGTCAGAATTTAGTTTTAAGCAACTGACGTCGGTGATACCACCGGCATTGATCGACTGTTAACTGATGTCAGCAGCTAGAGAATGGGAAAAAAGGCTATTTTAAGCCTTTTGCCCATTCTTCCATCTGTCAAGTTTGGTTGTTGTTTTTAAATGGTCCAAATGGTGGGTTTAATAGGTGTGAGAATTAGTGGGGGAGTTGAAATAGGGCTTAGGTAATTATGATTAGTCATAGGGTGATAAATAGCCTAAGAGCTAGGAATCCAAGGTGAGGTGTCTAAGGGGGATTATTAATTTAAAATAAGTATTTTAAATTAATAAAGTATAGGTTAGGCATGTTGGAGTTAGAAGGGGACCAAAGGGGGGGGTTGACACTATTTTGGTGTCTACAGTAACCATCCAAATACTCATTTTAACATATTAAATTTAAGCAATTGACCACTCATTAAAAACCCTAGAATATAATAAAATGAATTTAGTATACAAATTTCACACATAAAAACCCTCCTACACTTAACCACAACATAAATCCATGTGGGTATGGCCAAGCATACCAACATGGGTGTATAACCCTAATAGGATTTTCAAAAATGGATTAATAATATATATATATATATATATATATATATATATATTTATATATTTATTAGATTGTAAACAAGGGAAAGAATTTCACATGCCTTAAAAGAATAGATGCAGGGGTTTTCTTTTAGATTTGGCCTCCCAATGTTGTGCCATATAAAAATAAGCTCCCCTATCTCCAAGCCCTTCTCTACACTTTCATTTCATTCCTTTCATCATTAGTTTACTCCTCGCATAGCTATTGTTCATTCCCAACAAGCCAACAGCTAAAACATAGGCTTGAGACCTTCCATTATTCCTAGATCTCTTTATTCCTCCTATTCTCCATGATGTTGACCTCACTCCTCTCTCCTTCAAACCCTAATGATAATCTTCTCTATCAAGTAAAAATCTTCCAAAAAACATCAAAAATAAAATAAAAATAAAGGCAATATAAACCTTGTGCCACTTAATGAGAAAAATTTGATTCACCACTCAAGTTTGTCTCTTAAATAACATAATAAAGTTTCACCCAGAACTCAATTAGAAAAAGAGGAAGCATAGTTCATATATATATATATATATATATATATATATATATATATATATATATAGAGAGAGAGAGAGAGAGAGAGAGAGATCAAAAAATATGTGAGGGAAATTTGTCAAATCCCAATTGGATACCAATAAAACCATGTTGGAATTAGTTAACTTGGTTATACACTGGCATCATCTGGTTTAGTCATGACACAAATTTCTTTTTTCAACTTCAATCTATGTCTCACTGAGCATGCCAAAAATTGTTATCACCCAAAAGTGTACCCTACAAAGAACATGTGCTTATTTTCACTTTTTTTGATATAATGGAAACTCTCCAAGGCATGTATGACCTTACAATGGAGATAATATATAGATTAAGGAATGGTTACCTTTATTATATTCACTCATTTCTCACTAAACTCGCTTAGATAGTACTTGTTTGACTAAAAAAAGGAGGAAAAAAATAATGTTAAAACTAGAAATAAGAAGTAAAACTTAAAGTTCAGGTGATGCACCAATGTTAGGATCAATTCTATAGATACATAACACACTTTAAAATCCAAATAAACTTACACATATTCACTTCATTTTCATATAATTACTCTTACATCATTATTTCACATAAAGGTCTTGGCAAACAGTCACACTAGCTAGGAAGAAATGAATAATGATTTAATTCACTTCTAGATTAGGTAGAAACTAGACTTAGAAACCATATATGACATAAAATATTTATAATTTTTTGTATAAAGGTAAATTATTTATAATTAAACCTATTAAATATTTTAATTCCCTAAGTTTTATCAATAAATAATAAATGTACACTTCATCAAAGCTTGAAGATGGAGGAAAAATCTAGCACTTTATTTCTTTAAAGGTGATGTAGTACAAAATTTTGGAAATTTTTTTGTAATAAAAAATAATAATCTCATCATAATTAAAAAATTAATTTACATATATAAAATAATAATAGATAGAAGACAAGAATTTTCAGATGAGCCCACATACAAGTCCTAGTGCACTCCTACTTCAATTAAAAATTCAACTCAAAATTGAACTCCACCTTAACTCCACTTTTAATCCCACCTAAAATACAATGTATCATTTTATTTTAAATATTATTTCATGGAATATGGTGTGGTAGGATATAAGGAGGCTATTCTTTCATGTTTTAAAATTCAAAGGGCTCTTCATGCATCTTGAATCTTGAGTTAACTTGTTGTGATCTTGCATACAACTTTTGATCTTCTTTAGTTAACTCTTTTTGTTATTTAGCTAAATCATATTGGTATTTAATGAATATTAAATTTATAATTTATTTACCTCAACTTTCATCTTTAGTTGACTGAAATTATCTTGACTTTACCTCTAGAGTTCAACTTCACTTATGTTGACTTGCAACTTGTATGCAATTTGATTTTTTTGACTTTTTTAAATTTAACCCAAATGGGGTCATATTAATATATGGATTGAATTATGATGTTTTAAGGAGTATTTTTCATGAAAAAAATTCCTCAAATATTGATCAAAACTCAAACTCAACTTCTCCATTTTTGCATGTTTTAAACTCCACTTATCTTAGCTTGCAACTTTGACAAGCTTCTTGAATACACTATGAAAGGAAAAAAAAATTTATGGATATTATTAATTAGAATATATGAGGAAAAATAAAATTATTTTAACATGATAAACATGGTTTAACATACCTTAAAATATAATTTTAGATCCAAACTCCATGTATAATTCCAAAAATCACCATTTTATGTTCTCATATGCTCTCTTGTTCTCAAGAAACCTTGATTTTGATTAGGGGGTATAAAATGAGTTTCAGCCTAAAAAATACTCCTAATATTATTTTTAGATAGGTTTAAATAGGTTATACTTTTTAAAAAAATAAAATATCCAAAATTATTCACTAAACTCCCTAAGAAAAATTCACAAAAAAGTCCCTGCTTGTTGCCTTGTGGATGACTTAGAGATATTTTTCAATTATCTAAGCCTATTTTGAATTATTTTTTATATCATGTTAATTTATTTAGACCTTTAAATAAATTATTAATACTATAAAATCAATTTGTTACATTGGAGGGCCCTAAAACACCCATTTCCAACTCCATTTATGAGTAAAAAAGTGAAGAAACCTTCATTTCATTCATGATCAGACCTGTATATTAGCATTTTATCTCTCATAAAGTAAATTAAAGACCTAAAAAAACTTTTAAAATTTAAATTATATAAAAATATATAACAATATAAAATTTTAATATTTTTTAGTTAATAAAACTCAAAATATGCATTTTTTCGCATTGACTAGCTTGCCCAATTTCAATTTTGAATGCTTGTAGGTATATGTTTACCATTTTATTTATTTTTATGAGGAATAAATACCTAATTATTTTTAATTATTTCTTAAAATAACCTTTATTATTATAATAATAATTTTATGTGCACATACAATCACTTAAACCTCTCAAAAATTGCCTTTTCTAACTGTCCCCTTTGCTTGCTTAAAACTCTAATGCTTGATCCTTTGCCTTTATTCATCATTTTACATGAAATTTTGATTTATTAATTTTTATAAAAGTATTATATTCAAAAAAATATCTCATAAAATATTTATTTAATGACAAATAATTTAAAAATGCAAACATACAACTTAAAATTGAACAAATGAGGGTTTAAGAAGGGTTTTAGGGCGTCTGTTCTTAACAATTGTTCATAAAGTTAAACACTATAACATAAAAAAAATGAATGTAATAATTATTTAATATTATACCTAAAATCTCACTAATAATTTTTTATCCAATTCCTCTTCACCTTCATCTTTTGAGCATTTAAAAATTGTCTTCACTAGCTTGCAAATAGCTAGTTAAAGGAATAAAAGAAACCTCTCAAAATGTAGACTTTTGAGTTGTTATTGAGAATTATTTTGGACTAATTAATGTTTTATTATGATTTTAATTTAAAAAAAATACCTTTAATCCATGAATGGAGTCTTCTTTAAAACTTTTACATAAGCAACTTTGACTGATTGTGGCAAAATTGTCGGCAATAGCTAAGAGATTGATTGAAATGTTTGAAAATGGATCCCCTTGACCTATAATAAAATATATTAAAAAATTTTATTATGACTATTATATTTAAATATATTTTAATTTATAATAAATATTTATCCTTTTCTCACTTTTTAGTAGATTTCTATGTGATTGTTAGATGTGCTTAGATAAGCGTTGATGTGATTATATAACAGAATATTTCAAATATTTTTGTTAACCAAAATTGCTAAAATCACATGAGATAGAAAATATACCATTTGAAATTTAAAAAAAATCCATTGGAATATGAGTCATAAGGTTACATTAGTTGACCTGGCCATGGTGTGACCCTATCTAACCTAGCATGTTCCTATCCCAAAAGGATAACTATTTGAAAATGTCTAATATGTGCCTATAAGTATATTTAGGGATGTCTAAATGATGTTATGAGTATTTAAAAGATATTTTTTGCACTAGTTAATTATATTATATATATTATAATTTAGTGAAAAGGTGAATAGGCCAAATGAGGTAAGGATTTCAATATTAGACATTACTTGGGTAAGAGGCCTAAGAAAAAGAAAAAGGAAGCTCACATTATGACTTTAAGTTGAAGGCATTCCAATCTAATCCAACCTCCTCTATTAGCCTCATTAATACCTTCAACCTAAACCATATCACCTTGATGTATTTCTCCTCATCCCACTCTTTATGTTACCAAGGGCACCTTATGATTTTTCTTTGACAAACCAATCTCTTCCCTTCTATTTAATTATCCTTTCTTAGGGGTAATTCCCCCTCAAGTGAACATGACATAATATCACTGGTAGGTACATATATTCCCATGGACTTCCCATTTTTTCCTTCATTTCTTCTTCTAATGCCTATTACACCTCTCATAACCTAGGGAGTTGTCCCAAGGTTGTAACCACCAATGATGACAATTTAGGGCAACCCAGATGTGTAGTGGAGCTTTGACCAAAATTTAGGGAGCATGAAGATGACATTAACATAGATCTTTACAAGAGGGTAAATTGGTGGTTTTTTAGACCCATCAAGATTTATTCTCCCTCACTAAGGTGAGGACTCCCACTAGGGAAGAAAGGATGGTTGAGGATCCACTCTCTATTCTCTAAGTAACTCATGATATGTCATAAAATCTCCTTGAGTACATACAAATCTATGTTCATGACTTAGAAGCCCAAGTGAATACCTCTTTCCCCATCAGACTAATTCAACAAGTCAAGGATGCCCTCTTGATACTCTTCTTCGTCCTTAGGAAGCTATTGGAGACTCTAGTTGAGACCAATGTGTTTATCTAGTAGACTCAGGCTTACTTAGAGAGGATTGTGGAGATATATAAAAGGTGTAGGAAGTTGCATGTGATGATTAAAAAAGGCATGTTCTTAGAGTTAAAACTAATTCCAACCTTAGACTTGGGGTCATATGAAATGTATGCCAAGAACACAAAGGTGACTATGGAGGAGTGATACATTATGGATCGTATTATAACTAGACCCTTGGAAGAGGGTAGGAAGAAGATATTGACCTACTTCAAGGAGGTCAATATATTTGTGTTATTTAACTCAAATGTCACCTTACTACATAAAGGATAATTTGGATTCCACTTGGTTAATTTGACCAAGTCATGAGGGAAAAGGTCACTAGACTAAATAAGGAAGGATATCAATCAGTTTTGGAGCTATCAATGCAATACACAATGAGCATCAACCAATTATTCAAGGTCTAAGTGTCAATGGAAACACCCTTCCAAGTCTAATGGATGCTAGCGACTCAAGCTAAGGTGATATTAAAGGAGACCTCAATGAACCTTTCCAAGATGGATAAGGAATTTGACCTCATGGTATCCATGTTGGAGGCTAAAGATGTTAAATCAAAGTAGTTGGGAGATAAACCTTCACATCTACCTCTACATATCAACTAAGTGGTCTCCCACAAAGCTTTTATAGGTTTAAGTGGATTTGTTTTTCTTTGAATTTTGAATTATGGTTGTAACTATCATGAGTGGCTATCTTGTTTTAGGATGGGAATCTCATGCTATTTTGAGGTGAATCCCTTCCTCATCTATATAAGGATAAGTCATATTATAATATAGGGGTTGATTAAAAATTATTCATAAGTGTTATTAGATTATATCCAAGATTTCACCTACTTCTTCCTTCATCTCTTTAGACTATAGAATTGGCCAAGATCAATTTTTATATCATCACTTTATTTTAATGAATATAATTCCTATTTTTTATAAAGGGTTTATTGACCAAATTTGACCCTGTGGGTCAAATTGGGTCCCCTATAGGTAAAAAAAATTGATCTTAACGTGTTTTTAGGGGTTTATTATTATGTCATAGTGTGGATTATAATTCTTTTGATGTAATTTAAAGCCACTTTAGCCTTTATCATGGTCTAATTTATTTATGTCATTTTGAATCACTTAGGAGCCATTTAGGGGTCATAAACGCAAGTGGCATGGTTTTCAAGGTGTTCAAGTGTCTTAGTTTTCCTTAAAACATCCAAGAGGTTATATTCCCTAATATGAATGTTAATCCCATCTAAAAATTGTAGGTTATCTAACTAAAAATCAAGAAACCAAGTAAAAAGGAAGAGTTTGGCACTTGTACAACCCATGAGAGAGAGTGACATGTGGGAGAAGGTCATGTAATGGATCATCAGCTTCCTTATACTCATTTATATTCTTGACATACTCTATAAGTACCAAATTTGAGCTAAAATCATTTTTTTCCTTCTTCACCCTTTTAGACAATAAAACCAGTCAACAGGTTTATGCTTGGTATAAACAGCTAAAGAACTTCCAATTCAAATAAATTTGGGATTTGAAAGTAAAATTATAGAGATTAATTTAAATTAAAAAAGTGTTCAAATAATGGTGGCTTGTGCTTTATGAACAATTCTCATGAAGTTGGACTATCTAATTTACTCTCCAATGTATGCACCTTATAGTTTTTGCTTTGGTTTGGATGATTCCATAAAATCCATTTAGTGATGTTGATTATATAGTATTTTTAATCCATAATATAATTTTTTTTGTGATTGGTTTCATGTTTCAAGGTTTCTTTTATAAGTAAATCATCTCAGTAGCTAGGTCTTATTTTAAGATGATAGGTAGGTTTCCACCATTTGTAGAATCTTCATGCTTTGGTGGTGATTATAAGGGGTGAAAATAAGTTCATTATAATGTTTCAAATATTTTATTAATATCCTCAAATTTCAAGTTCATTCTCCAAAGCAATCTTCATATAAATTGCAGTCACAAGAATCATGTAGTCAGTTTACCCTATGACTATCATACATAGTCAATCATGGTAAATCACATATGTAGAGCCTATATAGCATGTCCATAGAGGTGTGATAAGGTTATAAATAATTTGTATATCCTTTTTAAACATGAAGTAATTATTTGAGCATTTAATGGTTAAAATAATACTATTACAATCATGTGCAACATCTTCACATAGTCACTATAAATATGCACCTACAGGTGCCTACATATGGGTTCAACATTAAAAATGAGGTGTGAAGACTTGTATTAAGATTTGAAACGCCATAAGGTTTCATTTAAAAATAATTAGAGGAGATAAATTGGCATGAAAGGTAGATTTCTTGAATACATAGACCTTTCTACCCACTGCCTATCTATATGCAACTCCGAATGTCTACCTGCAGGTGTCTTCATGGAAACCAATCATGTTGTAAGGGAGTGTCTAAAATATCAAAGTCCTTAATAATGATAATATTATATTATAAAACTTTGAGATATATCTAAAACACATTTGAATCTCACATCCATGTTTTCTACCAACTTACTCATACTTACTTCATGTATGTGAAAATGTCTACCTACAGGTCAAAGCACAAAGATATGGAGGAGATTATATGGAGAAGTTAGAGCATGGTGAAAAAATTCCTAAAGTATAGCACGTGGTGATGATAATAATATACATATTTTTAAAGCTAGATTGCTAAGCAAAATTGAAAATCACTTTCAAAGATAAGGACTGTAGATTCAAGATTCAAATCCCTAAAATGTGTAAAACACAACACCTAGTCTTTTTATGGAAATTATATAATAGGGATGTCAAGATATTTGGAGCATCAAAATGAGAATACCTTGTATCTCTCACATAGGAGAGGATACTTGAAAAATTAATGAAGCATTTGACTAGTGGAAGGTAATAGTCGAAGGTCTCAAGTTTGCCCATTTAAACACTAAAGTTCTCCATTATCATCTATAGGATTTGAATCCTTAAGTGATCTTACACCTTAAAGGACAATATAAGGCATATACTAAAGTTAAAATTGGAAAATATCATTATGATTAAATGATCCTATCAGTTTAAAATTTATATTCAAGGAGCTTAATGATCATCAAAATAATATGGATATTATGTTTAAGGCCCGTATACACCTATAGGTGTGCCTAATTCCAAGATTGTTTACCTACAGTAGACTTTAACTCCTACACCATTCATGAAGTTTAAGAATGGAAATATAAAACTTTATAGTGAAATTTCCTTGTAAAATACCTCAAATGGATCATAGGCCATGTCTTACAGGTTCCAAGCTGAACTCTTATCCATAAAACCCCTATTCTACCTCAACAGAGTCAGTTATAACTGTGGTAAGATAGTAAGCAAAGGTTGGTATCCTTGAAGTTGAAATTATAGGTATATGATGTGAGTAAAAAAAATAATTATAATATGAATAATAATACCCATTAATTCCTTTTAACACTACATCCAAAATCAAATTATGCAAGCAACCTATAGGTACAGTACCCTAATGGAGAAAACAATCAAGGAATGGCACTCAGTTTGATTAAGTAAAGACTATGAGAGGAATTTAGGGATTTGAAATGGTTAATATAAATATAACACCTTAATCATGATCATTATTATCTCTATAGGATATTAAAAATGGAAAATAATGGAGAGAAGGAACTCTATGATGCATCTCACAGTCCATAGGGTAAAAATCCTTTGCACAGTCTACCTTCTAATAGTCTATCTTGGATTTTTGAGGTGTTGAGGGGTCAAATGACCTAAAAAACGGTCTAAAACTTGTATATAGTGTCTTTTTCACTTAGATAATTTCTTAAAACATTCACTTTTCTTTAAGAAATAGGGGAAGTACCCTCTATTTTGTCTCAGATAGAGGGTACTTCCCTTGAAGTGTAAACCCTATAGTTCTGGAAAGTAGGGATAAAAGGATGAGATAGGAGATATTTAAAAATTTAAAATAGGAGTAATAATTTTTATAACATCTGGAAAAACATTATTAACCAATATCATAAGGAGGAAACTCAATAAGGTGGTCTAGACCACAAAGGTTATAGTCAAGCCTATTAGCTAGGGTTTTATCCTAGTGTCTAAATAAGAAGTCACTTATACATATAGAATTATATATGAATTATAACCTATTATATAATGTATATTTTGGAATAATATATGTTTCCAAGCTCTTGGTATTCATACAAAGCAAAAATAAGGCCATTGTTTACTCAAGAACAACATTAGGCCCGTGTAAATGGAGAAAAGAGCTCGATAAGGCAAATTTGAGTGCTCATATCTTCTCTAAAGATTTACATGTATATAAAATAATTTTATAGGTGTTATAAAGAGTCCTAAACATCATTATCATTTAATTTTTTTCAATTCCAACATCAAATCTTTATGAACAAAGCTTAAGAGCAAAATGAACCCAAAACCCTTGCAAACCCTTGGATAAGGACCTGATCAAGGAAATGAAGATGGAGAGAAAAAAAATATTATGTAATGATCATGAATAATTATGGAGGTTATATAAGACTCTAAGTATACCTTTTTCATCTAATTGAGACATTCCCTATCTGTACAGATAGGGTACAAAATTGCTTTCTTTGACTATTTTATGCATTTTAAAGGTTCTAGGGTGTTTCAAGAGATGAAATAAAATTTGGAAGGAATATTGAGACTTAAGATAAATCCCCATGTCCATTTAATGCTTTATAAAAACTCCTAAGTCTTCTTACAAGCTGCTTCATCTTAGCTAGTCAAAATTGGTAAAGTGAGCAAGATAGTGAGAAGTGTGAGAACTTCAAGTGGAAGCCTATTTAAGGTGTACCTAAGAAATATAAGGCCATGGGGGGTCTTTACAAGTGTTTTCCACTCCATTTCATATATTTTCATGGAAAAATAAATCCAATTTTGAGGCCAAGTGTGAGGGGTGATTGAAAAAGGAGTTTTTTTTTTTTTTTACTTTAGGTAGTGATGGCTCACTTCCAAAAGATTCTAGATGATTAAGAATGGATAAAATTCATAGAGAAGCATATATAAAACCCTTTCCTCTTATTACAATTATTATACCTAACCTTAGTCAATTTTAGGATGTTAAAATAAGGGTAAATTATAAAGGTCATTTCTTATGCAAAATGAGAACTCATATGCCACATTTCAAGAGTTTCATGACTTGGGGTGACACTTGTGCTTCTTGACTTTGCATGATCAGTTTAAAATTCATTTATCATGCACACGTAACTCATTTTATCAGCTTGTAACTTATCCTTATGACCTTTGGACTTCTTTCTTCTCTTCTCTCTCTTAGGTTCCATATGAACTAGCTATTTTAGCGTTTGTAAAATATGCTCCACCTGAGTATGATGAAGCCCTACTCATTTACATACCATAGATATCTAAATATAATTTATTTCAACTTTTATATGAATATTCATAGTGTGTTCACTTGAATTATTTATCTTTTTTAGTGATGACCTTTGTTTCCTTACCATTGTTGTCTCATTCTCTCACCTATTTACAACTTCTTCTTGTAGGTCATTTGAAGTATTCTATGAAGTGTCAAGGTTGAATGAGTTAGTATATTTAATAGTTTCATTCTAGGTGTCTTGTCTAGTCCTCCTAGCCTAAACATTAATCATAACCTCATAATGAAATAATGATGTGAGAAGATTCAGATTAGAAAGTGTATGCCTAGTTAGTCTCTTGGTCTCATGTGTGACATGTAGCTGGTTGATAGTCATCAATTAATTTGGTGTATCACCTCCTTTAGAATAGTTTACTTTCATTTTTTCTCTCCCTTTTCCTTGAAATCATTTATGTAGTAGTGAGCTAAAAGTTTTACATTAAGGGAGCTATCCCTATCTAGAAATTCATCTCATTCTTATCTTACCCATAGCTTAGAGGTATTTAAATTGTGCCCCTTAGATGAGGAGAGATGAGACATCTCCTCAAAGGGTTAAAATCCAAGAGATAATAGTTTTTAGCATGCCTATTGGGACTTCTTTTCCAAAAATTTGAAATACTTTTGGTGTTATCTTTTAACATATCAGCCTTTGGAGGCATTTATCCAAACATCAATGGTGACTCTAAAGTTACATCAATTGGTCAAATAGCTTAGGTTTTTATTTTGAATATTTTTGGTAATGTTTCTTTGTGTTCTTGCTTCCCAATGAGGTTATATGGCTAATTTTGGTGTTGATTATTTTTTTACACAAGTTGGTGAGATATCTCAAGCTTATAGCATTATCTATTAGCTTTGTGTGGTTATTATCAACCTTGGCATGATCCTTACCAGCTCTAATATGACCCTTATCAACCTTGTCATGAATTGTATCAGTCTTATAACCAACCTTCTGAATATCTTGCTCCTCCTAGTCAACCTATTTACTTATTAAATCAATCCATTTTAACTTTCAAGCAAACTCTCTTGGGCTATGAGAGGTACACTGTAGATATTGAAACACTAAGGGGACATGGTCAAGATGTTCCTACTTATCCCATTCATAATGTGAGAGATGCATTAGATCTAGTTAAAAGAGAGTGGGCACCTATTGAGAGAGAAATTTGGAAAAGGCTCACAAGCGAGATTATATATGTGAGTAGCTTAGTTGCATCCTTGGAAGATAAGCTAAGAATTCATGAGGAATAGCCTCACCAGATCTATCAACCCTCATATCCACCTCCCCAAGATTTTTATTAGTTATACTTGACCCCTATTCATGAGCCCAATCAAGCTTATCAAAGTCATCTTTTTCCTAATCAGTTGGAAGAGAGAGTTGGAAAGATGAACATTATTTTTAAAGAAAATATTGATAGGAAGATTGAGTTAGATAATAAGTAGATGAATCAGTCCATCTTATCAGTAAAGGAAGTGAAATCTAATCCTTCATTTCCCTCTCCCATTACATCCCCACCTCAAGAAGAGACTTTTAGATATGAAATCCAAAGTTGGAGACAAGGTGGAGAATCAAAGCCTAAGGAGATACCAAGTTTTTTGAACATTTTATCCACTCCTCAAATTAAATCCCCGCCTCAAAAAGAGACTTTTAGATATGAAATCCCAAGTTGGAGACAAGGTGGAGAATCCAAGCCTAAAGATATACCAATTTTTTTAAACACTTTATCCACCATTCAATTTGCATCACTGCCTCAATAAAATACTCCTAATCCTAACATATTAAGCTAAAATAAGGTAGTGAAATCATGGGAAAATAAAGGGGATAAAATCTTAAATAAAGAGTGTGAATTTGAGAATGATCTTGATCCTATGCAAGCCCCTCCCACCCTTCCTCAAGAGACCTCTTATTTTCCATATCATCCCTCTTATACTCCTCATCCTCATGAATATGCCTATCAACTTCAAGAGAGACTTTTATAAGAGAACCTAGCCAAGAAAATTGAAGAGTTAGAGCCAAGAATGAAATTGTTGAGTCAAGGTGTGATGGAAGGTTTATAACCAAGATAACATCCTATGCCTCAACATACCCCATATAACCTTCCTCAAGAGATTGATCAAGTTGAATTGGATTTCAATTAATTATTTATAAAATGGAAGGAAGAAAACCAATCTATTTTATCTGAAGGTTTGCCTACCCTACCTCAATAACTCCCAAAAGGATCCCCTATAATTCATTCTTAATCTAATGTTGAGTTATATGTTTAACCTCCACTAACTAGTTCATCTTGTCCTCACCCTATCACCCTTTACCTTGATGGACCTATGGTGTGGGAACCTAAAGATGAACATTTTTTTAATGAGAATTCAAAAATCTTACTTGAAGAAAACATAGCTCCTTGGTAGCCTCATTGGTCTAGGTCACCTGATTATAAAATGCATAGCATTGGCATTACCAAGAAAGAGAAATAAATTAAGGATCTTGCAGTCCTTGAGAATAAAAGTCATGTTATAATGGTCGAGATACAACTTTCAATCCCTCAAGAGGTTCTAAATTTTGAAAAAGATATGATTTTTTGCATTGAATCTTTTTATTGTATTGATATTGAAGAATGTCTTCCTTGTGTCAAAGAAGAATAAAACACCATTGGTTATCCCATCACTATTCAAGATATCATAGATGGGAAAGAAAAAATATCTAAAGATCCTTGGGATGATTTTTTTGAAATCATTAGAATAATTTATACTCCTCTTTAAGGAGGCTATGATCTAGTCAAAAATGGAGAAGGTAGCCTTGATACTCAAGTGAGTATGCAAAGAAAAAGCAAAATTCATTAGTCCTTTTCAATTTTGTCCTTTCAAGAGTCATATGCATCCCATTATGATATTTTTGAAATAATAAAAATGGGTTATCATCCTGTCAATAAGTTGGGAGAAACACATCAGATTTTTAAGGATAGAATAAGCTTTTATTGTCCTCAATCTTCCAAGAAACAATAAACTAGTCCTCTTCAAGTCATGCCTACCAAGAAGATACAAGTTGATCATGAGATGAAGAGTGGGAAGAATTATGAGGTATGTGTGAAAATTAAAATGGAATAAATTTACATTAGAGACCTATTTAAGGATGATCTACTTGAGAGTAGATCAAATGAACTGCCAAGGAATAGGTTTGATCTACCAAGCATCCAATCTAAGGAGAAACATGCTTGGCACTATGATTCATCTCATGGTGAAGAATATTCACGAAACTTTCATTTTGATCTTGGAAAGGAAGTATGCTTAATTTATATTTGTGCATATCCTTTTTTTTGTTTTTTCCTAAGTGCTTTGACCACATGTGTGTGTCTTGTTAGTGTGTTTGTTATGTGTGCATCCTTTATTTCCTGTGATTGAGGTAATTAGTTATATTGTCTTGGTTAAAGACTTGTTGTCAAGTGTCAAGTATTACTATCTGTATCAGACTTTAGATGACTCCCTAAGCCCATATATATTATAAGGCTACCGATATTTAGTATAGCAGTCATACTACCCCTATAAATCATTAATTTCTTAACCAAATTTGACCCTATGGATCAAATTAGGACCCCTATAGGTAAAAAATTGATATTTAGATGTTTTTATGGGTATATTATTATGTAATAGGGTGTATTATATGTATTTTTATGTAATTTAATGTCACTTTAGCCTTGATCATGGTCTAATTAATTTATATGTCATTTTGATTTACTTAGGAGCCATTTAGGGGTCATAAATGCAAGTGGCATGGTTTTAAAGGTGTCAAAGTGTCTTAGTTTTTCTTAAAACATATAATATTTTAGATTACCTATCAATAATTTTAGTCCCATATGAAACTTGTAGGTTATCTAATTGAAAATCAAGAAACCAATTGAAAAGGAAGAGTTTAGCACTTGTATGGCCCATGAGAGAGAGTGAGATGTGTGATAAGTTCATTTAATGTATCATAAAATTAATTAGACTCATTTAAAAACTTTAAATACTCTATAAGTTTCAAATTTGAGATAAAATCATTTTGATCCTTCTTTGCCTTTCTAGACACATAGAACCAGTCAACAAGTTTATGCTTCGTACAGACAGCTGAAGAACTTCCAAGTAAAATTAATTTGGGAGGTGAAATTAAAATTATATACCTTAATTTACATAAAAAAATTAAAAATATTTATGTCTTGTTCTTTATCAACCATTCTCATGAAATTATCCTATCTAATTTACTTTTCAATTTGTGCACCCTATAGGTATTGCTTTAGTTTGGATGATTATGTACAATCTAGCTAGTGATATTGATTATATAGGATTTTAAATCCCTAATATATTATTTTCCATTCTTTATTTCATGTTTCAAGGTGTTTTGATAGGCAAATCATCTCGTTTGTAGATTGGTCTCATTTGAAGATGACAGGTAGGTTTCCACCATTTGTAGAATCTTCATACTTTGGCAATGATTCTAGGGGGTGAAAATAAGTTAATTATAATGTTTATAATTTTATACTGATCTCCTCACTTTTAAAATTCATTCTTCAAACTAATCTTCATGGAAGTTGTAATCATAAGAATCATGTGGTCAGTTTACCCTATGACTGTCATGCATAGTCAATCGTGGTGAATCATGTATATGGATCCTATATATCATGTTCATGAAGGTGTGATGAAGGTTAAAAAGCCTTGGTATATCTTTTATAAACATTAAGTAATTATTTGAGCATTCAAATGATTAAAAGAATACTATTATAGTCATGTGCAACATCATCACACAGTCGTTATAAATATGCACGTATAGGTACCTAACGAAGGGTTCAACATTGAAAATGAGGTGTGAATAATTGTATTATGATTTTAAAAACCTTGAGGTTTCATTTCAACATCATGAGAGGAGATCAATTTGTATGGAAGGTAGATTTCTTGAATACATAGACCTTTCTACCCACTACTTGTCTATATGCAACTCAGAATGTCTACCTACAGCTGTCTTCATGAAAATGAATCATGTTGGAAGGGAGTGTATAAGCTGAAAAAGGTCCTTGATAATTAGAATATTCTATTTTAAAAATTTAAGATATATTTGAAACTTATGTGAATTTTACAACCATGCTTTCTTCTAACTTACTCATACTTATAGCCTGTATGTGAAAATGTCTACCTATAGGTCATAGCACAGAGATATGGAGGTGTTTGTACAAATAATTTGGATCATGTTGAAACATTTCCTAAAGTATATCATGTGTTTTTGATCATATAAGACCTATTTGTAAATGTATATTGATAAGTAAAGTTGAAAATCACTTCCAAAGATAAGGACTACAAATTCAGGGATCAAATCCCTAAAATGTGTAAAATAGAACACCTAGTATTTTTATGGAAATAATAAAATAGGGATGTCAAGATATTTTTAAAATATGAATGATCATACCTTGTAGCTCTCACATAGGATATGAGCCTTGAAAAAGGAATGAATCAGTTGACTAGTGGAATTTAGTAGTTGGGGGTCTCAAGGTTGCCCATTTAAACACTAAACTTATCCATTATCATCTACAAGATTTGAATATTTAAGTGATATTTCACCCTAAATTAAAATATAAGGCATATGCTTAGGTTTCAATTGGAACATATCCTTATGATTAAATCAGAATCCTTAAGTGATCTTTGCACCCTAAAGGACAATATAAGGCATATACTCATGTTACAAGTGGAACATATCCTTATGATTGAATGATCCTATAATTTTAAAATGAATATTAAGAGAGAATAATGATAATAAACATAATGTGGATACTATATCTTAGGCCCATATACACTTACAGGTTTCCCTAATTCCAAGATTATTCACCTACAATAGACTTTAACTCCACCATTCATGAAGTGAGTCTAATCATGGAAATATAAACCTTTCTAGTGAAATTTTCTTCTAAAAGACATAAAATGGATCATATACCATTTATTAAAAGTTCCACAGTGAACTCTTATCAATAAATCCCCTATTCTACCTCAACACAGTCATTTATAACTATGGTAAGACAGTGAGCAAAGGTTGGTCTCCTTGAAGATGACATTACATGTATATGATGTAAATGCACAAAAATAATGATAATATGGATAATAACACCCAATAAGGTCTTGTAACACTAAATCCAAATTAAAATTATGTAAGTAACCTACATCTACAACCCTAAAGCAGAACATAGTCAAGAAATGGCACTTAATTTGACTAAGTAAAGACTATAAGAGGTATGTAGGGAGTTTAAATGGTGAATAAAACTAGAAAACATTCATAATTACCATGATTGTCTATATATGATCTTTATAATATAAAATAATGTAGAGAAAGAACTCTATGATGCATCTCATATTCCATAGGTAAACATCCTTTGCACAGTCTACCTTTTAACAGTCTCTCTTGGATTTGTGAGAATTTGAGGGGTCAAATGACCTAAAAAGGAGATAAAAACTTTTATGGAGTGTCTTCTTCACTTATATAAGTTCTTAAAACATTCACTTTAGTTGAGGAAATAGGGGAAGTACCCTCTATTTTGTCTTAGATATAGGTACTTCCCTTGAAGTGTAAACCCTATAGTTTTGGAAAGCAGGGATAAAAAGATGAGCCAAGATATATTTGAACCTTGAAAGGAAGTTTAAAAAGTTTGATAACACCTGTATAAACATGAATAACCAAGCACTGAATGGAGAAACTCAACAAGGTGGTCTAAATAATAAAGGTTATAGTTAAGCCTATTAGGTAGGGTATTGTCCTAGTGTCCAAATGGGAAGTCACTTACACTTTTAGCCTTAGATATGCATTATAACCTATTATATAATGTATATGTGGGAATAATATATGTTTAAAATCTATTTTTATGAATAAAAATCACAAATAAGGTCATATTTTACTCAAGAACAATATTAGGCCTGTGTAAATGGAGAAAATAACTCGACAAGGTAAATTTGAGTGCTCATATCTTCTTTGAATATTTACATAGAGATCTAAGCAGTTTGGAGGTGTTATCAGGGGTCCTAAACATCATTCTTGTGTAATTTTTTTATAATTCCAATGTCACATCTTCATAAATAAGTCTTAAGAGTAGAATGAGCCTAAAACCCTTACAAACCCTTGGATAAGGACCTGATGAAGGAAATGTTGATGGAGATCTACCCAAATGGGATGGAATGGTAATGAAAGTATATAGTGGTTTTATTTTACTCTCTAAATAACCTTTCCATCAAATTGAGACTTTCCCTATCTATACAGATAGGGTATAAAATGTCTTTCTTTGATTATTTTGTGCATTGTGGTTTTAGGAGGTTTCAAGAGATGAAATTAAATTTGGAAGGAATATTGAGACTTAAGATAACTCACCATGTCAATTTCATGCTTTATAAAAACTTTTAAGTTTTATTATCATCTACTTCATCTCAGCCAATCAAAACTGGCAAAGTGAGCAAGATAGTGAAAAGTGTGATAACTTCAAGTGGAAACCTATTTAAGGTATGCCTAAGAAATATAAGCATGGAGGGTATTTTAAAGTGTCATCCACTCCCTTTCATGGGTTTACATAGAAACCTAAATTCAATTTTTAGTCCAAGTGTGAGGAGTGATTGAAAAAGAGTTTCTTTGATTGCAAATAGTGATGGCTCCCTTCTAGAATATTTTAGATGATTAAGAATGTAGCTAATGCATGGGTAAGCATGTCTTAAAATATTCACTATCAATATAATCATTAGACTTATTCCTAGTAATTTTTGGGGTGTTCAAACATGGGTGAATGATGAAGGTAATTTTTTTGTGTAAAATGATAACTCCTACACCACATTTAAAGAGTTTCATGACTTCAAGTGACACTTGTGTTTCCTAACTTTTCATGATCAGTTTCACATTCCCTTTTCATGCACATGTAACTTATTATATAATCTTGAAACTTTTCCTTGTGACCTTTGGACTTATTTATTCTCTTCTCTCTCTTAGGTTCTATAAGAACTAACCATTTTAGCCTTTATGAAATATGATCCAGCTAAGTATGGAAAATCCTTACTCATTTGCATACCATAGATCAATAAATACAATTGATTTTACATTTTATATGACTATTCATAGTGTGTTCACTTTAATTATTAATCATTCTTAGTGATGAGTACTGTTTCCTTAGCATTATTGCCTCATTATCTCACCTATTTGTAGCTTCTTCTTGTAGTTCATATGAAGTGTTCTATGAAGTTTCAAGGTTGAGTGATTTATTCTATTCAATAGTTCCATTTTAGGCCTCTTGTCTAGTCATCCTAGCCTAAACATTCATCACAACCTCATAATTAAATACTGATGTGAAAATATTCATATTAAAGAAGTGTATGCCTAGTTAGTCTCTTGGTCTCATGTGTGACATGTAGCTGGTTGATAGTCATCAATTAACTTGGGGTATCACCTCCTTTAGGATAGTTTATTTTCAGTTTTTCTCTCCCTTTTCCTTGTAAGCATAGGTGTAGTAGTGAGCTAAAAGTGGTACATCAAGGGAGATATTCCAATATATAAATTAACCTCATTCTTAGGCTACCCATAACCTAAAGGTGTTTCAATTATGCCACTTGGATGAGGAGATTTGAGACATCTCCTCAAAGGTTAAAAATCTACGTGATAGTAGGGTTTATGTTACATTTCAATAATCTTTTATCTCCATTTTGAATGCTTATAAATGCTATATTAATTGCATTAATACTATATGTGTGTGATAGTTATGAAGATATTTCATATTATAATCATTATTTAATCTCTCTCATTTCTCTTTTACAATATTGTTAATTTGGGTGTTAATCTACAAATTAGCACTAGGTGTTTATGTGTAGTTTAATATAAACACCTAGTACCTATAACTAGTGAGGGTTTAGATTTGAATAATACCCCTTATTTATTTATAATATTACCATTGTGTGTTATTGGAAGTTAAAAATTAGTGAAACTTAGTCTACTGTGGTATAACTATAACAAGGTCACTTGGTTCGATGGTTGATGCACTGAGTTCTTTCTAGACCTAGAGGTTCCATTTCATGCCTTAGCCTCTCTTCCATTTTATGTTTGTTTTCTAATATTGAACTCCCCCTTCCTCTTATGTTTAGAAAAGGATAAGCATAATACTTGAAACTCCCATAGTAATATTTGATAATTAGACCTGTGTACATGAACTTTATATTGAACTTTTGATAGTAATATATACACAAAATCTATTTATGAAGTCAAGTACCCTTAGTCATGCCTAGGGCTGATCCCATATCAGTCCTGGAATAGAGTATTAAAGTTTTTAGTTATCCCCAATATTCCCCTTTAGGTAATACCTAATCTCTTGGGTATTTTATGAACATGAGTTTGGACCTAGAACAATAGTTAGTTCTAGAAGGAGGGCCAATGAGAATCTTTCAGACTTATCTTAAATTTTATGAGTGTGTAGAGATTATTTTTATTGATAATAACATACTAACCATTATTTTATTGTGAATCATCCTAGAGAAGTGTAAGCTTGTTACCGAAGCTAGGCCTCATCATGATAGATTGGTAACTTCCCCTATTTTTCTACATAAAACCCAAGCTCAACCAATCCAGACCTACTTTGATTCAAATTAGTTAACCTCCATAACCTCTTCCTAATTTTCATCCTAATATGTCCTAGTTAGTTAGCTCTACCATTAACATTCTAGGAGTCATCCATGATTTACTTAGGAATCTTGACATGTATCTTCACTATTTCACCCCTGGCATGGGATGAACTATGGAAGAACACATAACTTCCTACAAAAATTCCTTGAGGCTTATAAATGTATAACATGAGGATGTGGCATATAGGATTTTTCCCCTTCACACTAATGAAATCATCATATGATTGGTTCCTCAACATTCCTAAAGACTTTATCCCAAGTTGGGATGATTTTAACACTACTTTCCTCACCTAATTTGGGCAAGTGATAGACCGTAGTATCTTATATCAATAGTTTGATTGAATCAAAAAGGATCCCAATGAGCCTATTAAAAACTTCAATTCTAGGTTTCAAAATAGTACAACTAGGTCATCGTTGTTTATAAACCTAACCCTCAGTTTAAACTTGAAATGTATAAGAATGCACTAGACCCTTGGACAACCATGTTCTTAAAGAGGGAGGTATCCATAGTATACCTATACTCAATTTATGTATGGGCCATTAAATAATATAGGAAATTGAACCCTAAAGTATAAATGATTACCCCTAATCCTGATTTTCTACCATAAATACCTATATTGAGCTATTTTCCCTACATTAATCAAAATTCTCCAATATTTTAGCTACTCCCTGTAATACACCAAAACCTATTCGGTTCTCCCACTTCAAAACAATAATTATGTTTCCTTAACCTACGCTCCATGAACTTATCCTTTAGACTCAACACCAAGTGACATTGGTTATAGCTAATAATACCCAAACCACATCTTAGGAGTCTACCAAGAATGAGTTAGATACCATTCATCATATGGTACAAAAACTTAGAAATGACTTCGTTGGGATATAGAGGTAGGTGAGTAGCTCTAATGAAAAAATTTATAAAAAAAACTTCACATATCAAAAACCAAACAAGAATTATAACCATCCTCACAACCCCCTAGAACCTTCACCCAATAGGCTTTCCTAAATCAATATATTCAAGATACCCTTACCTAATTGGTGTTGAGTGCATAACACAATATCACATGGGGAGTTGGACTTCATGGAGTTTAGTTATGATTTTGAGATATTATATAAATAAATTAAATAATATGAGGTGGTACCCAATTATCCAAAATCCTCTAACTCAGGTAAATCCCATAGTAATGTTATGGTGTTAGAGACCATAAATTTCCCTAACTAGGAAGAAAATGAGCCAAATGACAGTATTAGTGAGGTGAAAACATTTCAACAATTATATAAGATCAACTACATCCTCATTAATAGTCAATATTAATATCCCCTTACCCCCTTGAATCCCCCTAATAATGGTTCAACCCCACCAGACCAAAATTCTAGAAAGGATCCCCCACCTCCAAGATCTCAATAACCTAAGGTGCCTATAGAAACCCCATTGTTAAAAATTAAATGGTGTTATAACATAGTGAAGATATTAAAAAGATCAAGGCCAACATTACCTTTCATGATCTTACTCAAATCATAGAGCAACAACATATTCTATTAAAATCCTTGACTCAAAAGCCGACCCCACAGGCACAGCCAAAATTAAGAGCAGCACACACAAATGTGCTCATTCACAAAAATAATATAGAGGTGACCTATTTCCTCTTATCCATCTAATTGTTTGGAAATAATATACATAACTACTTAGTATATTTAGGAGCCTCAACCAATGTGATGCTAGCAAGCATATGTGAGAAGCTCAGGTTGGTCCCCTTAAAATCAAACAAGGTAGTGGTCCATCTAGACAATTCAGAAGTGAAACTAATATGTGAATTTATTAATGTCCACATCTACTTAGATTCTAATATTAGGACTCGACACTTCATAGACATCTAAGTAGTGGAGATCCCTAAAGCCTACAACATGTTCCTTATCAATGATTAGTCCAAATCCTTGAATGGGTTTATGGCCATAAATTTATCCTATATGTGTTTGCCATAAAGAGGAGTAGAAAAATAAATATGGGTAGATAAATAACCCTACATGAAACACATGATAATTAAGTACAACACCATCAATAATAAGGTGAACCTAGTTTATTTAGACCTAGGCATATACACATTGAGCATAAAGCCACCCAAAGATCAAGCCAGTCATGGCCCAGACCTACTTGGCATATGGTCTCTTTATATAGATGGAACTCATTCTAAACAAGGTAATGGTGCCAATTTTCTACTTATAAATACCCTAGGGAGAAAAAATTTAGCATCATATAGGTTATAGTTTCCCTATATGAATAACTTGGTGGAGTATAAAGATCTAATCTTGGGATTGCAATTTTCATTAAAATGCAAGGCAAACTAATTAAGAGTATTTAGATACTCTAAGTTGGTGGTCAACTAGATTAAGAATAAATTTAGATGCAAGTTATCTTACTTTAGGAGGTATAAGCATAAGTCTTAGAACCTAATCAATATGTTTAAGATATTTAATATCATCCCTATTCTACGAGAGGAAAACCAAGTAGTCAACTCACTAGAATCTACGATAGCTAGCATAACTCCCTTGGATGACACTTAGTTATAAGAGTTATACGTGGAACTCATCCCATGTACCTCTATCTAGATAATGTGACAAACTTCTAGGTCTTTGAAGATGACTATAAGATCATCAAATTCCTTATTAATAAGGGAATATTTGGGACCTAAGTTATAGATGAAAAAGATAGAGATAACCTAATGAATAATCTAGATAAAGATGGGATTTGAATATTCATGTGAACCAGATCATAAATGGGATGATCTAATTGGATAGAATATTCAATGTTTTAGGCCCCACCTTATAATAAAAAATTCCCAATTTCAAAGACCAAAAATGATGACTCATCAACCCTAGCTTGACAAAAAATCCCCAGCTGGTTAATATGGGTCATGATAAGATAGACCATGAACTAGATAAATTTCAAAGGTTACTATTGAGATATAAAAATGTGATTTCCTATGCCTATATGGACCTTAAGTTATGTTACCTAAGAGTAATCACTCACACTATCCCCTTGAAACCTATCAAAAAACCCTTTAGGCAAATATAGAGACCAGTAAACCTGATCTTGGATGCTTTGATACATAAGGATGATCATTAGATGCTTTTGATAGGGATATTTTTCAGAGTTTTCCACTCCACCTGGGTGGCCAACCTAATGCCTGTACAAAATAAAAATGGATAAATTTTCTTACTCATGGACTTCTAGAACTTGAACCAAACCTCAAATAAAGATAATTACCCATTTCCCTCCCTTGATGAGGTGATCCAGATAGTGAGTGGGTCTTAAATGATGTATTTTTTGGATGTATTCTTTGGATATAACTAGGTGTTAGTCAACCCTAAAGATATAACTAAAATTAATTTCACCACTAAATGGAACACTTTTACTTATAAATGAATGCCCTTCAGGTTGATCAATGTTAGTACCACTTTATAAAGAGTAATGGACTTTGATTTTAAAGGAATGATAGGTAAATGTTTAATAATATATATGGATGACCTATCTAATTTTTCAAAATATAGGTTATATCATGTGTGCCACTTGGAAAGGGTATTTAAAATATCTACAAGGTATGGCATTTCCCTAAACCCAAAGAAGTACATGTTTTGTGTCACAAAAGGTAAACTTGTTGATCACATTGTCAAAAAATAAAGTATTTCTATCAACCTTAAAAGGGTAGATGTAATTTATAAACTAACTTTACCTAATAGTAAGAAGGAAATTCAGTCCTTTGGGAAAATTAACTTTGTGCATAATTTTTTTTATGGATTTATTGAAATAGTAAAACCCATGAATTCAATGTTGAAACAAGATGAAAAAGTGGAATGACATACAAAATCAAAGAAGGATTTTTAGGATATTAAATATTTTATTATACAAGCCCCAATCTTCATCAGCCCAGACTATATTCAAGGTTTATATATCTATCCCTTTTCTTCAAAGCACACCATTACTACTTGCCTCACCTAAAGATTAGAGGGAGAAGTTTACCTTGTTGCTTTTATGAGCACTAACCTTAAATATGTCAAGATTAGATATTTTACCTAAGACAAACATGCCTATGCCCTAGTTAAGGTGGTGAAGAAATTTAGACATTACATCCTCCAGAAGAAAGTATATGTTATTGTTAAGCACAATGCTATAAAATAGATGCTAGGGTAGAATGAGATAGGCAAAAGAAGAGGCCAATAGATGACAAAGTTACAATGGTATGACTTAGAAATCAAGCTAGCCAAACTAGTTAGAGGACAAGGACTTAATCAAATAATATTATAGAGATAGACCTAAAGATTATAGTACACCAAGAAATGGTATTACAATCAGATTGGTATGCCCCAGTCATTAAATTTATACTCTATACAAATGCACCTCTAAGACTCTGCCACACACATAAGATGGACCTTAGGTTGAAGGCTACACAATATATACTAAATAAGGGGGTTATCTTTAGAAGAAACCATGAATGAATCTTTCTCTTATGTGTATCACAAGAAGAGGCCAAGGAAATAATGACAATTTTCCATGAAAAATTTGAATTTAACCACCCTACAATAAACACCACAGTTCATAAGGTTCTTTGGGTAGGCTACTACTAGGCCACACTGCTCAAAGATATTCACACCCATGTTCACTTTTACAATTAGTGTTAGACCTTTGCTAAAAGAGAAAAAGATGCAACAATACCACTACATCTTGTTGTGGAGTCTACATCATTTTAAAAATGGGGGCTATATTTTATGGGTTTCATCAACCCACATTCATTATTTGGACACAAGTTCATTATTATGGGCACAGACTATTGCACCAAGTGGTCTGAGGTAGTTGTAACTAAAAGAATCACCATGTTTGAAGTCATCAACTCCTCAAAAACACCATAACCACCTATTTTGGGGTCCCTGTCTCTTTTATATGTGATAATGGTCATGATTTTCAATCCATATAATTCACATAATGGGCCTATTATAATGGGATCGTGCTAAAGTTCTCATGCAATCACTACCCATAAGGGAATGGATTGGCAAAGTCCACAAATAAAAAGTTGATTGAAACTGTCAATAAATCATCTAGAAAAAATCCCCAATAATGGCACACATTATTAAATTTCACCCTATGGGGACCTCAAAATCTCTCCTTTCCTTCTAGTTTATGGACTAAAGCCAATCATGCTTAGGCTGTAGACTTATAAGTTCATGCAATAATTCATGGAACCAGGTGATAAGATGGATTCTAGACTCCTCAGCCTAATTCAATTAGAAGAATCCTAGGATGAATCTATGTTAAGATTTATCAAACATAAATATATATTCAAAAGGTTATTTAATAAGAGAGCAAATATCAAGACCTTCAAAATCTCTGATCTTGTCCTAATGTGGGACAAGGCTCATGAAAAAAAAGGCTAGCATTATAAATTTGATCCCCTCTAGCTTAGACCATACCAAATAGATAAAATCTTAGGTCAAAATGACTTCTATCTCAAAGATATCAAGGGTAGTGAACTACCACTCCCAATAAATGGGAAGTTTTTAAAACACTATTTCTCAGTTGTTCCCTCCAACATAGGCTCTAAGTAATCAAAGCAAGGGGGGTAATGTATATATTATATATGTCTATTTTCATTATGTGTCTTCTTTCATTATGTGTTTTATTTTATTTTATTTTTCCCTCTCTGAATCCTTTATTTTTTCATGTTCTTCTAATGCCTTACCATGTTAATAACTGCTCTAGGTGATGGCCAAATCCTGAAAGGATTGTTAAAAACTAAGAAGACCCAAGTTGAAACCTTTGATCTAAGTAATTCAAGGATGGTGACTAAAATTTTTGACATTTCAGATCTGAGAGGTTAAGGATTCTAAAATAGTCAAGTGTATTTTAGAACATCCCACATCCTAATAAGAGACACCAAGTTACACTTAATATAATGTCTAAAGGAAATATTGGATTATTCAAGCAAATCAAATATTGGTTGGGTATTCAAAGCTTCCTCATCATGTATTCACCCTTGTCTTGGTCTTGAACCCTTAATGGAATAGAATAATAAATGATAATGTTTTCATAGGGAAGCTTGGAAAATGATAAGAAAAGTATATAGAATATTAATTGTTATTCTACCTTGAAAGGGCTACACAGGGAATCTACATCATAGGCTTTTTGACCTAGCTAGAAGTGGAACAAAACCATGAACAAGACTAGAAGTATCTCTATCATGGATATATATTCTCATATGATAGTATATAAATGACCCAAACATCTCCCCTATAATCCATCAATCCATCAACACCCTAGATAAAGCCTGATAACCACTCTACCCTTTGTTGCTCTAATAAAATCTATGATTGAATGGAAAATGAAAAATCACTTATTAAACAATTGGTGGACATCTATAGGGTGAAATATTAGTATGCCATTTAATATTATGAGACTTTATTGACTTATCTTTGAAATGGTGTATCCCTCTAAAATAATCCCAGGAAACAAAGCTCCAAGGTCCTTTCTTTGTTCTTGATGATTTTGACTAAACTAAGAACTAACAAGCCTTATTTGCTTTTATGAATAGGTTAGACTTGTTTTTCTATGGATTAGGTTGCTAATATTTTAAATCCACTTTTGATAGAAGTTCTTAGAGTCTCATTCCTTTCCCAGAGAAACATACATGTCATCCTTCATGACCAATCAAAATCTTAATAAAAAATGAGTAGGTATTAAATGTATTGAATGTCTTTTCACTTAACTTTTTTATAGATTTCACAAAGTTATCAAAGTAGGTAGTCCCTAGACCTATCAAAGATGTCAGATCTTGACCTAATGAGGAGGTTTCACATCACTATGTTTTTAGAGTGGTTAGTCCCTAGACTTGTTAGTGATGTCAAAGCTTGGGAGAGCTTAGCCTAGTCAAAATATGCCACATTTCCAAGTTTTTAGATTGGTTAGTGCCCATGATTGTCAGACATGTCAAATCTTGGGAGATCCCAGCCTAATTAGGAGGCACCACATCATCAAGTTGTTAGATTAGTTAGTCCCTAGACCTATCAAAGATGTTAGAGCTTTAAAGATACTAGCCTAATCAAAAGGTATTGTTAATATTTTTGTCCCAAATATATCAAAATATCAAGTACCCTAATGGAGACCCATTAATTTTTTGGAAAAAAATCCTTGAGTTGACCCAAAGAATCCATTTCCTTAAGCTTGCAAAATCCAAAACTCTGCCTACAATTTGAAGCTTGAAAAATTGCAAATTACTTCTTGAGATCTAGATCTAGCAATCCATTAAGTAGTAGAATTTGGAGATTTGACAACATTTTGAAAAATTGTAAACTAGTTCTTAGACTCTAGATCCCATAATACACTAAGCACTATAAATCAAGGATCTAATTGTAATTTATGATTTTTAAAAATTACAATTATAGTCAGACCACTACTTCCTACTAACCACTAACTGATAGAAATCAAAAACCCACTTGCGAGTTACAATTTTTCAAAATTAAAAATTACAAGTGGAGTTCCACTTCCCACAAACTAAGCACTCTATCTGAAGTCTAGAACTCAGAGAACAATTTCCAAATTTACAAAATTAAAAATTACAATCCAGGTTCCACTTCTTTCCAATAACCTAGCCCACAAAATTTGGAACTCCAAGTGCAATTTGTAATTTTTCAAAATTTCAAATTATTCTTAGAGTTATACCTTCCCATTTTTGAAGAGGTCAACCAACCCTTACCCTTAGAATCTAGAGGTCAATATGCAATTTTTAAAATTACAAAATTATTTGAAAACTCCAAAATTCCACCACCCACCGCCATGAATGTATTAATTGTAGGTGGTCTATATAAGCAATATTAAGGCCTATTTAATTTATTGTTTAATCTTAAAAATTTCATCTTGGATCTTTTGCCTTAGATTATGAACCTACCTGTAAACCATGATAAGAGACTATGACCATAAGCCATTACCCATGATGCCATTACATGCTTGCATGATATTCCTTAGATCCATCTACATTTCAATCCATCTTTTGTTTGCAAAACCGTACTTGTCTTCCATTTTTTCTTACGAATCTAGTTGTAGAATAGGGTTTTCATTATTTATTTATACATTTTAAATATTTAGGGTTTCTCATCATGGTGTCCTAGGCTTTGTTATTATTCTATCTTTTTATGAGGTCATGTTTTATAGGTTATTTCTATGCACTAAATCCTAGGATTTTTTCCAAGTTTAATAGTGAAAATCTAGGGCTTAAAATTCAAATAAAGAAAATATACCAACATATATTCTCAAAATATAGGTAAATACTCCTTGTAAGATTCCCTAAAATCCCCATGTACTTTTGACCTATGATAATCACCTCCCACTCCTATGAGATTTCAACCTATGAATTGCAACTCTAAGTTTTTTGGACATTTCCATTACTTCAAGCACCTCCCATCCCTATGGTATTTCAACCTACAAACTACAATATATAACCTCACAAACATTCCTATTGATTAGAACAATTCCAAATTCCACTAGATTTTTGACCAACAATTTACACCTCTAATATTTGTTGGATATTTCAACCTACTTTTATAGCTCCACTTTCCCATGGAATTTTCAACTACATAGAGAAACTCCAAGTTTTGTCAGAGTTTCTACTTGCTTCTAGCACCTACAAATCTTTCCAACTTTTGTAGTTGGTTTTCCCTCAGTATTCTCTCTAAAATCCATGTCTGGGAAAGATATGCAGTTAAATTCTAAGGGACCTAGAGTGACTCTTATTTTATAATCAAACACCACTAAGATTATAGACACAAAACTATGTCACATTGACCTAGGTGACTTCTGGACAAGGATCAACATAGAATTCAAGAATGACTAGATCTAGAGTATCTATGACTCTAGACTAACCCAAACAGTAGCTTTCCCCCTAATGGTACAAAGCCCTGAACTGGTAGTGACACTAGCACATCATGATGATGTTGATAGGAGAGAGGTCATGAACGATAAAGGGGAAAATATTCTAAATCTGAACCTAAATTTCATTGATTCTATATTTTTAATATTTGAATTTTAGATTTATCTAGATATAACTCTAAAAACATCTAAAAAATTATTTCAAGACAATAACATTAGATTTTAGATAGTCATAAATAATTGGTGGCTAAGAATCCCTAAGGCTACCTCTACTAGATTGCATAAGACACTGTCAAGAATTGATTTCAAGGATGAGTTAGGGAATATAATTATATTACTGCATAGGATCACCGATAGTCCTAATGAAAAGAGTTTCTAGGATTGGATGTATAGTACATTTAGGTCATTTATGAGAATGAATAATACATCCATTGGGACCAACTCAACTCATCAGTGACTCCCTCTACAAGTAGTTGATGGAGGTGAAAAACTACAAGGAAATTTTACATAACTAGCTAACTAGTGTATATACTAGCAAAGGGAAGACCTTTCCCAAGCCTCAACACCATGTATAGTGAGGCTAATAAAGTTTATAATTATTATCCTAACCTTACTTTGGAGGAGATCAGACAACACTTTAGGAGATTCAATAATGCATTCATCTACTACATCATAATAATGTTTGACAAATAACTTGAGAGAAAGATATACTCTAATGTAGCTATTACAAGGATCACCTAATGGGGTTCCTACTTCATTTATTTCCCCACCTACTCTTATATAAGGGTATGCAAATTTAGTATTTGTCCTTACACTCTTCCAATATATGTGAGTGATAAATGGGCATTGATGGATCTAGTGAGATAACTTGTATAAACTCATAAGCTATTATCCAAAAAACACATGTTGGGAATTCATTTCCCAATCAGTATTAGTATAAGATATGACACTTATCACCATGCCTACTACTGTAGCATCTTCAATTGTAGATTCAAAAGTGATAGTGTCTACATAATAGGGTGTTACACTTAGTTGGTTAGCACAAATAATGGGGAAGAAATGCAAGTAGATGGTGTCACCCAGTACATTGGATTTTAGTCTTTCAAACACATGCAATAAATCTAATACTACTCCTTGTAACTTCTCAAGAATATTGGATGACTTAGTAGGGGAAAGATATGTAGATATTACAGTTCCCCACCAAACAAACAAAAAGAATATCTAGTGGTGGGGGACTATCAGGTATCAAAGGTTCACCTTAGACATCCTATGAGGGAGGGATTAAACATGATGTTAAAACCAACATTAACTCACACTTCAAGAAAATATATAGTGACAATGTCACTAAGGATAAGCTAAAAAACAAGGTTGAACAACTCACAACTAAATTAAATAAATTCACAGAGCCCACTATATAATCAAGTCAACCCCAACTAATATAACCCATCACCTAGATCATAGATCAGGTAACATTTGATGTTGTGAATGAAATTGGTAGCATGGGAAGGGCCACCAAGGAATGGGTAGAATATCTCATCTCAAAAGGTAACAAAATTATTGATATAATAATGGATCATTATGCAGTGATGAGGGAAAGAAGAGTAACCCTAAGAGGACTAGTCAACAATTATGAAGGAAAGATAGAAAGATTGAATCTTTTTTATCCAAAATTAATAGTTGTGGACTCAATTGAAATGGACATCCTCCTTACAAAAAACATACTGAAAAATGATGGAGAGAAAGAGGAGATAGATAGGGATACTCAATTTAGAATAAAGATGCTTACAGATACTACCCATAAGGCCAAAGTGGCCACTAATAGAGCCACTGACATGCTATATGATAGAGGATTTGTTGAATAAAGTGTCATGTTGTCCAATAGATTATCAATATTAGATCCTTCAGTAGAGTAAGTTCAGATAAATTTAAAGAAGTGATGGAGAAATAATCTGCATGAGATACAATCTTTACCTTAAGCTTTATCCACTGTTACATCAAATATTATAATGCATTAGACCATATGGGTAAAGATATTCAAGAATATAAAACTTTGAGAAGGTAACTTTTTGATACAGTTGTAGATTGTGAAATAAACAACCTCTACTCTTTTGGCCTAGATGAGGACAAAATTTAGGAAATCTTCAAGGATTTTGTTACATATGTTAAGAAATTATAGGCTGAGAAAGATAAAGAGTCATAAAAAGTGTTGGAAATAGATTAATTCGTTATATTGAAAAGCATTCTCATATATTATATTTTCATTGTTGTAAAAATATTGTAAAGTTACAAAAACATAACTTTTAAATTGTGACTATCTTTTTCATAGTTATTTTTGAGAAAGATCTATGTGTATTTTACACTTTCTATTTTGACAGGTTAGAAATTATAAAAATTAGACTTGAAAATTACACTTTTCATTTTAATAAGTTCTAATTGCTTAAGTTGTATAAAACATATTGAAAAATTTAATTCTAGTTTTGACAAAGTGGTATGACTTGTAAGTTGTATAAGTCTCACTTGAAAATTATAGATTAGGGTTTTTCAAAAAAGTAACTTATCTTTTTTTCTAAAATTAAGTTTCACTTTGGCACCACCATTTGCTTAAAGACAAGTTGAAACTGAACTATAGAAGAACGAAGGCATAGTGTGATGATTTCAAAGTTTCCACTACACCATAACTATTGAAGATCACACCCAACTCTTTCATGTTGTTGTTCCAACTTATCTTCCATGCCAAGGATTCCATAACTATTGTATATCACGCCTTTTTTTCATATAGTTCCCATATTTGCATGATAGTCCATTAGGCATTGGATTTCATTTTTAGCTACATCTCATTTATGAGATATTTTGTATAAATATGGCCAATATGGTTTTCCCCATCTAATATTTTTACTGCTAGATTTATTATTTTGCATTTTGAATAACTCTTCTACATGTTGTAACCTAGAGAATGAAAAATAATTGAAGATTTGCCTTTCTTGTCTGAGAAATACTTATGTATGCAAAGTTATTTAAATATTTTTGGATGTTATTATTCTTATTTCAGTCATGAAATTTCATTTTCTGGTATTTTATACCATTTTGGATGATTGTTCAATTAAAATAAAAGAATCTTGTCCCTTTTATGAAAAACAGGAAATATTACCTTTGATTTCCCATTTTGCATGAGTTTATGCTCCTAAATATTTCAATCTATTTTCTATTGTGTTTTTTTCATTCAATCAAGCATTAAAATCCACTAAAAATATTTGGTTCAATCACCATTTTTAGTTTTTCAAATTTCATTCTCACAACTCTTTTCCTAGTCAAAACCCTAGTTTTAGAGCAAGATCATTAAAAGATCAAAAAATTTATAGACTAAAAATTTATCAATTACACCAAGTTTAGTGAAAGGAATTCAGACTTATCTAGAGGTTCACCTCAATTTTCCAAGGTCCTATATCTTGGAGGTGATCCCATTATATCATTATATTGTTGCATAGTGAGCTACTACTTCTACAATAGGTGTAAAATCTATGTGATAATACTTTTTGGCATGCCTGATGGGACCCAAAAATTACAAAGAGATTGGTGTTATTCTTAGTGAGCATTGTATAATTATCATATAAATTTCAAAATTAACTAGCGCTTCTACTAGGTTACAGATTTAAATTTTCAAATTTTATGTATTCTAAGCAAACAAACAAGATCATATACTAAAGTTAAGATAGCTAATTTTTTAGAATTGTCATTTCCATCTAAAAAGATATCAGAATCAGTTGTAATTTAGCCAAGAGTATATCTTACAATTTTATTTATGTCTCTTCCAAGTACTCTCATCAGTTTCATACCTCCCATAATGGATAAAAATTTAAATTTCATAGCTTTCAATGGAGGTATCCCACCCCAATTGGACTGGTATGATGATATACCTACCTTGGATTTAAAAAGTCTTTCATATTTTAATGGTGAAACTTCTACCACTCTTATGGAACATATATAATATATTATTAATCTTTGTTTAGTCCACAGTGTGGTACAATATAATATTACAATCAGGCTCCTAGTCTCCTCCTTCAAAGGGAAAGCCTTATAGTGATACAAAGGTCTTCTTCCTAATTCCATCCAAGTTTGGGATGACTTAGGCACTACAATATGTACTCAATTTGAAGACAAGAGAGACCACCTTTCCCTGGTTGAATAATTAACTTCTATTCAAAGGGCTCCTCATGAGCACATGACTGACTTCAATTTTTATTTTTAAAATACATGGAATAGAATTCTAGTATTGGTCAATCCAACTCCAAATAATGTTTTCCTATATTACTTGAGAGACCTAAATAGTGATATAGTTTTTATGATTTAGTCAATGGGTGGCACCACACTTTCCAATGCCTATGAGATTGTAATAAGAGAATAAAATTATTTAATTCAAGTAGGGAAATTTTCCCCAAGAATACCAATGCCTCTATTTCCAAAAATATCTTATATACCACCTCCTATAATTACTCCAATTCCCACCATGATCAAATCACTACCTTTAACTCCCATACCTATAGATGATTTATATGAGGTTAAGTCACTACTCAAGATTTTTGGCAATGAGTTCATAATAATGAAAAGGAATATATCCTAGAACTACAAGCCTTATTAGTAGATTAACCTAGCATACTAACCTAATAAGCATCCATACCAAGTCAATTCACAACCATAATGTCAAAATATGCAAGCAAAACCTCCAAACATATGTGTTCTACCTACACCAGGAGCTACCAAAGCTATTATCCCTATTTAGAACAACCTAGCTTAGGAGTATGAGTGGTTTTATCCTTGCTCTTAACCGCATAACCAGAATACTTATCCTAATGCTGTCATCAATTAGGATTTGATGGTCCAAGGCATATCAAACACATAAGGACATCAAAAATAAGCCATTTCCCAACAAGAAGATACACAAGAACCTACTCAAGGTGAATCTACTATTTTAAACTAGCAAGAGGATGAATTTTATGGTGTGAATAAAGAGGAGGCATTGTTCAATGGTGGAGATCCATTGGAAACCAATACAAATTCAAAGAAAAGAGAAATATAAATTTATCAACCCCCAAGGTGTAACAAGCTACAACTTTCAAAGTTGTACAAGAATTGAAAAAAATCAACACAATATAAAGGCCACCCTTTGTACCTATAGGCCAGCCCAAAGCAAAAGTACTAATTTTGAATCTTGTAAAAGAATGAATAGCTCCCAAAAGGCACCAATGAAGGTTGTTAATATTATTTTCATCATTATTGATCAAATTAAGAATACCAATCTGAATGTTACTATGTGGGAAGCACTATTCATACCTGCACAAAGGGATTTACAACAAGAGGCTTTGAAAAACTTCTAGATAATAGACAAGGTTCCATTCAAGTGGACCAATGCTATAGTTAATTTTTGTCAACCATAAAGTGACACTAAAAAGATAAAAAATGGTAAGCCTCCCCCTTTCTATCTTTCACTCATAGTATGGAAGTATCTCATTTATAATTGCATGGTAGATTTAGGGGCAGCTAGAAATTTTGTTATGCCCAAGAAAATAGTTGATGACTTAGGTATAAAGTATACACCTATAAATAAAGGCATGGCTCAATTATATGGGATCATTTTTAAAATAGTAGTAATAATAAAAGGGATTAATCTCACTATTCACTCTTGTCCTAACTTGTCAATTTCATAAGATATCTCAGTTATATATCTTCCCCCTTATTTTTCCATTTGTCTTTCATGAGAGTTTACTATAAAAATGGGAATATATCTATCTATGGATTGGTCTCACATGTTACTTAGGATGAGATATGTAATTAGAGTAATAATAAAATATGATCTAATCACAAAATATCATATTGAGCAATACACTCCTATCCCTATCAACATGAACTACATACTACAAGACCAAGAGGAGGATATTGATCATGAAGTTTTAACACCTACAAAAGAGATTCCAAACACTCATCTAGATGAATTGGGATTATCCCTCTCATTTAATCCTTATGACTATGTTTAGGAAATAGGTTTGGGTAAATATTTCATTCATGAAAATGATGCAATTAACCCAATCCTATAAAAACTAGTTGAAGATCTTAAAGGAATGTGGCAATTATTCTTTGATGGTTCAAGAAGTAGGAATGGTATAGGTACAAGTATTGTCTTGATCTCTCCATAAAAGGAGAGATATTTATATTCTTTTAGACTTTATCTTAGTTTCACAAATAATGTAGTTGAATACATAACATTTATTTGAGGTCTTCAATTGGCTAAGGAGAGGGATAAAATCCATACAAATATTTTATGATAGTGAGTTGATTGTTCACCAAGTGAGATCCAAAATCATCACTAAGAATATTTTTTTAAGATCTTACAAACATAGGGTTTGAAACATGTTAGAAGACTTTACCACTTTGAATATTCAAGCATTACCAAGAACATAGAATAAAGATGCTAATCATATGGCCTCAGTAGGATCCTAATATAACCTACCTGAATAAATAAAGAAGAAAAATAGCTAGCATGTAAGGTTGATAGTGAGGCCATATGTTCCTAATAATGCAACTAATTTCTAATTTTTCAATAGTGACTGGTAAATTATCAAATTTATGAGAGACGAAGATAAATTCTCTGATAGGAACTAGTCAAGACTCCAAGATCAATATGGGGACCAAATAATCTAGTTGAAGACAAACAAACTACCTATGGGTCTTGTTACTCTAGAAAACATCTTTAATTTAGATTATAAACTAAAAGGTGAAAAGAAGAATATCACTATAAATGAATAAGACTGTGAGCCATTGGTCATCTCAAAAGGGAAATCACTAATGGTAGGAAATGTATGTAATGATTTTTTTTTTAAATAATATTTTATTGAGTTGTGTCAATAATTTGATGATAACTTTACTTAGAGTTATCATTATCTAAGGGGAATTAAACCCTAGCTTAGCCCATCACACAATAGAGCTTGATCTAAATACCAAGCCTTTTAGACAGAAGTAGAGACTAATAAATGCAAAATAAAACCCCTGATGAAGAGTGAGATATATAAATTGATAGAGGATAATATTATTTTTCCTATCAAACACTCATCCTAGGTTGTTAATCTAGTCCTTGTAAGAAATAAAAATGGTAAAATCAAGCTTTGTGTAGATTTCATGGATCTAAACAATGAATCTCTAAAGGATCATTATCCCCTTCCCCTTATGGAGCAAATTATACAAACTATATAATATCTAAAAGGTTTGCTCTTTTAGATAGTTATTCTAGCTATAACCAAATCTTGATACGAGAATTAGACTAGTTCAAGACTGCTTTCACCACAAAATAGGGTATGTATGCATAAAAAAATATGTTATTTAGTCTGACTAATGTAGGTGAAACATTATAGAGAGCTATGGATATGGATTTTAGAGGGTTGATAAATGAGATGATGATAATATACATGTATGATATCATTGTTTACTCAAATCATGTTGATGTACACTTGGATCACCTTACAAATTTTTTTGAAAGGTGTAGAGAAGTTGGGGTATCCCTCAATCCCAAGAAGTGAATTTTTTAAGTTCATGAAGGGAAACTACTAAGATAGATTATTTCAAAGGAAGGTCTTGTAATAGACCTAAAAATAATAACTGTTATATCTTTATTATCAATTCTAGGCCATAAGAAAGGATTGTAGATTTTTATTCAAAAAATCAACTTTATAAGAATATTTGTTCCAAAATTTGCCTCTATGGCTAAACCCATTACTAAAATTCTCAAGAAGGGTATCATTTTTAGCTAAATGTAGAAAGGAAAAGACAACTTTGAAATCATCAAGCGGGTTATTTCTCAAGCTCCTACCCTAGTCAACCCCAATTATGAGAAATATTTCATTCTTTATGTTTTTGGAGGGGAAGGTAGCATCTCAACTATCTTAACTTAGTATAATAAAGAATAATTGGAACAACCAAGATCTTTCTTCAGTCAATCCTTGAAGGATTATGAATAAAATTACAATTTGTGGAGAAGCAAGTATATGTTGTGATTAAATCTCTAAAAAAATTTAGGCATGCTCTCTAATAATAAATTTCATCTAATGGTGAGTCACCAAAGGGTCAAATAATTCCTGATGAAATGGGATACAAATGAAAAGAGAGTAGGGTGGATCACAAAGGTCATGGAATATGATGTTAACATCAAAATCACAAAGTTTTTAAGAGGGAAGGGACTATGTGAATAATTGACTTCTGATAATAAGACTACTAAAGTAGTTTATAAAATAGTATATGCTTAAAATTCACCTTAGATAACCAATCCACCTCTTTTCAACAGTTGGATCTGTGACATGACCACTTTCTTATAGACTAACAAGTACCCATATAAATTTCAACAATCTAAGAAGAGGTATTTTAGACTCTAATCCATTCCTTATATTCTTGTTGATGTAATATTGTTTAGAAAAAATATTAATGGAGTCATCATAATATGTATTGATCACAATCAAGTCCCCAAAGTGCTCAAAGAATTCCATGATGGCCCATTAGGAAGACATTTCTCTATGAGAACCATAGCCATCAAAATAATGAGAGGGGTTATTATTGGCCTCAATGATTCAAATATACCCACCAATGGGTAAGGAATTGTGAGAAGGGTGCTTACTTCATAAGCAAGTAAAGATTAGTAGATTTTTCTCTCAGACCAATTCAAGTATATCAATAGTTTGCTTAATGGGGATTGGATTTCATTGGAATGATCAATACTCCATCGAGTATAGGCCACAAATGGGTCCTCATTGCAATGGACTATTTCATAAGATGGACTAAAGTAGTTTCACTGAAATATGCCATAGAGGCATCTATCCTAGAGTTCATGGATGGCATAGTCTCAAGGTTTGGTGTTCCTCACACCATTATCTCAAATAATGCCAAAGCTTTCATGGGCACTCAAGTGAGTGAATGGGATGTAAATCAAAATGTATAACTAAGTACTTCTTATAATTATTACCCTTATGGTAATGGCTTGGCCAAGTCTACCAACAAGAACCTCATAAGAATTATCAAAATAACAATGAAGGATAACCAAATGACATGGCACACAAAGTTGAAAACAACATTATGAGCTCATAGGATCACCCTTAAAAGTGCCACTGGTAACTCCCCATTTATGTTGGTATATGGAAGGGAAGCCTAAGTCCCACTGTCAATTGAGTTACCATCTCTAGAGATCAATTACCAATTGGATTTGATTGATAATGATGAAATAATAGTAAGATTAGTGAAACTCATGGAACTAGAAGAGATTAGGAATCAATCAATGAAAGTCCTAGAAGCAAATTAGGCTCAAGAAAAGAGGAATTTTGATAAAAAGGCATCTAATAAGAACTTCAATGAAGGATACATGGTTCTTAAATAGGATGCAAACAAGGCTAAACTAGTCACACACACCAAGTTCAATGTAATATGGAGTGGTCCATACATTATACCTCAATAAATAGGAGATAATGTATTCTAGATATCTAAGCTTAATGGATCAGAATTACCTATGCCATTCAATGGCATATACCTCAAATATTACTTTTGAGGTTTGAATTCATTACAAAAACTAATTTTTTTTTATATAATAGGGTTAGTTATGTTTTCTAAAATAAGTGCTTTTGCACAAGTCAACTCATTAGGAGTTTTTGTTTACTTAGTTTGTTCTATTTTTTTCCCTATTGTATTCTTGTTTAGGCAAATCTTAGTTTTGTTCTTCACTAGTTAAAGTGTGTTAGGCTGAAAATGACACCATGCCCAATGAACTAGAAGGCTACTGGAAAGAAACTGATTAGAAAGCAATCATCCCATAAAGGTTGCCAAAAATGTTGATATTTTTATCTCAAAAATATCAAAATATCAAGTAACCTAAAGGAGACCCCTTAATTTTTTTTGAAAAATGCCTTGAATTAACCCAAAGAATCTATTTCCTTAAGACTCAAAATTTGAAACTCTACCTACAATTTGCAATTTATAGTTTGTAAAATTTTAAATTACTTCCCCAACTCTGAATCCCACAATCTATTAGCTAAACAAATCTAGAGATCTGACTCCAATTTGTAATTTTCAAAATTGTAAATTGCTTCTCAGACTCTAGATCTCACAATATACTAAGTGATATAAATTGAAGATCTGATTGTAATTTACAATTTTGCAAAATTACAAATTCTAGTCAGATTTATGCTTCCCACTGACCACTAGCTAGAGGAAACTAGAAACCCACTTATAATTTAAAATTTTGAAAATTTTCAAATTGTAAGTGGAGTTCTACTTCCCATAAACCAATCACTCTATCCAAAATCTAGATCACGAAGAGCAATTTGCAATTTTGTAAATTTGCAAATTACAATTCAAGTTTTGTTTCTCGCTAATAACCTATCCCACAAAATCTATAACTCAAAGTGAAATTTTCAATTTTTTAGAATTATAAATTTTTCTTGGAGTTCCACCTTCCCATTTTTGAAGAGGTCAACCAATCCTTACCCATGGAATCCATAGGTCAACATGTAATTTGCAATTTGTAAAATTGTAAAATTACAAAATTATTTGAAAACTCTTAAATTATGCCACCCACTTCCATGAATGTATTAATTACAAGGGTTATATAAAAGTGAGATTAAGGTTTCTTTAATTCATTATTTAATATTAAAAATTTCATCTTAGAGATTTCAGCTCAGATTATGAATCTGCTTACACACCATGATAATAGACTATGACCTCAAACCATGACCACCATGTCATTACACCCCTGCATGGTATTCCTTAAACCCCTTTACATTTTAATCCATCTTTTGTTTACAAAATTGCACTTATATTTCATTTTTTATTGCAAATCCAATTGTAGAATGGGGTTTTCACTATTTATTTAGATGTTTTAGAGATTTAGGGTTTCTCATCATGGTGTCTCAAGCTTTATTATTGTTCAATATTTCTATGAGGTCATGTTTTCTAGGTTCTTTCTATGTACTAAGTCCTAAGATTTTTTCCAAGTTTAATAGTGAAAATATAAGGATTAAAATTCAAACCAAGTGAATATACCAGTGTATATTCTTAAAATACAATCAAATATTCCTTACAATATTCCATAAAATCCCTGTAGACTTTTGACCTATGATAAGAACCTCCCACTCCCATAGGATTTCAACTTATGAACTGTAACTCCAAGTTATATAGACATTTCCATTGCTTTAAGAACCTCCCATCCCCATAGGATTTCAACTTGAAAACTTCAACTCCAAGTCCTACAAATATTTCTATTACTTCAAGCACCTCCCATCCTCATGGGATTTTAACATGAAAATTACAACATATAACCCCATATACATTCATATTGCTTAGAAAAACTTCCAAGTTACACTAGAGTTTCAACCTATAATTTACACCTCCAATCTTCATCAAAGATTTCAACATACTTTTATAGCTCCACTTTCTTGCAAAATTTTCACCTACATAGAGAAACTCTAAGTTTTACTAGAGTTTCTACCTACTTCTAGCACCTACAAATCCTACCAACTTTTGTATTTGGTTTTCCCTCAACATTCTCTCCAGTATCTATGTCTAGGAAAGAGATGAAGTTCAAGTCTAAGGGACCTGATCCAAAGTATTTATGACTCTATACTACCCCAAGCAATAGCTTTCCCCTTGATGGTGCAAAGCCCTAAACTGGTATTAACACTAGCATAACATTATGATGCTAATAAGAGAGAGGTCATGAATGATAAAGGGGAAAAGATTCTAAATTTAGACCTAGATTTCATTGATTCTATATTTTTAATACCAAAATTCAAGAGTCATCTAGATATAACTCTAGAAAAATGTAAAAATTTCTTTCAAGACAACAACATTAACTCCATTTTCAAGAAAATGGATAGTGACAACGTCACTAATGATGAGCTAAAAAACAAGGTTAAATAAGTCATGACTACATTGAAGAAATTCATAGAGCCCACTGTATAATCAAGTTAACCCAAACCAACATAGCTCATTACCTAGATCACAAATCAAGCAACCCTTGATGTGGTGACTTAAATTGGTAGTATGGGAAGGGCCACCAAGGAATGGGTAGAATATCTCATCTCAAAAGGTAAAAAAATTATTGATATCATAATGGATCACTATGAAGTCATGAGGGAAAGAAGGGTAACCCTAAGAGGACTAGTCAGTAATTATGAAGGAGAGATAGAAAGATTGAATCTTTTCTATTTAAAATTGATTGTAGTGGACTCAACTGACATTGACATCCTCCTTAAAAAATATAATAAAAAATGATGGAGAGAAAGAGGACTTAGACAAGGCTACTCAATTCAAAATAAATATGCTTATATATGTTGCCCATAAGGCCAAAGTGGCCCATGACAAGACCACTGACATGCTATATGATAGAGGATTTATTGAATAAAGTGTCATTTCAAGCAACAAATTATCAGGATCAACTCTTTTCAGTAAAGGAAGTTTAGAGTAAACTCAAGGTAGTGATTAATAAATAATCTGCACAAGATATAGTATTCACCTTAATCTCTATCCACCATTACATCAAATATCATAATAAATTGGATCAAATGGGTAAAGATATTAAAGAATATATAACTTTGAGAAGGGAAATTTTTGATACAGTTGAAAATTATGAAATAACCAACCTCTACTCTTTTGGCCCAAAGGAGGATAGAATACAGGAGATCTTCAAGGATTTTGATACATATGTTAAGAAATTATAGGTCGAGAAAGATAGAGGGTTAGAAGAAGTGTTTAAAATAGATTAATTACTTCTATTAAAAATCATTCTTGTATATTGTATTTTCATTGTTGTAAAAATATTGTAAAACTGAAAAAACATAACTTGTAAATTGCAAATATCTTTTTGACAACTCTTTTTGAGAAAGGTCCATATGTATTTTACACTTTCTATTTTGATAGGTTAGAAATTGTAAGAATAGACTTCCAAATTACACTTATCATTTTGAAAATTTCTAATTGTTTAAGTTGCAAAAACACATATTAAAAAATGCAATTGTATTTTTGATAAAGTAGTATGACTTATAAGTTGTAAAAGTCTCACTTGAAAATTATATATTAGGGTTCTACAAAAAAGGTAAATTAAATAATCTTAAAGTTATCTTTTGTTCTAAAATTAAGTTTCACTTTGGTTCCCCCATTTGCATGAAGACAAGTTGCAACTAAATTAGAGAAGAAGGAAGGTGTTGCATGATGGTTTCAAAATTCCCACTATTCCATAACTATTGAAGATCATGCCCATCTCTTACATGTGTTTTTTCCAACTTATCTTCCATGCCAAGGATAGCATAACTATTGTATATCATGCCTCTTTTCATGGATTTCTGAGATTTGCATGATATTTCACTAGATGTCAGATTTCATTGTTAACTACATCTCATTTATGAGATATTCTATATAAATATGTGAAATATGGCATTTCTCATATGATCTTTTGCTGCTAGATTTATTATTCTACATTTTGAATAACTCTTCTACATGTTGTAACCTAAAAAATGGGAAATAATTGAAGATTTGCCTTTCTTGTCTAAGAAATCCTTGTGTATGCAAAGTTATTTAAATATTTGGGGATGTTATAATTCTTATTTTGATCAAAAAATTTCATTTTGTGATATTTTATAACCTTTTGAAATAGTTTTTGATTAAAATAAAATAATCTTATCCCTTTTATGAAAAATAACAAATATTGACTTTGATTTCCCAATTTGGATGAGTTTGTGCTCCTATGAATTTCAATCTATTTTCTATCTTGTTATGTTCATTCAATCAAATATAAAAATCCACTAAAAAAATTTGGTGCAATCACCATTTTTAGTTTTGCGAATTTCATTATCATAACTCTTTTCCTAGTCAAACCCCTAGTTTAAGAGCAATATCACTAGAGTGGAATTTCTATACACTGATAATTTATCAATTACACTAAGTTTAGTGAAAGGAAGGTGGCATTATTTAGAGGTTCACATCAATTTTACAAGGTCTTACAGCTTGGATGTGATCCCATTATATCATTGTATTATTGCATAATGAGTAACTAATTCTACAACATGTGCAAAATCTATGTGCTAACAGGGTCCACATCACCAAGTTTTTAGAGCTAAAAGTAACCAAACTTGTTATATATGTCAAAGCCTAGGACATCCCAACCTAATCATAATGTGCCAAATTATTATGTTTTTAAACTATCAAATCCTTAGACCTATTAGCTATATCAGAGCCTAGGAGAGACAAACCTAATAATAAGGCACCACATCACTGAGTTGTCAGAGTCACTAATCCCTAGACATGTTAGAGGTGTTAGAGCCTTGGAAAGCTTGACCTAATCAAAAGGTGACACATCACAACATTTTAAAAGTGGTTAATTCCTAGACCTATTAGAGATGTTAGATCCTAAAAGATCCTAGACTAATTAAAAAGTACCACATCATCAAGTTCTTAGAGCATTCAATCCTTGGACGTGTCAAAGATGTCAAAGCCTAAGAGATCTTATCCTAATCAGAAGGTTTATCATCATCGAGTGGTCAAATTATCTAGTCCCTAGACCTATCAGAGATGTTAGATCTTGGGAGAGCCCAACCTAATCATAATGTACCACATTATTGAGTTATCAGAGTGGCTAGTCCTTATACCTATTGGAGTTGTTAGAACCTAAGAGATCCTGACCTAATTAGAAGGTGTCATGTCACCTAGTAAGAAATATGAACTAGTGGCCACCTAATGCCCTAAAAGGGTCAAAATGGGGTACATATGAGACCAGAGAACTAATCAAAAAATTACATGTGTCCGTAAGTGACACTTCACCCTTCCTAAGTGTATGACATAGAGTAAAACATTGTGCCTAGGTGCCAATCATTATCATGAGTATCAATGAGTAGATGACACATGGCATAAAGTGGGATTTAACAAGGAATCCTCTAAGGGAAATGAAAACATGCCTACCATGAATTAATAATTAATTAAATAGAAAGGTAGGCTCAATTGGATAGATTTAAAACATCTCATTTCCATCACCAAATCTGACTAGCAATGGAGGATCATGGGCTCTGAATTTAACTCTAGATTTATAAGTAAAGAGAGGAAATCCATCACAAACTCAAATTTGAGTTTTTATTAAGTGAAACACCAAACACTATTAATACATTGATTTAGGTGCATGCATTTATAAAATCTAAAGGAAATCCCACTAATGGTTACCACTACATACCTAGGTAAATTTTAGTGGCCCATATAGAAATTAACTTGGGTTTTATTTGTAAATCACTAAGTATGTGTTTTTAAAGTCTAGAAAAAGTTTTAAAATGGTGTTTAGGTGATAAGGTGAATGGAAATGTGAATCATAATAGGGCATACAAGCCATACATGCATGTAACTAAACAAAAAACCTGTAGACACTTCCATCATCCCTTTCCTACTACTAAAAGTTTTCATTATGAGTAAATTAGTGGATGTATATTTACATATAATGGAAAATAATATCATATTGACTTTCAATAGAGAGGAAAACTATATTTATACATATGAAATTTATTTTAAATAGTAAGTGAGGTGATCTAGAAAATTAAATTTCACCCAAATAATTTAGGTGAATGTACATTATTCACTACCCCCTAAAATAACCAAACGCCAATTTCTAAAATTGAAATATTCATGAACTAAAAAACAATAGACACTAAAATTTACCCTACTACATACCTTAGAGAGTACTCCAACTCTTAATTTTCCTATTATGATAGATTACCCATATCTTTCATGCCTTATATGCTTATATCCTTATTATTACTCCTTCATCCTACTACAATAACCACATCCTCTTCAAACCCAAAGGCTGAGTTTGAGTACTAGGATACCCTATTCTTAGTTGGCTTGATGAAGTTCCAAAATTATAATGGCATGTTCAAAGTATTCAAAAAAGTGCCCAGAGACTGAGGCTTTGATGATGACCAACGAGTAGAATTCAAGTATGCCCTTTGGTACTACAAGACATGTGAACTTCATGGATCCATGGCCAATCTAGAGGTATTTACATATGTTAACTTGTAGTTTACTAGCCATGACTAGGTGTGCTCACCTAACTCTTGACACCAAATTGTTAATATATCAAGGAATTATTACAAAGCATATTACTCCCTTCTAGATTATACCTTATCTTATGATGTTATAGTGGTGAAGGCCTAGATGGATACCTACCAAATATAGGATGTCTTTCAAGACTATGCTATGAACCCAAATTCTAAATGGGTTGCTAAGGAGGATATAAATGCATTTATAATCTTCATCTTATAAGAGGAAGTATGGGTAGGCATGATTCTATTAAACTAATTATTTGAGGCCCAAGACTGATTACACATGAATTAACTATGGGTACCCCTCTTCTATATGATCCTCACACTCTTGGAAGTTATTTACATGGTAGGACTAATCAAATTCATGTTGGTCAATGTCATCATGGATGATTGAGCCAAAATAAATTTCTATATGATAAACCACCTTGTGTACATGATCTAAGGGATGATCTCCTTCAAACCTTTATCTTTTTACATGTGGGTTACCAAGAGATTGTCATCCAATGTGGTATTTTAAAAAATATTTAGCCACCAATTTTAGAACCATATTTGGGACATTTGTGAGTGATTTTATCCGGTGGTCTACAATGTGATCAATAAGGCTTTAATGCCTCAACTATCACAAAACAATATGGGACTCCATCATTACCATTGAGGATTAATAGTACTATAGAGAATACACCATGATCCAAATTATGGGTATCCTCAAGTAGCCCCTTAACTTTCTATATTTCATCTTAGATCATCTAGAAAAACAAGAGAGCACTTACCATTTAGTGGAGGGAATATTTGGATTTTGTATAGGCCATTAGTAAAAGGTATGGCCACTATTCCCAATCACTACCAAGAACCATGTATACAAGGCCTTCTCTCCCTTCTAAAATATGACAATTAGGTGGGATACCTTAACCCTAGCAAGAGCCAAGCTCTAGAGTTGGTATCCAAAGGGGATGATCAGATTTCACTTGGTATGGTATTTGGCCTACCTTAATATAAACTAAAGTCATCAAATAAAATATGAAAATGAGTTATATTTGGATACCACTAACAACCAAGAGGTATTATCATAGATTATAGGGGAGAATAATAAGAAATGGAAGAAGGTTTAGGTGGGTCCATCTTCTCCCCCTCCATATCTTACTTGATGTATAGAAAATCCAACACTAACTCCTCCTTCTATCTCCAAGAGGATTTTATAGGGATTCCTCTACCTTATTCTCCTCGTGCTCTAGTTCTATATCTATCTCCTCTAATAACCCTTACTCAACATGTCCTAACTCCACCTCTACCTCCTCCAATCACTCCTCACACATTGAATCCACCTCTACCTCCTCTTATAGCTTTAATAGTCTAATCATGACCAAGTTAGACCTATGTTACTTGATGATAGGTAGCCCAGGTACAACCAACTCAACCATCGACACCTCAACCCTAGAATACATATACCCTAAGGTTTATGTGACCAATAATTTGAGGGAAATCCCTAAAAAATAATCTCAATAGGTATTAGCATAATTTACACCTATTAAACCTACCATTTATTCCATATCCCTTCCACCCCTCACTCCCACCACTTTCCAACTCTTGGTCCCATCACCCATAAGTTCTAATTCGCTCCTACAATCCCCCCAAGTGGTGCCTCATCTTTTCCCCATTTCACCCCCTCTATCATTTACCCAAGTAAATTTGGCCTCAATCCTCCCAAGCATCCTTACCTCTTTTTTTCTTCTACCCCATCTATTTTTCAACTTGGAACTCTCATGGTGCCTTCTTTGGGTTTGCATTTAGTGCAAGTATCATTGGGAACATATTCATCAATGATCATTGATACAACCATTGAGAGAATATTGTTATTGGAAGGAACCATCCCTATTCCCCCTCCAATCATCTTGATTCCTATCTTAGTATTTTCAATTCTTCCACCATCAGCCCTCATGGTTCTCACTATTTTGGCTAATCTTTCCATGATGACATTTAGGGTCAACCTAAGTAAGAGTCCCAAGAAAAATCAAAAGTTAGATAACACTCTAGCTTTAAGACAAAGGCATTTTTCTCTAATACAACCTCTTTTATTAGCCTTAGTATTTCCTTCATCCCCAGGTGCAACACCTTGACACATTGTTCCCTAGCCCCCTCTTTACATCACCAAGAGAACCCTAGTATTTATCTTCAACCAACCAATTTATTATCTTCTATTTAATGACCCTTTTTTATGGGAAATTACCCATCAATTGAACATGACCTAGGAGAAGTGGTGTGAATATATGTTCAAATGGTCCTCCCATTGCATCCTTCCTCCCTTTGTACCCATGCCACATCCCCCTCCATTGTTTTCATCATTCACCCCTTACACTTCCTCCATATCCCATCCCCCTTATCCTATACCCTCCACCATGATTTAATCCACCCCTCCTACACATCCCATAACATAGGGATTGGTCCCAAGGTCATAAGTGCCAGAGATGATACTTCAGGGTGACCTAGACATGTTATAGAGCTTTGACCAAAATTTAGGGAGCATAAAAAGGATATTAACATAGAGGTTCATCTAAGAGGGGAACCTAGTGGTTTAAAATCAAATAAGATATTTTATCCCTCACTAAGGTGGTGACTCCCATTAGGGAAGAAAGGATGACTAAGGATCCAATCTCTTTTCTCTAAATAACTCATGATATATTAGAAAAGTTCCTCAAGGACATGCAAAATGAGGTTCAAACCTCATAAGCCTAGGTGAAGAGATCTTTACTCATAAAACACATTGGGTATATAAAGGATTCCTATTACTATTATTAGTTCTTGTGAAGGTAGTGGAGACTATGGCTGAGACTAGTGTGCTTATCCAGTGGACTCAGTCTTATATGGAGAGGATTTTGGAGATAGATTGAAAGTGTAGGAAGCAACATATGGTGATTAACAAAGGCATGTTCTTGGATTTGAAATTAATGTTAACCTTAGACTTGGGGTTGTATCATACATACATTGGGAACATGAATTTTAATATGGAGTACTCATCATGGATCATATTGTAATTAGACCCTTAAAAGAGGGTAGGAAGAATATATTTACGTACTTCAAGGAGATTAATATCTCTATGATATTCTACCTAAATGGCACCTTGATAGACCAATAAGAATTTGGAGTTCACCTAGGTTAATTTAAATAGGTCATGAGGATAAAGGTCAAAAAATAAAATAAAGAAGGAGCTTGAGTGGTTCTGAAGCTATCAATGTAATCTACATCAAGCATCAACTAGGTCTTTAGGGTCCAAGTGTTAATGGAAGCACCCTTCCAATTCTATTGGAGGCTGAAAACTCAAAAAAGGTGATATTAAAGGAGCACTCAATGAACCTTTCCAAACTAAACAGGAATTATACCTCATGGTATAGGCATTGGAGGCTAGAGATACCAGATCAAAACATTTAGGAGTTAGACCTTCATAGCGACCTCTGTGTATCAACTAAGTGGTCCCCCATAGATATTTTAAAGGTTTAAAGGGATTTTTTTAATTTTTAATTAGGATTGTAACTATAATGATTGGCCATGATGGACTAGGATGGGAATCTCATGTTCTTTAGAGTTTAATACCATCATCATCTATATAAGGAAAATCTATATTGTAATATAGTGGTTGATAAAAAATTGCTCGAAATTACTGTCAAATTATACCCAAGATTTCACCTACTTATTTCATCTCTTTAGACTATAAAATTGGATAATATTTATTGATATATCATCACTTTATTTTAATGAATACAATTATTATTTTATGTAAAGGATTTATGTTGCATTTAAATTATCTTTCATCTCCATTTTCAATGCTTGTCAATGATAAATTAATTGGATTAATACTATACTACTATATCTGTGTGATGGTTATGATGTAATTTGATATTATAATTACTATTTAATCTCTCTCATTTCTCTTTTACAATATTATTAATTTGTGTGTTAATCTACAAATTACCATTGGGTGTTTATGTGTAGTTTTCTATAAAATCCTAGTAATTATATTTATTGGGGGTTCATATTTGAAGCATACCACTTTGTTTCCTTAGAATATTCCCACTCTATGTTCTTGGAGGTATAAATTTAGTGAAACTCAGTCTATAATGTTTTAATTATAACAAAAGCACTTGTTTATATGGTTGATTCATTGAGTTCATTCTAGACCTAGAGGCTCCCTTTTTTCCTTACTCTCCATTCCCTTTTGTGTTTGTTTTCTAAGATTGAACTCCCCCTTACCCTTAATTTTAGAAATAGAGAAGCATAAAAATTGAACACCCATAATAATATCTGATAATTAGACCTATGTACATAAACTTCATATTGAAATTTTAGTGGTAATGTTACATCTCTTGGAGACTATTCATGTAAAACTCCATTTTTGAAGTCAAATACTCATAGTTGTCCCCTATATCCTATATTCGTCCTAAAATGGTGGATGAAAGTACATAGTTATCCCCCATCTTCCTTTTTATGGAATACCCAATCTCATGGGCATTTCATGAAAAAAAAAATTGGACCTAGAACAATAATGGATTCATCACAGGGCATATTCTCATCCTTGGAACCTTATTTTATGCATTCCATCTTATAGGTGATGATACTTCCATAGAAGTTAGTGCAATTGGATATGTTGATGTGAATGATGGGATATTTCATGATGTTTTATGTGTTACCTTTTTATCCACCAATATCCTTTCTATTTATGAAATCACTTACATTGATTTAAATAAAAGAGTTGATTTCACACCTAATTGTGTGGTTATTAGGCAAGCTAAGAAAGACTTCATTGTTGAATTTTCAAAATAAAATAACCAATCCAAATTGTATGATTTCTCACATTTTACTCCATATCAACCCTCTACTTTATTTCTCACTCATTCAAATGAGGTGAGTAAATTATGGCATGAGTGATTAGGCCACCTCAACTATCACTACTTAGAACAATTCAATCCTTAAGACATGGTTTCAGGGATTCCATGATTTATTTATTTTGATAGAGTTTTATAAGGTTGCATTCTTCGTAAGCATCTGGAGGAGAAGTATGATGATGTAAAATCATAGAGAGATACATACATACTGGAGATTGTCCATAGTGACATTGCTGGCCCATTTACAAAACCTTCATTCAACAAGACTAAATACATTCTTTATTTCATTGATGACTATTTGAGGTACACTTGGGTGTATTTTTATCAAGTAGAAATAAGAGGTATTTGATCATTTTTTAGGACTTCAAGGCACTTGTGTAAAAATTTCAAGTAAAGCCATCAAGAGTTTATGCACCAACAATGGTGGTGAGTATGTTAGTAACTATTTTGATAAATTATGTACATCAATAGGGATTTAACTGTGTCATATAATTTCATACATTACTCATTAGAATAGTTTTGTAGAGTGAAACAATGGGTCCTTAAAGGAAATGACCAACTTTATGCTACATTCCAAGTCTCTTGCACCTTAGTATTGGGAAGAGGCCATCAACTACACTTATTACATCTAAAATCACATTCCTCATAAATCATTGAAGAGAGTCACTCTTTCTGAATATTGGAATAATCATAAACCCATAATTGAGCACTTTTGAGTGTTTAACACACCTATATGGCCTATATTTTGAAGAAGATATGTAAGTCAATGGAAACTCAAATTCAATCTTGCATCTTTGTTAGATATACTGAGAGTGTTAAGGGGTACAAGCTTATATACCCAACCAATCATGATATTTTCATTAATAGGAGTGTTCATTTTTAAAGGGTCCTATGAAATCCACACTTAACACATCTCACCATTCCTTAGATGCATTGGTATTTGATTATAGTTCTAGTGATTTAGATATGCCTGATCATCTTCCTAATGATCCATATACTTCTTATAGTTCTAATTATAAGATTAGTAATGAGGATTCCTCTCCTCTTTCTCCTAGAATATCTTTAGAGGATGAATAATCTCCTCCTAACTATTTGAGCATTGGTCTTCTTTAGGGTAGATAGACACTATAAAGTGTTGGCTAATGGGTTGGAGATCCATTAGACAATAATCAAACTTATTCACAATTCTAGGATGCCCCACATAATTTAATTGAACCTACATCTAATCCAAAATAATTCCTAAGTGGGATAGTGTTATGGAAGAGTATTATAGTTCCTTATAGAGGAATAACACTTGGGATTTAGTCCCACTTCCTAAGGAAAGAAAACTTGTTCAATGTAGGTGAATATACCAAATAAATTTTGTAGTATATGGGTCCATAGATAAATTCAAAACATATTTGGTATCAAAGGATTTTTATCAAGTGCATAAAATTAATTACATCAATACATTTTCTCTAGTTTCCAAAATGAACTCAATCTAACTCACTCTTGCCATTGCCACATCACATCATTGGAATGTTCATTAAGTGGATGTGAAGATTCCCTTTCTTCATGATGACCTCAAAGAGGAAATATACATGGAGCAACCAAAAAGATTTTTATAAAAATATTCCTTAGTTTTAAAACTTTTTAAATCTATCTATGGACTCAAACAAGCTCCTTGAGTTTGGTATACCAATATGGATTTCTTTCTTTTTTTGGTTTTGTTCACTAGATTTTATTCAAATATAAATGTCTAGATTTTATGGTAGGATGATTCACTATGTATGTTGGTTATCTATGTGGATGACCTATTGATCATAGGAATTTATTTATCCACCATCATAGTAGTGAGAACTAATTTTTCTAATAGGTTCTCAATGATTGAATTGTTCTTGTTGCATTACTTCCTCAAGATTGAAATTACTCAGTTAGACTCAAAGAGCACTATTGCATAATCCATGTATGTTATTGATTTGATTACATGGTTTGGCACAACTAAATATAAGACATATCTAACTCCTAATCTATCTGATATTAAGCTTGAAGTTGATTGTCCATCTCCATTAGTTGATGTTGTATACACATAATATTTTCAAACTTTGTTAATTACTGATGCTCTCTATCTTGTAGGAACCCATCGAGTCTCAATCTCTTTGAGTTAAAACCTTAAGGGGTGTACCAATAAACGTGTGGGAATACCATTGGTGCTTCATAAGATTGTTATTCCTTATTGTAACTTTATATCTACACAAATGTCTCCTAAAAACCATTCCCTTAAGCATTACCTCCTATTTTGCACCCTCCTCTAGTCATTCACCACATTCATTATCCCTCCCCTAGCCTAAAACCCTTTTTGATAGTTTAAATTACACTTTCATCCCTATCAACCTTTTATTATAATTAATAAAAATTATTAAGGTCTAGGTTAGCCCCTGGGTGACCTAGTCTATGACCTAATTTATTTTTGTCAATAATAATACTAGGTTGACTGGGTCAACTTTGTCAACTAAAACTTTCAAAAAGGATTAAGATTATATCCATGTATATAAACACATCCATTTATCCATTTCTAAGAGAAGAGAATATGAAGTAAGATATATTATGCATATGCTTATCCACCATTCTACTTGAGGAGAAACCTTAGGGTTTCATACTTTGTTTGGAGATACAGATCTTATCTAGTGGAGAAGTATTTTAGATGTATTGATAAGTTGTGTAGCATAAATATAATTTATCCTTATCATCCTTACATAACACAACAACCTATTTCAAATCACCTTGGCCAAGCAAGAGATTGAGGCTTGGTAGTTCTATCTTCAATTCTTATTATTCCTAACTTTGTTCTTAATTTGTAAGAGTAGATAGATGTGCATTTGCACTTCTCTTTCATGCATTAGGATTCTATATACATTGATGTGAGTATATTTATTCTATACATGTCTAATTTTAATGATTATTACCCCTAATTTGTGACATAAGCTTTGGTGATCACTAGCTTAAACTTTAATTTACTTGTTATTACTTTAGTGAATATGAAAACATAGGACCTAGTTAGGGTTATTGTGTAGTTTTACTTGACTGGAGATTTTGGAACCCTCTCTAGTGATATCATTATGGTAATAAATCCCTTAGATAGGTCTAGTGGATCCATCTTGTTCATTACCTTGAATATATAATGTATTAACAATCAAAAGTGTAATTAGGATTTATCTTCTTTGAGTTTGGATTGATTTATAGATCTACTACATTTGTCATTACATACATTCTGGTGAACCCAACATGAATCTAACCATTGTAGTTTTTATTTCAAAATTTTATTCTCTATCATATTATTATATTTTTCTATATTTATAGTAATGTATCAAGATAGTCAGTATAGTTTTAACATTGTGTGTACATGTTTAACACATAGTTGCATCAAAATGACTCTATTCTATCTATGAAGATCTTCATCATATACAGGTTACTGAATCAAATAGTTTAACATAGTACTCCTTTTTAGTTCCATATAAGAATTCAATGTCAAATAGGTCAACTTTATGATCTTATTCTCTCTATCGACATATAGATCAACAAACTAGGTTGACTTAATCACCTTATTTTTCTTCAACACACAAGGTTTTGTAGAATTGGGTTGAACTAGTCGACTTAGTTTGCAAAATTTGAAAGAAACATTTAAGGCACTTTAGCATAAAATTTTAAATCCTAACCATCTTCAAACCCACAAATTGTTCCTCTCTTTTCTCTCTATCATTTCATTACTTTCTTTAATTCTATTTTGCACAAGTTAATAGTCTTCAAAACTACAACCCTACAACCAACTAAGTCAACCTGGTTGACTTAGTTTTTTAGCATGTCTTTTATCTAAGAGACATAATCAAGCCATTTAACTCAATTCTTAAATATTTTGCTTTTGTATAATAGTAGAAACCCAGTCAACTATGTTTTATATTATTTACATATAGTGTCACCTAAATCGACTTTTTATTATTATTTATCAAGGAATTAATAATGATTTGTTATTAATTACTTTATACTTCCTTTTTAAGTTGTTTGCATACTTAGAGTAACTCACATGGTCTAAATAGGTGTTTTAAAAATTACCATATAGCTACACTATTTTACTCTTTCGTACACACTACCAAATTACACAATATTCAAAATGCATTTAAACACTTGTCTTCCTAAGGCCTACTTACTTGGATTTCATCACCAAGGGGGAAGCTAACTCGATTTTCTAGCCAAGTATAAATATGTGGTTAATGGTATATATTAGCAAAGCACTTGACACCCTTATCACTACAGGATTTTTAAGTGAGGGGGTAGGCCCCAATATTAAGCCAATACCATTTCCAACATAGATCCCTTTCAGTTCAAACATCATGAAACCATCCATAGATTGTTATCTAATTCCTTATTTTTAGCCAACTCTCTTATCACACATAAAATAATACTTTATAATATATAATAACACTTTGGATGACCACTTATTTATCATTTAATTTTCACTTGATTGCTTTCTCTCTAATCATTAAGTGTTGTATTGAAAAAACTTACATTATCCAGTGTTGGTACAAGGTTTTGTGTGTTGTGTACCCCAATTGGATCACTTACATTGATACAATTATTTTCATGTTTGATTTCATTTATTTCACCTATATTAAAAAATTTCCCCTATTTTAGCACACTATCATTCTAGTCAATACAGTCTCTTACAGATTGTATTCTCCCCTGCCAAAAATACACAATCGACCTGTATGACTCTATATCCTTATCAAATTGCTTTATCTCCCAATCTACAATACAAATTTGACCTGTGCAATTTTATATCCTTCTTTACCATTCAGGTTACAAAAATAAGTTGACTTGTATGATTTTGTATCCTTATCATCTTATTTTATCCCCTATTTATAATACAGAGTTGATCTGTACAACTCTATACTCTTTTTTACCTATTGGATTATAGAACACAATTGACCTATTCAACTCTTTATCATTTTTACCTTTTTGTCATTACATCATCTTAGTCTTATTTAATCTTTATTCCTCATTGTGAACTTAATGTTTCAAGATAACACTGAGTTGAAATCAATATATATGATGAGATTTACCAACCCCAATAATTTTTCCCATAAATAGCTTGTGGCTCCTACACTAGATTGAATTAATGTGCATGTGGCCACTCATACTACAAACTATATGACCCCTCCTCATTCATCATCAATTTTCAACCCTCTCTTTACCTTAGAAGATTAGCATAAATTAGAATATACTCTATAAATGCTTTTCTTTATTAATGAATTTCCTCAACATCGATGAAAATATCCTTCTACTATTTACCATCTTATTATAAGTGGTCAAATCGAGGAGGCCCATTCACCTTCCCCCATATTCTCATATAGATTTGGGGACAACAAATTTTTTGCCTCTCAACCTCTCCATTCTCTTATGATCCCTTCTCATACTATGATCTCTTCCTCTTTAATTTCCTCCACCTTCATGCCAAGTATCTCTACTAACATGGTAAACTCTACATCTAGTGAGCCTCTTCTAATACCCATTCTTCTCAATTCTTCCACTAGTGAATCATTTGATACCCATGGTAATCATGCCTCTAGTATTAATTCTTATCATCCATATCCTAGTACATCATTTGCCACATAAGAAAAACATGCTACTAGTGCCTCATTTACTAGCAATTCCTCTCAAGCTACTAATAGCATGAATGTTACCACTCATAATAGTACCCAAGCCACTAATACCAATTCCAATGTTTCACACACTATAAATAGAACCACTCAAACCCATAAATTTTTGTTATAGACTCTTGACCAAATGAATAATTCCCAAAATAATAATGCCAACCAAATTACGCAAATAAAAAATCATCTTATCCATCTCCAAAATCACCCTCAACAGGTTCCATGGGTAATACATAACCAAAATGCCCCCCCCCACCTCCTCTTCAAGATTCCTAAAGTAATCTCATCCCTCAACCTCCTCTTATTAACAAAACAATAAAACACCTTCAAAACAAACCTTTTATATCTCAAATTGATAACATAGATATAAGATGTATCACCCTTACCATTAGTTATAATGGGTAAGCCAATATTACCCTACACTTAAAAACATTATGAAATCTATACAAAGATTGGGTCAAGTTAAACACTTTTGTCACTACCAAGTTATTAGCCAAAAATCTCTCTATATATACTTTATATTTGTATAACCAACTCAAATATCACTCCATCACTAGTTTGGAAGATCTAGTTAATTCTCTAATACATGAGTTTTAACCTAGTAACCTCCTTAAAAATACCTTAGTCCAATTTATTAATTGTAAGAAAATTGAGATAAAAACCACATAGTCTTTCATGAAACGGTGGAAAACCTTATCTTACAAGTATGAACATAATATGAAAGATGATAACCTCTTTCACCTATTCACCAACACTCTTTATCCTAAGTTGCAATATCAATTTTAGACTCTCTATCCAAAAACTTTAGAATATGCCATTGACCAAACAAAGTGCCATGATTTCCTCATACATCAATTTGAGCCATCCAAACCTTATATCAGTACTCGCATGATAATCAAAAATAAAAATTATCATGATAATAATGATGGTGTCACTGATTCTTATGATACCATTCATAATATTCAAGTTATTTTTCCCAACCAAGTTCCAGAATAAGTTTTCCCTCCCAACCAAATCCCTAATCCTCATTTATCTTCAACAAGTAACATTAATGTTTATAAAACTTTATCCTTATCAGAGTTACAAAATTTTCTCCCAAGGCTCTTCTATGAGATCTTGATCCCACTCATCCCATGAAATCTTGGTATAATCTAAATAAATTATGTTGGTTTTATGCTAGTTGGGGTCATTATCATGAGACTTGTAGGCAATTACATAATTTGGCTATGGATTTCCTCCTTGGTCCCAATTTATACCATGATTCTATCATTCATAACCAGCAACAAGCCTACAACATTGTGTTTAGATCCCATGAAACACAAACTAAAACTCAATATTTGAACTATACTAATGCTCATTTGGCCATCTACAAATATCCTCTTCCAAATCACTAAGACAATAATGAGAAGCCTACTCTTACCCATAATGTTGATAGTCTTATAGACCCAACTCCTAAAGATAATGTGATCAACATGAGTAATATGCAAAGGGTAGTTTCCTTGATTGATTCTCATCCCATCCACACTCATCAATCATCTCACACTTTCCATGTTATCCAAGACTCTTCCCCAACTCACTTCATAGAGTTGGGGAAATAAAACCTTATATCTTTCATTGAACCCATTCCCACACATCCATTAGATAACACTTCTCATACCATTTCTACAACTCCTCCAACCTCCTTACCCATAACCAATGATACTCAAACTTTTACTAAGACTTCTTTAAATTTATCTCAAACCAAACTTGTATCAACTACCCCATCCTATCAATATAATCAACACATGTGTCCTTTAATTAAACCTCCCATATCCTTCCAACGTAAATTCACATGCACTTCAAATCCACCTTATGAGGACCTCCATCAACACTTTACACCAATTTATAATAGTCCCCTTATGGGTTATGATGAATGGGATCCTATCATAGAACTTAATAATCTCTCATCTCAAATCCCATTTCTCTAACTTATGTGGACTTCTCCATGTCATCGTAATTGTCTTATGCATCTCCTATTCAAAATAAACATCCCTCATCCTCCCCTAGTAAGATGTGAATCCACCTTATCTATATTAGAAGATACCATCTTAGAATAGTGCAAAGAGATGTCTATACATGTTGATGAAATAATGGAAACTTCTCTCTCCCTTAAATTCCCTATTGCTTCTATGATTCTCAATGAGATTTTACTTCATGCAGATGATCCTCCCCTTTTTATTAGTGTCTAAATTGGTGATATCAAAGTTAATCATTCCTTTATTGATGAGGTTTTAGGTACTTGTGTTACCTCTATCTATTTTATTAAAACCCTTTGATAATTGAAATGTAATCTCAAGTCCACATGTTGCACATGTCAAGGCTATGACCAAAGGTAAATGCATCATTTAGGTTGTGTGTGGCTCCTTATCATTATTCCACCTATCACTATTAAATTGAAGGTAATGGTATTCAACTTTCCTCTATCTTATAACATTTTTCTTATAAGGTCATGGACTCATCACATGAGAGTAATTGCCTCTTCTGCCAACCAATGTGTCAAATTTCCTTATAATGGTGCAATCTATAGGATTTAAGGTGACACTAACCATTGGAATTTTGAATAATTATAAGATCATGGTGTATTCAAAACACCAAGTCTTTGAACCCTTTCCAAGTATTCCCTTCTATGAATCTTAATGATTTAACTTCCCTATCAACTCCACATGAGGTTACAATGGGCACCCCAAACTCATCAGGAATATACCATCTAACCACTTATATTTAAAAGATGATGAGCCTAAAAAGATCAATATCAAGATCAAAACCTTATCTCTCTCTCTCCTCATCTCATTTCTTAACTTCTACCTTCTTTGAATTTGTGTTCCTATTAACCACCTAGTGATGATATACTTGTTATCTTAACTAAGACTTGGTACTCCATTCATCACACCACATCCGATGACAAGGTCATCCCTACCTATATAATTGATATTCAAACACCTAAATATGATGATGGTTATCCCTTAGATGACCCATTTTTAGGAGGTCTTGTTCAGGATCAAGATGACAAAATCATTCACTATCATTCTTCTTTGCTTTAGTCTTTCCATCAATCCTATCAAATTCTATCCTATATAATTCCTAATTTTATCATTTTTCCTCTTATTTGTAGGATAGAGATGGTGCACACACCTTTATTTCATGAAGAACCTCATAAGACCATGCTTATGGATCATGTTATGACCAACCCCTATCACTTTGATAGATACCAGGATCCCTCTATCGAAGTTTCCCTTGAGATGTTTATGACTATCCTTCAGCCTTTCATGCATCCCACTCCTCCCTCAATTGAGATTATGTCACATCATATTCCCACACCCTCTTTAATTGAATCTCTTCCTATTTTTTATCATATTTCTCCTTTAGTCAAGCCTCATCTAGTTTTTCCACCATCCCCACCTCCCCTTGGTGATAGTTTGCTCCCTTTACCAAAGATTGCTCCTTTACTCAATAAATGGGTCGATCAACCATATTGTGATATTTATAAAGTTTTTGTTCATTAGATAAAAGACTATTCATTACACCATCCTTCTTCATCTTCCATTTCCACTCCCCCTATTAGTATACCCATAAAATCTACTAACAAGCGTATATGTTGTTTTCATGACATAGACAATCATTTTTTCACACATTATCATAAATTGAGACAATATATAGATACCTTTCATACCACTCTTTTTTTCCCAAAAACAAGGCTATACCTCCCCTAAAAGTATTGACTAGATATCTTCCTAAATATGGAGAGGTTTATTGTTTATGGCACTAATGTGTTACTCATCACACTGATCATTATTGCATCCTTCAACAACATCTCAAGGATAACCTCATGAACATTCCTACACCTAATACCCTTCCTCCCATAGGTCACCCTCATAATAAGGCTCCCCATTCTTCCCTCTTGGCTCTTCCACCTATTTTTCCTCCTCTACTTATATTTTCTCCACCTATGATTTCCTCACTTATGGATTCTCCTTCACCTATGGCCCATTATCCACCAGTGTCCCCTTCATCTCATAGATTCCATTCCCATTCCTTCTCATAAGCATCCCATGCATGATAGTCCTCATTAGTATGATCCTTTAGGAATTACTAAATTTTCCATTGAGAATATTTTATGCAAAGTGTTTTCTCAAGTTTCTATAAAGATCAATGAGACTCTGGTTGTAGTTTGAGTTCAACTTCATAGAGACTTATTAGATGTTATAGATAATGTGTGTGGACAAATATAATAGTATTTATTAGCATAACATGGTTTTATTTTATTTATTTCTTCATTTTGATTATACATGTGCTCCAAGTTTACATTTATCTATCTTATATAATTTGACATTGTGTCAAATTCTTATTTATCTTACATGATTACTTATTTTTTGCACTACATGTTTATGCTATCAATTTCTTCCTTATATTCTCTTATGGATTATTTTTCATGATTACATACTTTTTCTCTATGATTTACCTTTCTATGGATATCTTTTTCTTTCTCATGATTGTTTGTTACCTTATCTCTATAAACAAGAATATTTGTTATTTTGACTTAGCTATACAAACCTTGCTCCCTTTAGTCATTCCCTCTTTCCCATGTGATCAGTTAGCAAAAAAATCATCTCATTATAATATCCTTTTGCTAGTCCACCTTGGATATCCCTTTATTACCCTTATTTCTTTTCACAAACTAAGCATACACATAGTTGAGACTTGAGATAATATGCTTGTTCATACATAAGCATAGTGTTTTGGATAGTCATGTCTTTTGACACTTAGCTTCCTTTAGCCAAATCCTAAACCTAATTCATGTGTATCATTTTATCTCTCATGATTGATCATTCTAATTTCATATGGAGGAGGAATCTTAAAAGCCATAAAAATCCAAAATCCAAATCATTTTAAAAGGCAATGATCTAAAAGGCAACATTCAACATTCTAGAAGTAAAATCACACTAAAAAATGTGATTCTCAGCAAATCTCCTTTATCTAATTGAATCTCAAACACCAAAATCAGCCTCATGATGGAATCAAGATCCATTGTGGTGTGGTAGGCTAGTAGATTGGAAAAAGAGAATTAAAAAATCTTTTAGTGCTATCTACTTTCTCACATAAGTACCCAATCTTCGTAGTATATCAATAGATCTATAAGAGGTCCTGAGGAATGGGGAACATGTTATGGGAAGGTTGGTCTACTTTATTTTTATTTTTAAAGACAACCAACATGAGTTGATCTTAGTACCTCACTTATTTTCCTACACAAATTTGTGACTATAATGAATAGGTATCCTTTGTATATTGATGGTCACAAGTCACTTAGTGTCTTTCTATGTCCTTAGTGTGCCTCATGTGTCCTAAGGTATTCTCATAAGATACCTATGTTTTGATTTTTAAATTCCTTCTATCACTCCCTAAAATCCTAATATTTCCCCTTGAAAAATATTATTTTGTTCATGGATCACTCCCCTTAGGGATCCCATTTATGAGTTGCAATGTAAGATCTTGGATAGGACTAGGCCTTCCTAAAAAATTACCAAATTTTCACATTACCATTCCAAACATCCCATTTTAACATAATTTTCCCATTGTTTCTACCTCATTGGTGTTTCTTTTATGATTTATAGTATAAGACCATGGATAGGACCTAGATTTCCTCACAAAATTTTCCAATACCCAAGTCAAAATGAAATTACATGTGTCAAATTTGAGAAAAGTCATTATTTATTATGAGTTACACATCATTAACATGCCTCCCATATTGATATGGTATGTTTTATGATTAATTAATTGATATTTCACTTTTATATTCTTATTTTATAATTTCATGTAATAATACAACCATTTCTCTTAAGTTTGTCATACTTCCCATCTTGAATTAGTGTGATCAATTTAAGTTCATTTTGCCAATAGTGTTTCTCTTTGATACTTCCTAATGTGATTTAGTATGATTGATTGACTTAATTGTTTCATTTTTATGCCATTTTTCTTTCATGAAATGTATATTTTATTACATTATTTTTATACTTCCCAACATGATATAGTGTGATTTTACTTGTTTTAATTTGGTGCCAATTTTCTTCATGGTTTAAAAACATTTCGTTCTTTTATTTGCCACTTTTTGGTTTATTAGACTTAGTAATACTTTTTTATTACATATTTCCCATCATGATATAGTGTGTGGTGTATTTATTTGTGATTAATTATATTTTTCCAAGTCCTTTTTGCATATTTATTTTTAACCATGCATGTGTATCACATAATGTTAAAAAATAAAACACTCCACATATATTTCCCATAATATATAAAATAAAAATAAAAATACATGTTCTAAAAATAAATATATCCTTGCATCAACAACCACCACCAAAATATAACTCATGAGACCAAAATACAACTATAAATATATATATATATATATATCATGTGTTTTACAATGGTAGAAAATACAAAAATACATAGCTTCAACTCTATGGCTGGGCTCCATCAAGCCTATCTCATGGCATAGCCATGATACCCATACATGCCTCAAACTATCCCCTCTACATGGTACACTATAATTAGGCCATCTAGGATCTCAACTTCACTACCCATCCCTATAGGTTGGCCACTTGGGATTATACCTAAACCAACTTGATCATGATAGGCATATGTGTAGCTCTCTCTTGAGTCAGGGCCTACTAGGCCTATGCCTCTCCTACCTCCACCCCTATAAGTGGATGTAATCCATCCCTATATGCTTATATCTATCTCACATCCTCCCCTACCAGTCTAAATTAGCCTACCTAATATGGGATAAATTTTACCATAGGCTCATCTAGCATGGTGGGGTTGTATGGTGCTAGCACCCCATCCAATATTTTATGGTACATTATCATGACTAGGGATCCCCATCTGACCTCCTTTCTCATAAGATATATAAAACCAAAATTAGATAAATATCATATCAAATATACATCTCAAAATATATCTATCTACTTATAAATCATATACAACTAGTATTTTATCTCAAAAATATGAAAATTACAACATTTCTTACCAGTCTCAGTGTCACCAACCACTATCTCCCTGTCTGCTCATTTACTAATCATAGTCTCTCCATTTTTTATATCCCTTAAGCACTTCATCTATGGGTCACCCCCTATTAAGGTATTATGTTATGTATCTTATTTATAAATTATAATGTATTTAAAATACTATACATTTAAAATTTACTATATAATTTTTTTGACCCCCTTAATAGGGAACTATTTTGGATTGACTTGGCCCATGGTTTCAGTACCCATTATTTTGTATAACCACTATGTTGATGTATTATGTATAGATGGATATTTAGTAGATAATACATCATGAGAATAAGGGTTTGAGAGGGGAAAAAGAGTGTGTGAATTTCGGTGCAAATTTAGGAGGGTTTGTTGAGTGCAACTCCAAACAATCTTTATGCATTGTAATTGTGAGAAGATAGATCTGAGAGTGGATTGTACTCTTTTGGATTTTAATAAAATCTAAGCAAGTGTTTCTTGGTGGACGTACCCTATATTTGGTGAGCCACATTAAATCTAGTCTTCTTATTGTGCATGTTTATTTATGCTCTTTATGCATCTTTGTTCATATCTCTTGTTATTGTGATTCTATGAAATTATTTTTGCATATATTTTTATTTTATTCCTAAAAATTGGTATCAAAGCTTTAGGTTATATTTTTTAAAGTGTTGAATCATAGGAAAGGTTATTAGTTTAATTGGGAACTATGGCTAATGATCATAGATCAAAGGTTGAAAATTTCAATAGATACATATTTGGTCTATACAATATGAAATGGAGGATTACCTCTATTAGAAGGACCTCCATGCTCCACTAGGAGTAAAAGTAAAGAAAATAGTGAGTATGATAGATGAGGCTTGGGAGTTACTTGATAGGAAAGCACTTGGTGCCATTAGCTTATGCCTTGCATCTTCAGTTGCATTTGATATATCATAGAAGAAGACCATGCAAGGTCTCATGAATGCATTAGGGAAATTAGATGAGAAACCCTCTTCTTCTAATAAAATATATTTAATGAAAAAAATATTTAATATTAAAATGTCTAAAAATGGTTTAGTTGCTAATCCTCTAAATGAATTTAATATGGTTTTGAGTATGTTGAACTCTATAAAAATTGATTTTGATGATGAAGTTAGGGATATAATTATTTTGTGTTCCTTACCAAAGAGTTGGAATAGCTTGGTAATGGCTATGAGCAACTTGATCTCTAATAATGCCAAGTTGAAATTTGAGGATGTCATAAGAGTAATCCTTAGTGAGGAAATGTGATGGAAAATCTCTAGGGAGACTTCTACTTTAGGTGATGCTTTGGCTGTGGAGATTAGAGGGAGACAAAAGTTTAGAGGAAAAGGAAAGTTTGGAAAGTCAAATGGTCTTGGAAGGTCAAAATCAAGGAACAGGATGGTATGTTGGTATTGTAAAAAGATTGGGCATGCAAAGAAAGATTGTTGGTCTCTTTAGAATAAGAACAAAAATTAGAAAGACACCAAGGAGGTGAATGTGGTAACAAGTAATATTTTTCAAGATGAATTAATTCTCTCTGTTGATAATATTATTGAGTCTTAGGTTTTAGATTCATGGACTTATTTTCATGCTACATCATATAGGCATTATTTTATTGATTATATTTAAGGGGATTTTGGACATGTTTTTCTTGATGATGATGAGCCTTACAACATAGTAGTAAAAATAAGTGTTTAGATCAAGATGCAGAATGGGAACACTTAGCTACAAAAGGATTTTAGGCATGTGCCTAAGTTGAGATGAAATTTGGTATCCATCAGACAGCTAGGTAGTGAAGGTTATATGGTGACATCTATAGTAGATTCCTAGAAGGTGACCAAAGGTTCTCTTGTGGTAATAAGAGGTAAGAAATTTGGTACCCTATATTTATCAAGTAATGATGACTATTGTAATTTAGTTTTTATATATATAGATGCAACTTTGTGGCACAATAGGCTTGGTCATATGAGCCAAAAGGGCATACAAATTTTTAAGGATCAGTTTCCTAGATTGAAAGAGTCTAATTTATATTTTTGTGAATATTGTGTGTTCTAAAAATATAAAAGGGTAAAGTTTCTCAAGGTTGGGTCTACAAGGAAGGATAATAATTTGGAGCCAGTTCATTTAGATGTATGGAGGCCAGCTTGGGTATCTTTTATTGGTGGTTTATCTTATTATATCACTTATATTGATGATTAATCTTTAAAAAATTAGGTGTATGGAATTAGGATAAAATATAAATGTGTTTCATACATATAAAATGTGGAAATACTTGGTTAAGAATGAAACAAGTCTCAAGTTAAAATGTCTCAGGTCAGATAATGGTGGGGAATATTGTAGCCATGAGTTTTTTTATTACTATTCAAAGAATGGAATTCATAGATAGAGGATGGTCCTATAAACTCAATGGAAGAATCAAGTGTTAAAAAGGATGAATAAGACTATCATGGATTGTTCTAGGATCATGAGGTTGCATGAAAGACTTACTCTTTAGTTCTAGATAGAAGTAGTAAACATGACTGTATATTTGATAAATAAACGACCTCCATCTTTTTTGGATGGAGGCATACCCAAGAAAGCTTGGTCTGGTAAGAAGGTTTATTGTTCATTTCTTATAATATTTATATGTGAATCCTTTATTCATATTGATAAATATGATAGGACCAAGTTAGAGGCTATGTCTAAAATATGCACCTTTATTAATATGATGAGGATGACTTTGGTTTTCAGATTTAGAGTCTTAAGGACAAGAAAATATTTTGGTCTATGGATGTTGTCTTTAATGAAAAATTCATGTATCAACAATAGTTGTAGGATAAAAAATAGGATCCCAAAAAAGAGTACATAATATTGGAGGATATTGCAGATGATAAAGTGTCCAAGCAACTAGTTTAGGAACATACTCCATAAGAACCCCAAATTCTTATGGTGAGAAGGTCTTCTAGGGGAAGAAGGGAACCTAAACATTTTTCTCCATCTTTTAATTATTTATTACTTATGGACAATGGAGATATAGAGTGATTTGAAGAAGCAATGTAGGTAGATGTCATGAAGAAGTAGGAGTAAGCAATGGATGAGGAACATCAGTCTCTCATGGAAAATTAGACTTGGGATTTGGTGAACCCACCTGAAGGTAAGAGAACATTATAGAACAAGTGGGTGTAAAAAATTAAAGTGGATGATGGAGGAAAGAAAAGGTACAAGGCTCAGTTGGTGATAAAGGCGTTTTCACAAAAGAAGGCAATTTATTTTGATGAGATTTTTTCCCCAATGATAAAGATGTCTTATATTAGGACTGTTCTTGGGATAGTTGAAATAAAAGACTTGTACTTAGAGTAGCTATATGTGAAGGATATATTACTTCATGGTGATTTGGAGGAGGACTTATGTATGGAGAAACCAAAGGGATATGAGGTCACATGGAAGAATAATATGGTGTGCAAATTGAAGAAGAGTTTGTATGGCCTACAACAAGTTCCATAATAGTGGTACAAGAAATTTGAAAGTTTTATGATGGTGCACGGATACTCCAGGTGTCACTCAGACCATTACATATATATCAAGAAGTTTTATGATGGTGATTACATTATCCTATGTTTGTATGTGGATGACATGTTGGTTATAGGTAAGAACATGTAGGAAATAAAGGTACTTAAGGAAAAACATAATAACTAATTTGATATGAAGGATTTAGGAGTAGAAAAAAAAATCCTTAGTATGAGAATTACTTGAGATAGGAAGGAATGAAAGATGAACTTATCCCAAGAAGAGTACATTAAAAAAGGTCTTGGAGAGGATTAGTATGTAGGATGCTAAACTAATTGGGACTCCTTTAGTAGGCCATTTCAAATTATAAAAGGAGTAGTGTCCCAGGATAGAGGAGCAGAGAATCCAAATGTCACATGTACCTTACTCATCAGCATTTCATAGCTTGATGTATGCCATGGTATGCACTAGGCTAGATATTGCCCATGTAGTGGGAGGAGTAAGTAGGTACATGAGAGGTCTAGGTAGAAAACACTAGAAGGTAGTGAAGTGGATCCTTTAGTATTTAAGAGGGACCATGGGGACAATTTTAAGCTATGGTGGATTGGACACCACTTTGCATGATTATGTAGATTTAGACATGGTTGTAGATTTATAAACCAAAAGTACAATAAGATATGTATTTACTATAGGTGACATAGTAGTGAGCTAGATATAATGACTACAAAAACTTATGGATTTATTAACCATAGAGGTTGAGTATGTTGTTATCATAAAGACAAGAAAAAAAATGATTTGGTTATAGAAGTTGATTGAAGAGTTAGGGCATAATCAGGAGGAAGGGAAGCTATATAGTGATAGTCAGAGTGTTATACATCTAGCAAATAACTTTTCTTTCCACTATAAGATGAAAAATATATAGTGGAGGTACAATTTCATAAAGATAGATTTGGAGGAAGAGAAGTTAAAGTTAGATAATATTCATACCAGCTAGAATCCTATAGACATGAAGACCAAGGTGGTCACAAGGGAAAAAATAAATTTATTTTTAGTTTCAGGTGGCATTCACAGTTGATAGTGAAGGGTTCAAAATCCTACTCAAAAGAAATCAATTTACAAGTGGGAGACTATTATGTTGTGGATCCTATTTATAAATTATAATTTATTTCAAATATCATATATTTAAAATGTACTATACACTCTTTATGTATTCTCATCGAGGTTCAGGACCCCCTTAATGGGGAACCATTTTGGGTTAACTTGGCCCATGGTTTTGGTACCCATTATTTTTTTAAATCACTATGCTGATTTATTATGTATAGATAGATATTTAATAATTAATACATCATAAGAACAAGGTTTTGAGAAGGAAGAATAGAGTGTGTGAATTTAGGTATGAATTTAGGAGGGTTTGTTGAGTGGAGCTCCAAATAATATTTATGCATTGTAATTGTGAGAAGATCAATCTAAGAGTGGATTGTACTCTTTTAGATTATAATAAAATCTAAAAAAGTGTTTATTGGTGGATGTATCCCACATTGGGTGAACCACATTAAATCTGGTCTTCTTATTGTACATGATTATTTTTGTTCTTTATGCATCTCTAGTCATATCTCTTATTACTACAATTCTATAAAACTATTTTTGAATTAATTTCTAATTTTATTCCTAACACAAGGTAAAACCAAGAGTCATTACTTATGAATTTAATAAGCCTTTCCTTAGAGGTGCCTCTATCAACTAGCTCTATCCTAGGCTATCAGATCATCCTATGTAACCACTCTCATATATGCTTGATCTCACTAATGGCATCTCTATCTATGGTGTGTTTAAAGTGGTAACTAATCCTCATACTATAGTACCTATTATGGTCCCTGATACACCCCTACATCCACATCCATGTCCTCTCCTCCTCTAACTACTAGTTGTCATGCTCGACTAGTCCATGGTCTCACACACTGTGTCTTGATCATCGGTCTCTTAAATAGCACTCCTCCCCATTTCCACTTTAGCTCTCTAGCATGTCATGACCAAAAATTAGGCACTAATAGATGATCCATTAGGTATAAGAGTCTAAATTACCTTATTAAGTATGCCATTGGCTATAGTTTTATCCACAAGGTATTATAGCCCATGATCCACACTCAAACTAGCCCTAGCACCATGGTTGCCCAACTAGGATAAATAATATGTGTGTGTGTGTGTGTGTGTGTGTGTGTGTGTGTGTGTGTGTGTGTGTGTGTGTGTGTGTGTGTGTGTGTGTGTGTGTGTGTGTGTGTGTGTGTGTGTGTGTGTGTATAGATACCATCCGATCTCCCCATGTATGATAATCTACAGTAATTATACATGGGGCATGTCTTATGATACCTATTACTATCTCCATCTAGTCACCTGAGGTAACTTATCATTAACCACATGGGGTAACCCAACTAGATGATACATTGAAAACCTCTCATATATCCATGTACTAAAAAAAACTAGTCCCGTGGTATTCTACCCTTTGGATAGCATCCCATAAATATCATGTATGATCTAGAACCAAATGATATAGCCAAAATCATGTAGTGCCCCTAATCCAAAATAGATTGGCGCAAGGCTATCACACATAATAGTACTTGTCATCTGACTTGTGACACAACACTCATTATATAACAAGTTTTATCATGGCCTTATAGATTTATAAAATATGTGTAATATACACATATAATAAACTAACCCTTAGTCTTGCGTAGATCATATTTAAAGATGTTGCCCACCTAGCTAGTGTTCATCTCTCCTACAGATCAACCAGTGTCCCTGTGATCACTAGTTCCCCTCTTATAGGTAGTCCAATCAATGCATAGACATCCTCTAATGTGATACCCACCTATATGGTATCCTCATCCACCCACCATCAAAACATGTTAGTAAACCATTCCCCTACTCTAAGGAACATGATAATGAGATACACACTCAGTGGGATGCAACTCATCTCCATGATACCTCCTAGACCTAGTACAACCAATCTTACTTTATCCACATCTATCAAATTCTTGAGCAAATATGGTAACCATGATATATCAATAAATTTCCATTATCTCTAGCACCTCTACAAAATATCAAATAATAAAGGATGTATTATATCTTGATGTCATTTATAATCAAAATACATTCTTACAAATTTCACACAAATTAGTTGGTTTGATTTAGTTTATTCATTCTACTGAATGGACCTAGTACAAACTAAATCAGCTGTATACTTCATCAAGGATACCAAATCAGCCTTGTCAAATTTTTACTAAATTGACCTCTATAGTACTAAGTCAGCCACCTTCAGCCTACTAGTATTAATTGGGCTCCCTTTCTACCTTGCATTACTATATCAAGCACTTCAAAAATAACTAAGTTGGCATACTAATACTAAGTCAACCCCCTTCCTTAACCAACTAAATCAGCCTATTAGTTTTCTTTCTCTTTATAGACTTAGTCAAATTGGTTGACATTATTCATCCATAGTGATGACTTTTTGACCAATTACCATAAATGCATTGAGCATTTATTGGTCTGACTCCTTCCTACCTAATACCCCATTTAACCCCTAGTGTCCCTAAAAAGTTATCATGGTTAATTTTAGTGTCTAGATTTTATCTATTAGTCAATTTTCTATAATTCACTCAATTTCAAATAAAAATATTCAAAAAATTAAAAAAGTTAGTTACTTACCTATGTTCCACTCGTTTCGGTCGCTATGCATCTTTCTCATCTTAATTGTCATCTCCTCACCATCCTAGCTCTCTAGTCTCTCACTAGGTCTATTAGAGCTATATTTTCTTAGATAGTAAAAATACCAAATAAATTATTTTTCACCCTATTTATTTCCTATTCAAAATTATTTACCTTTCAAATATTTACCATTAGATTTCTTATTTTGATCATCTCTTTGTCTATACTAACTCTTTTTCCAAACCATAAAATGTTTTGGAATCCTCACATCATAGAGAATATTTTCAACTATTATATGTCTATATTATAAAAATTGATTTTTTGCTCTTTTTTGCTAATCTCTATAGGTTCACCTAATGTTCCCTACATTGAACCTTTCACATTTCTTACATCTCCTTCTTTCTATACACCAGTAAGGTGAGTAAAGGTATTTGTTTTTCAATTCTATCCTTTTACTTATCTTATTTTATCCTTGCTACACTTTATTCATCTTTAGCATTATGTGTCACTATGTTCTTTTCCCAAAGCACCATCTCATGTTACACCTATATGACATGTGATGAGCTTCAAGTGGAGCATATGTATGAACATAATATTTTCAAAATTTATCAATTACTAATGCACTCTATCTTGTAGGAAATTTTTGAGTCTCAATATCTATAATGCCTTAAGGGGTGCACTATCAAAGGGGTGGTTAAACCATTAGTGCTTCAAAACATTTTTGTCCCTTATTTCCACTTGATATCTACACACCTATCTCCTAAAAACCATTCCCCTAAGATTTTCCTCATATTTTTCAACCTCTTCTAGTCATTCACCACATTCATTAGTCCTTCCTTAACCTAAAACCTTTTTTATAGTTTACATTACACTGTTGGCCCCATCAACCTTATATTCTAATTGATAAAACTTATGAGGGTCTAGGTCAACCCCTAGCTGACCTAGTCTATGACTTAATTTATTTGTGTCAATAATGATACTAGGTTGAATAGGTCAACCTTATTGGCCTAAACTTTTAGAAATTATTAAGGTTAGATCTGCCTATATAAACACATCCATTTAACAATTTATAAGAGAAGAGAAGAAGTAATATATATTGTGCATCTACTTATCCACCATTTTACTTGGGGAACAAGCTTAGGGTTTTATAATTTCTTTGGAGATATGGATCTTATCTTATAGATAAGTCTTTTGGATGTATTGATAGGTTGTGTAGCATAGATCTGATTTATCCTTATCATTCTTACATACCACAACAACCTCTTGTGAATCACCTTGGCCAAGGGAGAGATTGAGGGTCGTTGGGTTTGACATCAAAGGTAGGTAATCCTAACTTTATTCCTCCTTTGTAAGAGTAGATAGATATGCATTTTAACTTCTCTTATATATATTAGTAATTTATATACATTGACATGAGTATACGTATTATATCCATGTTTATTTTTAATGTTTATTACACCCACTTTATGCCACAAGCTTTGGTAAGAACTAGATTAAATTTTACTTACTATTAGTTTAGTGAATATGAAAACATAGGACCTTGTTAGGTTTATTGCATAGTTTTGCTTGACTGGAGGCTTTGGAACCCTCCCTATTAATATTATTGTGGTAATATATCCCTTGGCTAGGTATAGTGGATCCATCTTGGTCATGACCCTCAATATCTATTGTATCAACAATCAAAAGTGTAAGTAGGATTTATCTTCTCTGAGCTAGGATTGATTTATAGATCTAATGCATTTTCCATTACATATAGATGTTACCTCATATCAAAAAATTCTCAATCTCATCTATATTATGCAAACTAAACCTGACCTTTCATGATTATTTGGTATGGTCTCAAGATTTATGCAAGAACCACATGTGTTACACTAGAAAACAACTAAGTAGTTCATCCACTACTTTCAAGATACTCATAATGTTGTGAACCACTATCAAATGAGCCTTGACATCAACTTGATTGGGTATAAAAATTTAGACTAGGATAGTGACATTCAAATCATAATTCTATTTTTAGCTATAGTTTCTCCCTTGGTTCAAGTCTTGTTAGTTGTTCAAACAAAAATTAGAATGTTATTTCTTTATCTTCTGTGGATTTATAATATAGAGGAGTTGTTAATGTTTCCATTGAGGATATTTGGATTCAAGGGATTCTCATTAAATTTGGAATCCAATTTTGATGACCAATATTCATCTTCTATGATAACCAAATCACAATCTAGATCTATAAGAATTTGGTCCTCCATCAAAGGACAAAGCATATCAAGATTCACAAGCATTTCATTTAGGAACTCATCCACAAGCAAGTTATTGATATCTGATACATCCATATAATGGATTAAATTATTGATATATTAACCAAACCTTTCACTTAGAGTAATTATATTCATTTGTGGACTCTTCTTAGGGTTTGGGAAGCTCCATCTTCCTTTTCCTCTAGGAGATATTTTCTCTATACTTGGGTACTTCATCAGGACTTTGTGTTGGGACCTAATTCTTATACCAACCTAAGCTACACTTAAGGATAGGGGGGGAGACGGGGGGGCGAGGTGGTGGTGTTGGTGTATACTATTATCCCATTGGGTTTAATCTACATGGTCTTATTTTTCTTATTTAGGTTAATAATTGGTCATTAGGGGAAATGTAATTTAAGTCATCTTCTGAATGTGAGTTGAGTTAATTACATTTTGGTGTGATGTAATTGTTCAACATATAATATACCTTCCTATATAATTTTCATCTAATGTTGAAAGCTCATTAATACAACATTTTTTGTAAAGATAAGATTCTTCCATTTTGTGAGTTGTTCTTTAGGCTTCAACACTCCATACAAATTCATCTCTATGAATTCGACCCTATCTAGTTGATCTTCACTACATCCCACTCTAATAGATAGTTTATTGTAGACTTATGTTTTAATTTATAAATATGATGTTAAGATAAGATATAAATTACTGGTTTTTTTAAGCAAAAAAATAATATTAACTATAATAAAATGAAATAAAGTGAAAACTAAATAATATTAAACAAAATAAGAATCAATTTATAAATGTATATAATAATTATTCAATTAGTAAAAGAATGAGAAATGAGAGAGGACATATAGAACAAATAAAACAACTATTATGAAAAATTAAAATATAAATAAGTTTTACAATAAATTTAGTTTGACATCCCTAAAATCCTATACTTGAATTAGTACATAATATTAATAAGGAAACACCTATTGATGCCTCTAAATGTGTCACAAAGTTTCTTAGTGTTCAAAGAACACTTCTCATTTTAGAATTCTAATAACTCAGAGCATTAGTAGCAGGTCATGGCAACTTGATGTCACTTGTGGTGAAATAGTGATAGAGATATGTATGATTGTTCCACAAAATTTATAATAAGTGATGGTTGTGAGCTATCATGGTCCTTTATTTTTTAATTGTGAAGGATCTATGTTAACTCAATGAATTATGATCCACACTTAATCTACAAACTAATCTAGATGCATATTTATAATGAATTTTAGACTAAAGTGATTTGGTGTTAAAAAGGGACCAAAGATAAGGGTAAGGTAGAAAATAAAGTGAGTGATTGCATTTATTAGTCTCAAATATTAATACAAAGCATCAATTATAATTGAGTATGTATTCAAACCAATATATAATGCAATATAGCCTAAGCTCATATTTCACTATTTACTAGGCAAACTATGAAGGATAATGTAAAAAATCATAAGAACTAGGTTTACTTTTTAAGGATTTGGTACTATAATCAAATATAATTTGTACATCTAAATATAGAGAAAAATGAAGTGAATCAAACCCAAAATCCTTCAACTAATCTATCATATGCATAAATTAGAAACCTTATGATTAGAAAATGCAACATAGAAATAAAAGAAACTATTCAAACTCAAGAAATAAAATTAGCAATTGAGAGAAAAGCTATGTTAGCAATTAACATATCAAATATGGATAATCTTTGCATAACTCTTTGACTATATTAATTTCTCCAAGTATACAAAATTTTCTCAAAATTCTCCTCCTTTACAAGATGGTGATACATGCCTTTTATAGAAAGGTTTGGTAGTTTACCAATCAATTATAATATATAGGTGTATAAAATATAAGGAAAATTTTCCTTATAAATTTATAAAATACACTTGTCTTTCACAATTAGACTGACCTAGAGGCAATATGCTAATAGACTAGCATATGCCTTACAAAATAATATTCCTATTCTAAATATTACAATTTTTTTCAAAAAAGGAATATTATCTACTAGTTGGGCCCATTGTTGAAGGGTCCCCTTGTTGATTTTATATAAGCTCCATTGCTTTCTGATGTTGGTCTTTGATGAGCTTCAGGTCCATAACTAGATTTATGAGGCATACTTCAACCTGATCAGTGATGTCATCTAAGTCTCTATCATCTCTGGCCATATCTTCCTTTATACTCCTTGCCTCTATAATTTTTTCTTTGACTGTGAAGATCATGTCTAATATTCTTCTTTTGTCCCTTCCAGATTAGCGTTGGCTCTTGATCCTAACTAAATGCATTACCAAAGTGACCTTGTGTTTGTATTTAAGTTCCTCAATAATTCTAAGGGTAGTGGTCTTGGTAGGATTCACCAACGTAGTTCCTAGGAGCTATTCAATTCTAATGATTAATCCTTTATCATCTATTAGAAGCCTATTCAAATATTTTGTCTAAGCACTTAGACATTGGACCTTGTCCACTATTACTCCCAATATGGCATTGAAAGGAGTTAAGATGATAATTTTAAACTTAAGAATCTTGTTCCTAATCCAAATGTCAATGAGATCCCTTGCTTGGGTCTCTACATTTTTCCATTATATTATTAACCCTCTAGCTACTTCACCTTATTAGATTAGGGCATCCTACCTTAGATTTATTGAACTTAAAGAATTAAACATATTAAAGAATGAGTCTTTAAACATATCCATCTTGGTGTCAAGCACTAAAAAATGGCCTATCTTCCTAGGTTCTCTTTTTATTTTTCCAAATTTTGGATCCTTTATTTCATCCCTTATATCTTAGCCCTAGCTTGAGATGATTAAGCCTAAATAAAGCTCTCAACATCCTCCTCATGGATATGGGCTTCACCAAGTTGTTGTCTTCCTACTAGGGTTAGTCCTATAAAAGTCCCAACCTTTTGGAAGGTGAATTCCTCAGCTCCCACCATGTCTTTCTTGGTGGTTATTCTTTCCAATCCATCTATCATTGGATTAAACTACATGGTGGTGGATGACCCTTTGAATTTCAAAGGATCTAGGACCTCTAGACATGTACTTCTCGATGCTTATGGGGCATCTATTTTATTTCCCTCTAGTCTTGAAGTGACCATAATTATTTTTTCCTCCTCTTCCTTCATAATATCCCTAACCCATGGCTTAATGTCATCATGCACTTCAATACCACCAGCCTTTGTCAATGCCCATGAGTGGGAGAGGGAGGGGATCTTTTGAAATTTACCATAGATGAACTAATCAGGGATGATTGGTCCATAGATGGGGAATTCATCACTAAATATGTTAACCTCACTGGTGGGGTGAGTGAGGGTAAATCTTGGCTTCCTCCTTGGTCTAACAAGGACCAATATCGGTTCTACTTTCCTCTTCTCTTGGGATGCCACTAGGACTATGTCAAGAGAAAGTTCTTTCCATTTGTCTTCTTTAGACTCCTTTGCTTGGACTTGGACTTCTTTAATATGTCCTTATTCTTTATCTATTCCTTATGCATTTGTAAGTTCTTTACGGGCACCCTCAAGTTTCTCATGTATCCCTAAGGTAATCATGTCTAAATACTCAATTGATGAAGGTAGTCTTTGGGGTATTATTGAATATGAGGGCCCCTCTCTAGGTTTTCCATTCCATGCCCTTTTTCAATCTACCTTGCCACAATTTTCCCTTGAGGTTGTGGATTCTCTTCTTATGGTTGTTCTTGGGATGTGTTGGATTGTGCATGTAATAATTTATATTAGAGAGGATGCATTTACCACACCTCTTCTACTGGATTATCATCTTTTATCAATCTATGCTCAAGTTTGATGTTGTGCCCTTTGATCTTGGCTAACACTTCTTCATAGTTATTGGCCTTAATGTAAATAGTGTCATGAACATTGAGCTAATGCATATACTGATGTTTGGGCATCTTCTTCTCCTTTAAATTATTACTTACTATGTTTTTGGGGTCCCACATTTTGAGTTCATCATGATGGAACCCAAATAAGTCCCTATGCTTGGACATGGTTTCAACTTGCTTCCAATCTTGCAACATGGTTCTTCTAATAATTAATGTGAACTAATGGAGAAGACCCTTCCTCTTCTCATTAAAAATTCTATCAACTCCATTGATGAGTTGGGAAGTAATTTCTTACTCATCCAACTTTCTCCATACATACATAAGCAATCTATATGGTGAGGACATAATCCCCTCAATCCTAATAATTATGCAGTCTGGATAGAACCATATGTCCCCCATAATCTCTACATATTTCTTGATCAGTAGATGGACTCTAGGCATCTGAATACCTATAATAGCCTCCACTATGGCTAGGTAGACACAATCAAAAATAGAATGCATGTGGTTCCTATACTTAAATATGTGCAATTTAGAGTAATGGTAGGAAATGGTGGTTCGACCCTCAGGAGACCAATTATTAATGCTAGGGAAACTAAAGGAGGCAAGAAGGGAATCAAGTAAATATGACATCATATAGAATTATTTAGATTTTTTCTTTTTTATAACAGTGAACTACCTAGTTAAGAAGACACTGAACAAGTCTCCAATTAGAGGGGTGAGCTTCTCTTCAACCATGAAATACACATAAGGGACCCAAGTCTTTTTTACATACGTGGTTGAGGAGGATACTAATGATCTATTTAATATGGTCATTATTACCCTGATGCCCTTCCTAAAATGGACTAATGGGATCTTACCCTCAAAGTCTATAAAGACATGGGTTCCTTGGTGTAACTAGGGTCTAAGGACGGTGTCCAAGTCATGCTTGGAAGTCCACTCCTTGATTTTAGATAAGTCTACATGAGGAATTAGGAGCTTATAGTATTTTTTGAAAGACATAGGGGAAATGTAAGCTACCATTTTAGAATTCCCTTCTCAAATGATCTAATCATTATCAACCCTATAGTCTATAAATATAACAATAAGCACACCAATACAATGAGTTACCTTAGTCTTGGTGGTAGCATGATGAAGTCCAGTCATCTGGACTATGACCAAGTCATAGTGCCTCCTACTCACTATGGAAATTATTTGCTCTTTGGTGATGGGTTATAGCTCCTCCATGGAAAAGAAGATTTCAAACTAATTCTTAATACCTAGGGAATTTAGGGTTGTAATGTCCAATTTAGTGTCCTTGAATATCCTACCTTCATTATCTATTAAAAGGTAGAGTTTTGTCTCTTCTTTCAACTACTATCTATGGGATACCATAGTTTTTAATTTTGTAAATTGATCACCTCAAATAGAAAACAATCTCTATGAAATCTATTTTGCACTCAAAAATATAATAAAGCTTCTTTTGGATTGAATTATAACCAATTGAGTTTGTTTGGGTCTCTTTTATGTAGGGTTTAGGGTTTTAGAGCTATAATGGTAGGATGCATCTAAACTCTAGCTTATACATTCCTTAGATTTGATTTGGACCTTTGAATTTATATTTTCACATTTTTGAGCCCATAAGATATCTTGTTTTACCATTTTTTGCTTGCATGGTGCTTATGTGGAAGTGATCTGGACCTTTCATAACACTTTTCATAATTGCCTTTTAAGCACTATCCATTGGCATTTAAAATGCCTTATTTTGTTTTGCATCAATGGATGAGGATCTAGTGAGTGACCACAAATCATTGACCATGATTTGGGTATTTATTTATGATTGGCTCCATTTATTATAAGCTTTAGGGTTTTTATAGTTGGTGTCTTTATGTGCCTTCTTGTGATCTGTATCCTATGTCATTCATTTTTTGAATGATCATTGGCCATGTTTTGAGCTTATATGCCTTTCAAAAATCATTGACACTTTCATTTCATTGGATCATGAAGCATGAATTATTGGATCATTTGTTAGTTTTAATTTGAATGGTGATTCACCATGTGTCAAGACTATGAGCTCTCAAAGACCTCTTTTTAAAAGTCCACAAGGTCTTCACATCATTGGATCATCCTCCCATGATGAAGTGTGAGCCATTGATCTATAACGATGCCCAAGCTTTAAGTTAGAATATTATTGAGGTGAGACATAGGCTTAAATTCCTTGGACTAAGGTTTATTTTGTGTTTATTAAACATGAAATAAACCTTAGGCTAAAAAATATATGCATAAGTTTTCTGAATTCATACAAAGAAGATCATGGATAAGTGTTTTTAGGCCAAATTTTACGCTATGTTTAGTAAACACAATGTATACTTTGAGATAAAATATTTATGCCAAGCTTATAAAATATGCTCAAGGGGGGTCAAAATGATATAATGGTCTAGTATTAAATAGATTTTTATTTCATTAATAAACACACTAAAACCTTTAGTTAAAAACACTTGGTCTAAGTTCTACGTATCGAAGACTCTTTTAAAACAAGACTTAGTATAAGTCTATAGTTTAAGGTTCATGGTATTTAAACAAAATGCAAAGGGAACCTTAAATTATAGAATTAGACTGAGTTTATTTCACATATATCTAGACCAAAAGATCATTTCAATATTTACTGATTGAAGATTTCTAGTGTTTGAACATCTTCTGAGGGCTTCCATTAGTCTGCATAGAAATTCATGAACTTTTTAACAACATTTTGGATTATATTTTGACCCTGAGTAGACTAATTCATTATCTTAAATTTGATAATCTCACAAACATAAAATACATCATTATAGATGTCAAATGATCACTATGAGAAATTCAATTTTCAGCTAGTGAATCATTTAATTTAATGGGCTTAAAGTTTAGGTTCCATGGACATCAAATATGTCCTCATGGACATCAAATGATGTTTGAATGAGCATCAAATTTTAGATCATCAAATTCCTATGACCTAATATGAGAGCAACACTTGGCACCTTTATAGGGTTTCCCAAGATCTTGAACTTAATTCACTCCATTGGATCGAGGTCCTATGATTAGGTGAGAGCTTTAATATCATGATCTGGGAGCTTGCTCATGATTGGTTATTTCTATCAAGTGGGCCCCTTTGCTTCTAATCCTCAAATTTAAGGGTGTTGTGTGTCGATCCTATAGGCATTTCATAATAATTTGACCTTTCAAATGTGCCTTACTCTATCTGATCAAGTCCTCATGATGAAGAAAGAACTATTGGATGAAGATTAAGGGTGTAGTTCTTTCAAGGATTTCACACCATTGGATCCTTTTTCTATGACAAAGCATAGATCATTATATCTTCTAAGATGCATGTTTTTTAAGTTTATTCTTATTCATTTCTCATTATATTAGATCAAATATCATGATAAAGTGAGGGTCATTGGATCCTACAAGATGCAAGGAAGTTAAGTTAGGACCCATGGTGATATAAAAGACTTAGGCTAAGGTGTTAAGGCTAAAGTCTCATTCATATTAATAAATATGATGAATCCTTAGGATTAAAACTTTAGGCTAAGTTATGAATCAAAAGGAATAAGCCATTAAATATTAAAAGGACCCTACAAAATGAATATTAGCTAGGCACGTGAGGAGAAAACACTAAAGGGGACCAAATATTTTAGACTATGTTTTAGTCATATTACAAAACACAACTAAGCTTAAGACATGAAATTTATGATTAAATCAAAAATTAATTTTTAAAAGGTTTATACTAATTTAGTTCCTACCAATATTCAAATTTGAACTAAGGGTTTTGCCAGGGTTTTGGAACATGAACTTCTCAATAGAATACACAATGGGACTTGCAACTAATAGTGCCATGAAGACCATTTATTAGCAATGATAGAAAACATTAAAGTGAAACATAACTAAGTAAGCTTGATTTTGATAGAGTGGATGATCTTCAAATTCTAAAAATGATCTTAGCATGCCATATTTTCATGTTCAACTTTTAGGGTTTCTTAAGGGTCCCAATTTTCAAAAAAAATGAGTGTATGTTGGCCTCATCAAATGATGACTCATGGGGGAAACATAGAAATATGTTAGAACCTAGAGACTCTAATTTAGAAAATTAATTAGGTCATCCACTCCACTTGATTAATATCATTATCTAGATCAGATGATGGTTGAAACAAACCTTGTATGTGTAGAATTAGGGTCAACTACCAAGACATATCCATACTATGTGTGTGGTTTGATTCCACTTACTATTTTCCAAGGCATTCAAGAAATGACTTCTAGGTTTCATGTTCTTAATTACTAACACTGACTTATAACATATTTAGATGCTCATTGAGAACCATAATTTTACTTAGGTAAGGCTTGGGCATTACTTTACTACCATCTAGGCATCTATATCCCCAATAGATATCCCTTTGGCTCCCCTCAAGGCCTTGCTCCACTACCAGCTAGGTGTCCATAGCCCTGATGGAGATTACCAGAATCACCTATACTCATATGATTTTAATCTTTCATTTAATTCTTCTTATTTTTTATTTTCTTTAGATCTTTAACCTTTTAGAAAGGTTGGGAACCAGAATAGCTAGGTTTTAGGATTTAGTCAAGTGTTTGATTTTTAGAGAATCACTTATGGCTACAACCATTATCCTAGGTAAGGATGTTGATTAAGTGCAAGTATGGCTATCCCTTAATAGTTTGATCTATCACCCTACAAGTATAAGTCTTCTTAAAATCTATTTAAGGTCAAGACAATGTTTAAGTTTTTGTGGAATGATTGGCCTCTTCCATTGGTCTTTACTAGTTTCTTCAAAATACAACATTAGGCTTACATTTTAGAACCATAACCATCATATGTATTGGGTACATACTTATATTTTTGAATTTTGGGAATTTCTAAGTAAACTACATAATTTTGAGCTTAAGATTGTCCAAAAAGACTTATTAGAATCAAGGAAAAAGGTAACCAAAATAAAGACACAATAGAAAGCAAAAAAGCAAAAAAAGAAAAGGAAAATAAATAAATATATACATGCTTATATGAAAACAAGGGACAAGAAGTAAATGACTTGAAAGGAACTAGATAGCCTATATACATTGAATCCAACCATCTTATAGTTTACTCCATAAAGACCTCAAGGAGAGTAGCAGAGAAGTAGTGCTTGAAGTACTATCCATTAGTGGGTAGTGTGAACTCTACTCCTTGTATATATTTGAGCTTGAAGGTGTTGTTCCCTAATTTTTATAAAATATAATAGGGGGAAATCCGTAAAGGTTTGAATTTTCCATGTTTGACCTTAGGCTCAGATGTTTTGTCTCAAAGGAGAACTAGGTCCCCTTATCTAAACACCTTAATCTTTGATCTTTTATCAAACCATATTTTGACTGTAGTTTGATCCCTAATAAAATCAGCAAAGGATTTATCCATTGCATCTTTTTTATAAACTATGTCTAGCAATCTTGAGTTTGTTAATTCCTAACCTTCTTCCATATATTCACGCATGAATCTTTGCATGGGAAACTTAAGAGCGATAGGTAAGATTGGTTTCTATCCATACACCAATAGAAAAGGTGATGCCTTTAATGCTTATTTAATCCTTATCTTATCTACCCATAACTTGAGCAACTTGTGCCAAGTCCTGGGTTTGTCTTCAACATATTTCTTAATTGATTTCATCAAATTCTTAATAGTAGATTCAGAAATTACATTCCCTTGGGGATAATGGTTAGATGAAAACTTCAAACAGATACCATTATCATAATCCCATTGATTCATTTCTATGGATGAAAATATAGACCCATTATCACACACTAGAGAGATTAGAGTTCTAAATCTAGTAGAAATGTTCTCCTCTATGAATTTGATCACTTCCTCCATTCTGTATTATTTAGTGGCTATAGATTTAGCCCATCTTATATAATAATCTATGGTAGCCAAGATGAATTTGTGAACTTTAGATGAATTTAGGTTGATTACTCCTACAAAGTCCAACCCCCATTGTGTAAATGGTTTGTCAACCATGACTAGTTGTAGAGGCATTGCTACTTTCGGCTCATTGGTGTTAAAAATCTAGCAAGAGTGTCATTCTCTCATGTGCTTGTGAGCATATTTGAAGATATTTAGATAATAGTAGTCAGTTTTGAGAATCTTATGTGTAATAGTCTTCCCTGATGGGTGTCTATTTCCAAACTTCTCATGGAAGGAACTCATGATTTGAGTAACTTCCTCTTTTGAAACACATCTGACGTAGACTCCCTCAAAGTGTTTCCTATATAAGACTTTGTTCTTAATTAGATAATGAGTAGATTTGACCCTTAGATCCCTCTTTTGCTCCTTTATCAGTCCTATAGGATAGGTACCATTAATTAGAAAATGAATAATAGAATCATATTATTCACTAGCTTGAAATTTTTGTTGATCAAATTGCATAATACTTATTTTAGGGTTGGTATTAGTAATCATATGGATTAGACCTTAGCACCTTACCAAAAAAAAAAAATCATTTCTATGTCATACTCTTGCAAAATTGACATCCATTTATCTCTGTGTTCTCCAAGTTCATTCTTGATTAACATAAGCTTTGTGGTAGGGTCAAGTAGAATAGCATGCACTATATTTATAAGGATATAATTCCTAAACTCCTTTATTACCTTTACTAATGCATATTCTTGTTTATCAATCAATGAATAGTTTAACTCAGCATTTTTAAAATTAGTGCTCATAAAAGATATTAGGTGATCACACCTTTCAAATTTTTGAGTCAATACAATAGTCATGGTATGATCAGGGGAAAATGAATAGAGGTAGAAGTACTTTGCAAAGTCAATACTTATCAGGACTGGAGCTTAGATAATGGCCTCCTTAATTTCATTGAATGCCTTTCTAGATTATTCATTCCATGAGACCCTGGCATCTTTCTTCAACATTTCATTTAATGATTTGATTATCTCTGTAGATTTATAAATGAATTTCCTTGCAAATTTAATCTTACCAACTAATGACTTTATCTCTTTCCTACTATTTGGGGGTTTTATTTTAGATATATCTTATACCCTTTCAGGATCTATAGAGATCCCATCCTTGGTTATAACATGTCCTAATAGTTTATCTTCAAAAACATAGAAAATACTTTTCTTAAGGTTTAAATAAATGTCATACCTTTTACATCTTTCAAATACTTTCTATAAATTTATGAAGTGATCTTCCCTATTTTTGTAAAAAATAGTTAGATTATCCATATAAATAATGATTCATTTACCTATCAGGCCCTAAAAGGCATGGTCCATATCTCTTTGAAAGGTATCTCCTACATTAATTAGCCTAAAGGAAATCATCTTGTAAGCAAAAGTTCCCCACTTGGTTTTGAAATATATCTTCATCTTATCTTTTTTATGAACCAATCCCTAGTTATAACTTAAAAATCCATCAAGAAAAGACATCATGGTTGAACTTGAAATAGCTTGTATAACCTGGTCAAAAAAAGGAAGAGGATAGTTGTCATTTTTTGATACTTTGTTTAATTTTATGAAGTCAATACAAATCCTAATATCGTTACTATTCTCCTTGACTACCACAAAATTATCCACCCACATATAATACCTAATGGGAACGACTATCCTAGCATCTAGTAGTCTTTTAACCTCTTTAAAAATAATTGGCTCTAAGATAATATTTATAGGCCTCTACATCTGTTTGAATGGTTTTTAGCTTTCTTTTAAAGGGATGGTGTGAGTGATGACTCTTCATCAAATATTTTTAAGTCATCATAATACCATGTTATAACATACCTATATTGGGTAAGGAGATCATTAGCTTTCTTATTCTCAAATTTTGTGCAAGCTTTCCCAACATTTACTAACTTAGGTTGATCTTGGAGGCCAAAATCAACAATATTATAGTACTTCCCACTTACCTTGGGAATCTTAGAAACCTTAGCTAGTTTGTCTTGATCAAACAGTATCTCTAAAGCAATCATCCCCTTAGGGATCTTGTTGTCATGTAACTGAATGACTTTACCACCGCACTTGTCCTCCTTAGATGCTTTTTCATTGGTCTCATCAATAATATGAGCATCAAATACTCTAGAATTGGTCATGAAATCCAATATTTATTGATCATCACTAAAAACTTTGAAATAGTTAACATTATCAGGTACTAAAGGACAAGGAATTAGATCAATGCTGAAATTAGGGGAATCTTGATTGGGCTTGAGGTTGGTTATAGTAGATTCCAACTCATCAGTAACTTAATTTTCTTCTCTTGAAATAGAGGTAATGCTAAAAGCATCAAAGGATTCAATCAAGTCCTAAACCCTAAACTTATATCTCTTAAGGTATGATAGCTTGCATTGGTATTTTCTTCTTACTTGGTTAACCACTAGTTCTAAATCTCCATAAACTAGCAGTTCTTTGACCTTATTTTTTATAGCAAGTTGTAAATCTAGGATGAGGGCTTCATATTCCACAAGATTGTTAGTGCAAAGGAATTAGAGTCTATAGGAAGCATGGTATTTCCTACCAATGGGTTTAGTAAGGGAAATACCTAATCCAAATCTAGCTTTGCACCTATCACCATCAAAATAAAATTTCCATAGTCCAAGAACAACAATACAAGGACTAACAATCTTACCAAATTGATCTGCAAAAATATCAATGAAACCATCCTAGCTAGTGATGTAATTATCAGGAAAATTCAAGAACCATTAATAGGTAGCATATTTAAAGGTAAAGGGGAATAAACTATAAGCCACATCCTCATACACAACATTTATCAACCTCAAGGTAGTTGTAAAAGACTTAATGTGTTCTTCAATAGTTGTAATACCAATTAGAATAAATGTAGGAAAATACTTCTCAGGGTTATGTGGGAGATCATATACCACACCTAGCATATTGATTAAATATTATCCCAACTAAGCCATACCTAAACAAAGGTTGAAGGTAAAGGCACCTTGAAAATTTGAAGCTAGCAAAGATTTGGATCTCCTGCATCTACCTTTGTCATGCTAGGCTTTTTTATGGACTTCAAGTTCAAGCAAAGGCTCCCTTGTCTCTTAGTGTGATCTGGGTAGAATTTTTGGTAATTATAGCTGGAAGGTTGAAAATCCTATTTGAAATATGATGTATCAAACTAATCATATAATGAATAAGGATTAAACATTTACATTAAGCTCATTTTATAAATATTATGTTAAAAACAACAAAGGACATTGATATTTGCCTAAAATAGTTCAAAGATGTATCCAATTATGCTAATATGATCTATCTTTATCAGTTTAAGCTCAAATAAACTTAGATTTAGGAAAGACATGCCAACCTTTGATCAACACAAGTCCTCTTAACCTCAAATACTATGGATTTTTCAAATTTAAAGTTAAATTTACTAGAACCAAGCATCCAATCTCAAATAACCTTGATCTTTATCTATGGAAGCATAAAGATATACCATAGACCATAAAAATCAATGATATTTATACTTATAATCAAATACTTCACTCAAAAACACAAAGATACACTAATATTAGATCAAAATACACTAATTTAACAAAGATTTGAAGAATTCACAAAGATGACCTCCTTCTAGTGCCAGCATACACGCCTGTTGATGTCTCTAAATGTACCACAAAGTTTCTTATTGTTTAAACAACACTTCTCGTTTTAGAATTCCAAGAACTCAAAGCATGAGTAGTAATTTGTGGCAACTTGATGTCACCTATGGTTAAATAGTGGTAGAGATATGTATGAGTGTTCAACAAAATATATAATAAGTGATGGTTTGGAGCCATCATGTTCTGTTCTTTTTGAATTGTGAAGGATCTATGTTAACTCAGTGAATTATGATCCACAATAAAACTATATACTAATCTAGATGCATATTTATAATGAAATGTAAACTAAATTTATTTAGTGTAAAAAAAGAATCGAAGAGAAGGGTAAGGTACAAAATAAAGTGAGTGATTACATATCTTAGTCTCAAATATTAAGACAAATCATCAATTACAACTGAGTATGCATTTAAACCAATATATAATGTAGTATAGCCTAAGCTCAGATTTCACTATATACTAGGTAAACTTCGAAGGATAATGTAAAGAATCACAAGTAGGAACCAAGTTTACTTTTTAAGTATTTACTACTATAATCAAATAGCCTTTGCACATTTGAATATAGAATAAAATTAAGTGAAGCAAACCCAAGATCCTTTAACTAATCTAGCATATCCACGAATTAGAAACCCTGTGATTAGAAAATACAACCCAGAATTCAAAGAATTTATTCAAACTCAAGACATAAAACTAGCAATTGAGAGAAAAGATATGTTAGCAATTAACATATCAAATAGGGATAATATTTGTTAAACTCCTTGATTATATTAATTTCTCCAAGTATACAAAATTTTCTCAAAATTCTTCTCCTTTACAAGATGGTGATACATGCCTTTTATAGAAAGGTTAGGCAGTAAACTGGTTAGCTACAATATATAGGTGTAAAAAAGACAAGGACAATTATCCTTCCTTATAAATATCTAAAATACACTTGTCTTTCATAATTAGACTGACCTAGGGGAAATATGCTAACAAACTAGCATATGCCTACAAAAGAATATTCTTATTCTAAATATTATAACATTTTTCACAAAATGAATATTATATACTGGGTGGGGCCATTACTAAAGGGTCTCCTTATTGATTTCATAGAAGTTCCATTGCTCTCTGATGTTGGTCTTTAATGAGATCCAACTCCACAACTAGCTTCATGAGGCATACATCTTCTTGATTATCCAAGTCATCCAATTCTCTATCATCTCTAGCCATAACTTCCTTTATGTTCCTTACCTGTACAATTTGCTCTTCAGCTATGAAGATCACATGTAAGATTCTTTTATTGTCCCTACTAGACTAGCCTTAGCTTTTGCTCCTAACTGATTGCATTACCAAAGTGACCCTATGTTTGTATTCAGCTTCCTCAATCATTCTAAGGGCAGTGGTCTTCTCAATTCTAATGATCAATCCTTTATCATCCATCAAAAGTCTAATCAAATCATTTCTCCAATCACTTAAACCTTAGACCTTGTCCACTATTACTTCCAATATGGTGTTCAAATGATCTAAGATGATAGTTTTAAACCTAGGATTTTTTTTCCTAATCAAAATGTCATTGAGATCCCTAATTTGGGTCTCTGATTTTTGCCATTTTACTATTAACCCCCTGGATACTTCACCTTGTTTTCTTAGGGCATCCTACCTTAGATTTATTAAACTCAAATAATTAAAAATATCAAATAATGAGTCTTCAAACATATCCATCATGGTGTCATGCACTAAAAAAATGGCTCATGTTTCTAGGTTCTCCTTTTCTCTTTCCAAATTTTGGATCCTTTATTTCATCCCTTGGATCCCATCCTTAGCTTGAGTTGATTGAGCCTCAATAAAGATCTCAACATCCTCCTTATGGATAGGAGCTTCACCAATTTTTTGTCCTCCTGCCAGGGTTAGGCCTATAAAAGGCTCAACCTTTTGGAAGGTGAATTCCTCAACTCCCACCATGGCTTTCCTTGTGGTTACTCTTTTCAATATAGTTTTCTTTGGATTAAATTACATGGTGATAGATGACCCTATGGATTTTAGAGGCTCTAGGACCTCTACACCTGTGCTACCTAATGCTCTTAGAGCATTGATTTTCTTTCCCTCCATTCTTAGAGTGACCATAATTTTTATTTCTTCCTCTTTCTTCATAATATCCCTAATTCATGGCTTAATGTCATCATGCACTTCAATGCCACTAGCCTTTATCAATGCCCATGAGTGGAAGAGACAGGGGATCTTCTGTAATTTTCCATAGATGAACCAATCAAGGATGGTTATTCCATGAATGGGGAATTCATAAATAAATATATTGACCTCATGGGTGGGGTGAGTGAGGGTCAATCTTGGCTTCTTCCTTGGTCCAACATGGACTAGTGTCAGTTCTTCTTTCCTCTTCTTGTGGGATCCCACTAGGACTTTGTCAAGATCAAGCTCTTTCCCTTTCTCTTCTTTAGACTCCTCTACTTGGACTTAGGCTTCTTTAATCTATCCTTCTTCTCCATCAGTTCTATATGCCTTTGCAAGTTCCTTGAGGGCACCCTCAAATGTCTCATCTGGCCCTAAGGCAATCATGTCTAAATACTCAATTGTTAAAGGTGGTCTTTGGGGTAGTATTGAAGATGAGGGCCCTTCTCCAGGTCTCTATTCCAACTTTTTCATTCCATGCCCTTGTTCCATCTACATTTGCATAATTTTCCCTTGAGGTTGTGGCTACTCCACTTGAGGTTATTTTTTGGATGTCCCAGATGGTCCAAATAATAAGTGATATTGGAGAGGATACATTTTCCACACCTTTCCTATTATATTATCATCTTTTATCAATCTCTACTCAAGTTTGATATTTTTCCCTTTGATCCTGGCTAACACTTATTCATAGTTCTTATATTTAATGTAAATAGTGTCATGAACATTGAGCTGATGCATATACTTAGGTTTGGGTAGCTTCTTCTCATTCAAATGATTACTTACAATGATTTTGGAGTCCCACATTTTGAGATCATCAAGTTGAAACCTAGATTAGTCCCTATGCTTGGACATGGCTTCAACTTGCTTCCAATCTTGTATCATGGTTCTTCCAATAATTTGAGGGAAGGGATGGAGAAGACCCTTCCTCTTCTCATTACAAATTCTATCAACTCCATTGATGATTTGCAAAGCAATTTCTTGTACAACTAGCTTTCTCACTACATATATAGGTAATTTTTATGGTGTGGACATGATCCCTTCAGTCCTGATAATTGTGTAGTCTAGATAGAACCATATGTACCAAATAATATATACATATTTCTTGATTAGTGTGTGGAATATAGGCATGTGAACACCTATAATAGCCTCCACTATGACTAGGTAGACACAATCATAAATAAGCTACATGTGGTTCCTATACTTAAAGATGTGCAATATGGAGTAATGGTGGGAAATGGTGGTTTGACCCTTAGGATACCAATTCTTAATGCCAAAGAAATTGATGGAGGAAAGAAGGGCATCCAATAAATATGACATCATGTATAATTATTTATTTATTTTCCTTTTTATAACAATGAACTATCTAGTTAAGAAGACATTGATCAAGTCTGTAATTAGAGGTGTGAACTTCTCTTCAACCATGAAATACACATAGGGGACCCAAGTCTTGTTTACATAGGTGGTTTAGGGGGTTCCTAATTATATATTTAATAGGGTAATTATTACCATGATGCCCTCCTTAAACTAGACTATTGGGATCTTACCCTCAAAGTCTTTGAAGACATGGGTTCCCTGTTATAACCAGGGTCTAAAGGCAGTGTCCACATCATGCTTGGAGGTCCAATAATTGATTTTAGATAAGTCTATATGAGTAATTTTCAGCTTATATTATTTTTTGAAGGCCACCAAGGAAATGTAATCTACCCTTTTAAAATTCCCTTCTTGAATGATCCAATCATTATCAACCCTACAGTCTACAAAGATAGGAGCAAGCACATCAATTTAATGAAGTACCTCAAGCTTGGTGGTAGCATGATGAAGTTTTTCCATATATACTACAACGAGGTCATAGTGCCTCCTACTCACTATGGTAATTATCTATTCCTCCTTGGTGATGGGTTTTAGTTCCTCCTTAGTGAAGAAGAGTTTAAACTAATTCTTGATTCCTAGGGAATTTAGGGTCAGAACATCTAATTTAGTGTCCTTGAAGATCCTACCTTCATTATAATTTGATAGGTAGAGTTTTGTCTCCTCTTTCAACTATTTTCTATGAGCTACCATAGTTTTTACTTCTACAAATTTATCACCTCAAATAGAAAAGGATCTCTATGAAAGCTCTTTTGTGCTCAAACACACAATCAAGCTTATTTTGGATTGAATCATAACCAATTGAGTTCTCTTGGGTCACTTTTATGTAAGGTTTAGGGTTTTATATCTTTAATGGAAAAATTTATCTAGACTTTAGGTTATACATGCCTTGGATTTGATTTGGACCTTTGCCTTTATACTTTCACATTTTTTAGCCCACAAGATCTCTTATTTTGTTCTTTTATGCTTGCATGGTACTTATGTGGCAAAGATATCAACCTTCCATGCCATTTTTTATTAATTCCTTTTGATCACTAGCCATTGGAATTTAAAATGCCTTATTCTATTTCACACTAATGGACAAGGATCCTACAAGTGACCATGAACTGTTGATCATGATTCAGGTCTTTTTTTGTGTTTGGCTCCTTTTGTTCCAAGATTTGTGGTTCTAAAATTTGGCATCTTTTCATGCCTTTTTTTGCTATATATCTTGTGTCAATCATATTTTTAATGAGCATTGGCCACATGGAGAGTTTGCAGGGCTTTGAAAAGTCATTGGCACTTTTGTGTCATTGGATCATGAAGCGTGATGAAGTGCAAACTATTGGATCATCTATCAATTCTAATTTGAATAGGATTTCACCATGCATCAATCTTATGGGATCTTGGGACCTCAATTGAAAATTCCATGAGCTTTTCACATCATTTGGATCATCCTACCATGATGAATCATGATCCATTGATCTGCAAAGATGCCTAAGCTTTAAGTTAGCATATTATCAAGGTAGGACTTAGGCTTAAATTCTTTACGTTAAGGTTTATTTTATGTTTATTAAACATCAAATAAACCTTAGTATAAGAAATTTGTGCCTATGTTTTTTGAATTCATACAAAGAGGATCATGGTTAAGTGTTTTTAGGCCAAAGTTTACGCTATGTTTAGTAAACACAATTTATACTTTGGGCTAAAATATTTATGCCAAGCTTATAAAATATGTTCAAGGTGGGATCAAAATGATATAATTGTCTAATTTTAAATATATTTTTATTGTATTAATAAACACACTAAAACCTTTAGTTAGAAACACTTGGTCTAAGTTCTACCTATCAAAGACTCTTTTAAAATAAGACTTAGTATAAGTCTATAGTTTAAGGTTCATGATATTTTAAAAAATACAATGGGGACCTTAAATTATAGATTTAGACTAAGTTTATTTTGCACATATTTAGACCAAAAAATCATTTCAATATTTGTAAATTGAAGATTTTAGTGTTTGAGCATCTTCTGAGGGCTTCCATTAGTCTATATGGCAATTCATGAGATTTTTAGAAAAAATTTGGAGTATATTTTGATCCTGAGTAGAATAATTCATTAGCTTAAATTTGATAATATTTTGAACATCAAATACATCCTTATGAATGTCAAATGATAGTCTCAAGAATGTTGATTTTAAACTAGTGAAGAATTTAATTTAATGGGCTTAAAGTTGACGAACGTGCAGACATCAAATAAATCCTCATAGACATCAAATGATGGTCACATGAGCATAAAATTTAATATCATCAAATTCTTATGACCTAATATGAGAGTGCCACTTGGCACCTCCATCAGGATTCCTAGGATTTTAGACTTAATTCACTCCATTGGATAGAGGTCCTGTGAGTAGGTGAGAGCTATAGGATCATGATCTGGGATCTTGCTCGTGATTGGTTATTTATGTTAGGTGGGACCCTTTGTTTATAATCCTTAAATGTAAGTGTGTTACATGCTGATATTGTAAGCCTTTCATAATCCTTTGACCTTTCAACTATGCCTCACTCCATCTGATCAAGTCCCTGGGATGAAGGTTAAGGGTGTAGTTCTATCAAGGTTTTCATACCATTGGATCCTTTTTCCACAATGAAGTATGTATTATTATATCTTATAAGATTCATAATTTTTAAGTCTAGGCTTAGACCTTTCTTGCTCTGTTGGATCAAATACCATGATAAAGCAAGGGTTGTTATATCTTACAAGATGCAAGGAAGTTTTGTTAGGACCCATAGTTATATAAAATACTTAAGCTAAGGTGTTAAGGATAAGGTCCCATTCATGTTAATAAATAGGATGGGGCCTTAGGATTAAAACTTTAGGCTAAGTTATGAATCGAAAGGACTAATCTAGGAAATATTAAAAGGATCCTACAAAATGAATAATATCTAGGCACATAAGGAGAAAACAATAAAGGCGACCAAACATTTTAGACTAAGTTTTAGTCATGTTAAAAAACATGACTAATATTAAGACATGAAATTTATGTTTAAGTCCAAAATGGATTTTTAAAAGGTCCATTCCAATTTAGTTCTTACTAATATTTTAATTTCAACTAAGGATTTTTTTAGGGTTTTAGAACATGAACTTCTTAAGAGAATACACCATGAAAACTTCAAATAATAGCCATGGAGACCATTTATTAGCAATGTTAGACAACATTAAAGAGAAATATAACTAATATTTCTTTTGATAAAGTGGATGATCTTCAAATTCTACAAATGATCTTAACATGCCATATTTTCATATTAAATTTTTAGGGTTTCTCAAGGGTCCCAATTTTCAAAAAAAATGGGGGTGTGTTGGCCTTAATAGCAATTATTTGATAACTTACAAACATTTGACAAAACATAATAATTGATAAAATTAAATTGTGTGAAGAGGAAGATAAAAGGTGAATAGATAAACTGAATTTGTTATATTTAACACATAAGTGAATGAATTAATAAGTATTTTGGTACATTCTAATTAACATGTAGATAATGAGTACTAATTAAAACATATATCCAATAGTGTCCATAGAGAAAAAAATTGAGAATTAAAATGTAAAGGAAATAAAATATCATGAACATGTCATAATGAAGTAGGATTCTAGAAATCTAAACCTATTGAGAATAGTCAAACTAGAGAACTTAAATCAAACATGTAAAACATTATTGAAAACATAATTAAAAATATAAATAATAAATTATTTTTATTTTTAATGACCCAAAATAATAATGGAGATAACAATTGAGAAGATTAAAAGGTTTAAAATTCATAGATGGAAAATAAACCAAACCTAGATGTAAACAAGGGGGTTTCAAAGAGTTAGTTCCAATCTAAAATAAAATTAAAAATAAGAGGAAGACGAAAAATAATGATGAAACTGAACTAAAAAATAACAACCCAAAATAATATTACTAGGAAATAAGGACAAGAATTGGAAGTCTGAAAGGCTAAATAAAGGAGCAAAACAAGTGCCATAAAAAGAGACAAGAGGTATTATAATTATGTTTTTTTACAAAAGTAAAATAATGGTTTCCATGAGTGATTAAGGCCCAGACCCACATCTTTATTCAAATTATTATCTTGTTTGAAAATCTTGACAACTTATCTTAGATGATGTTTCAAAAAGTGATCTTTCATGACTAAAACTTTGGCATCCTCAATGCAAACATGGTGCTTAATATAAAAAAATGTTCCATTGGATTTGAATTAATCACTCTTTAATTCTTTATATCAACTACATGTTCTATAATCATTGTGTTAACATGACATTCTATCTCTCTGATGTACGACATCTCAAAAGAATAATATATTAGGTTATGTTTATTATACTTAGTTATACTAAATGTTTTAACTAAATATAGTGCAAAGCTTATTTGGGATAAGTTAGGAACATTTTACCAAGCAAAGTATTTGTTAATCAAACTATTCTTATTTAATAAGCTATATCATTATAAATTAATGATGGTGACTCAATTACAAAGCACTTGAATGACTTGAACTCTATGTTAAGCTAGTTATTATTTTGGAAATCAAAATTGATGATGAATAAATGTATATCACATTACTATTCTATTTTATAGACTCATGGGACAATTTAGTGATGTATATCACTACTAATACATCATATCTAAAAGTGGAATATGTTTTCATATCTCTATTATCAAAAGAGATGAGGTGGAAGTCTATGGAAAGATATTATAAAAAGGAATCATTTTCTATGTGAGGTCAATTATAATAAATATGAAAGTTAATGACTTGGGATAATAAATTGAAGTCTTTAATTAGATCTAATATTCTTGATAGATCCTTCAATAAGTTTTGGAACTACAACAAGGTAATGAATTTAAATAAAGATTGTAAATAAAGAAAGTGAAAAATCACAACCATCATATTTTGTATGATTCTCAATTGAAAAGGTCTCCACTAATGGAGATGTAGATGTATATCCTGCAACCTAAAATCGACATGCATGAAAACATGCATTGTTGATTGATTAAGGATGCATCCTATCATATGACTCCTATGAGGGAGTCTCTTTAAAAATATGAAGAATATAATGGCGGTGATATATTTTTGGAATAAAACTCAACCTATAGGATCATAGTCTAAATAAGATGAATATAACATTTAGATATGGGAATATTAAGACTCTCCCTAGAGTTTTACATGTTAAATACATTATGAATAATTTAATCTCTATGATCAAAATGAAAGATGCTAGTGTCTAGTTCTCATTCATTAGATATGGGTAAAAAATTATGTGTGGATCCATTGTGTTGGCATGGATGGGTGCACATGTACTTTTTTCAAGATTTATGTGAGTGAAACAATTAGCATATGTAATAAATCATTTTTCCTTGAATCAAGAAAGTTCATATTTATCCCAATAGAGACGAAAATTTTATAGCATCTGATGTTGGGCCATATTAATGAAAAATATCTACATATGATGTAGACTAAAAATATAGTGAAAAGGATGGATAATTTTCCCTTCAAATTTTATTTTTGAAAAAACTACATTATTTAAAATAGATTTGGGTGAAATTCACTATAAATTTTATGTGTGAAAGTGTAATATTAAAAGTGATCTATAGTAAGATTTTCAAATTCATAGATTTCCCATCATTGAACATGTCTATATTATATGTATCCTTCATAGATGACTACTCCTACAAGCCCTATATATACTTCATCTAGAATAAATATAAAGTTATTATGAAAATAATGGAGTCAAAATGCCTTATGGAGAACCAGATAGAGATGAGGATGAAGGTGTTGTACATAGATAAATGGGGTGAATAAATATCTAATTATTTATATGGATTTTATAGGTAAAAATACATTCAAAATAAAAATACCTCTCTATACACACTAAAATATAATGGAGTTAAAGAGAGGATAAATATGATATTATTGCATAAAACCCTAACTATGTTGAGTGATATGCACTTGAAGCATAGATTCTAGGTTAAAGTAATCTCTATTTATTATTACCTTTTCAATATATAACCCACATGAGTAATGATTGATAAGACTCAAAAATAAGCATGAATTGGTAAGAATTCATGCTTGGTACAATTGAAAATACTTGGTTTTGAATATCACTACCATATTCTAAAGAAGAAAATATCAAAACATACATTTAGGTCTAAAAGTGAATATTTATTGAAAATGGGAATGATGTCATAAGGTACATGATTTGGAATCCCAAGACAGAGAAAATTTTCTATGCCAAAATATAGTCTTCAAGGAGGCGCACAAGGTTAATTCACAAGAATAACCAAGGAAGAAACAAAAGGAATAAATAAAAATGTGCATGTTGACATAGATGCTAATGAACCTATTCCCAATATGGTGAGAAAAAAGAGGAGTAATAAGAGGCACAATAATAGGAGCATGTGACTCCTACTATAAGGAGATAAAAATAGGGGCATAAAATGCCTAAGAGGTATACACCACCATATTTGTGTTCTACATCTAAATTATCTATGAATGATCATGAAGAGCCAAATATGGTCAAGGAATCTCTTCTATTATATGAAATAGTCTTATAATAAATTCATGAAGGATGGAATGGATCCAATAGACAATAATGAGACTTAAGACTTGGTAATTTTACATCCTAGAAGAAAATCTATACGCTAAAAGTGAGTTTTCAAGAGAATAAACATGTGCAAGGGAAAGTGTAGAAGTATAAGGCTATCTTGGGAACAAAATGATTCTCATGGGTAGAGGGAATTAAATTTGGTGATACACTTTCTATTATTGTGAAATTTAATTCCATTGTATGTATCTTAGTTGTTTTAACATTTTATTTTGAGCTATACCATATCAATGTTAGGACAAAATATTTGCATGGACATCTTTAATAATAAATCTACATGCCATATTTGAAGAGATTCAAGGAGGAATTGATCTTTAGAAAAAATAAGTCCTTGTATTGAAGAAATTTCCAAGGATGTATAATCATAATTTTGATAACTATGTGGTTTAACTTGTGATATCATGAAAAAAAATTAATCCTTGCATATCGTACCTTAAACATGGTGGTGATAATTATATCATAGATGTATATGTGGATGACATGATACTGATCATAAATTATAAGAGCATGATCAATCAAGTGCAATATAAAATGTCTACACATTATGAAATGAAATATATTGGGGCTACAATATTCATATTTGGAATTGAATTCAAATGAGATCATGCAAACAATAAACTAGAGCTAGAACATGGGAATTATATTAAGATAATGATAGAAAGGTACATTATGTAATACTATAATATTATGTGCATACCTTTTTTAGTTGGTTATAAAATACCTATTACCAAATTTTTAAAGACACGAGAAGAGTTATAGGACATGGTTCAAGTTTCATGTCCAAGTGCGGTGATAATCTTGGCATATGAAATGGTTTGCATAAGGCTTGAAATTCCACATGTAGTGGGAGTAGTTAGCAAATGTTCCCTAATCTAGGAAAGGAGAATTTAATGGTTGTCAAAAGGATATTATGATATCTAGATGTGACTTATAACTATTCAATTTTACGTCAAGAAAACATTAGTGAAATCAAGACATTTAATCTATAGATCTTTGTGTCTTCTTATTGGGTTGAAGATATTTATTTTTTTGTAGAAATATCACTACATATGTGTTTGACTTATTTGGTGAAGCTTTAAGTTGGATGAATAATGACATCCTTATGTTGAAATATCCACCACATAATTTTAGTACAGGTCATATACTCATGTGATCAAGGAAGATATTTGTATTCAAAAATTTTATTTTATGGTTGGGTTCACATAAAAGGATATAAGGATAAATTGTGATAGTCAAAGTGAAATGGTGGAAAAAATAGAGATACATTTAGAGAAGGGGGAAAAATGAATATGTTATGGATTAATTGACTAAGGTAGTGAGTACTGAGAATTTCTCTTGGTGTATAAAATAGATGGCCATGGATACTTGAAGTTGTTTATGGATGGATGAATTATATCTTGTAAAAAATTTAAAAAAGTGGGAGTTTTTTAAAATTTTCATGGATCTATGTAATGGTAATGGTCTACAAGGGTGGTATTGTGCAAGGTTATTTTCACAATCACTAGTTACAAAAGACATTGTGCATGTTTACTTCACTAGCATGATTGAATGTATAGTATTTGTTAATTTATTTAGCATTTGTGAATGATGGTAGAGTTACATTGAGTTGTTTATGTAGGTTTTTAATTAAATTATAGAAGATTGTGAATTGGAGGACATTGATTGAGTTACAATAAGGTATTGAAAGGAGATGCGAAATATGTCAAGTAATAGAGGTTAACCTAAGGTATCAAGATACACTTTTATGATTTATCTATCATAATGTATGAGTGTAAGAAATTTATTGGTGGATGTTTCACATATATTTTTTGATGAGTGCTAAAAATGACCACTTTATTCGATAGTAGTTGTGGCTACAAATTTATCTATTGTGCCAACATTCTAAAGTGGGTTTTAGATATAGTCATAGTTATTTTTAGGAAGAGTGTGATGCATAGATTCATGTTATTATGTTATGATATATGAAGGATGCAATTAATTGCATAAATGTTGAATATACATGATAAAATGTGTGTATTATAATATAATATAAATAATTGTATGAAGATTACAAAACATTACAACATGTAGCATTGTACAAAATCACGTTATATTATAAACAATAAGGTTAATATAATGTATTTTTCTACCTAAAAGGTTTTTTTAGGTGAAATATTTTATATTATGTTTGTTTTCCATTGTCCTTGTATGTTTAATATTAGTATAAAATATATTTCCTATGTATTAGTTTATCATGCATGGGACTTATTCCTATCACTAACAATAGGGTATGTAAAATATTATACATATATTATTAAAACATATATAAAGATTTATTGGATTACCATTGAATCTTCCTTCAAATAATAAATGTGATCCTCATGTTTGTTGTCACTGGTGGGTCATTATCCATGTCCACTATGATCACTATTTATTTAAAAAACTAATTATGTAATTTTTAAAAAATGATAATAATTTATATGTATGTTTTGGCATGCTAGAACATACTATCACAATAATATCATCATTTAATCTAAAATAACTTTGAAATTAAACAAAAAATAACTGTAACTTAAACAAAATAAGATAAAAAAACAAAGCATACATTTGTATTTACAAAAATTCTAAAACTAAAAGAAGAATTTGAGAATTATACACCATAATAAAATAACAAGTATAAACATTAATCCTTGTGATTATAGTAAAGGTATTATTTTTTTAATAAAAAACTACATGTATCATATTATTTCCATAAGGAAAAATTAAATAGGAGTTTACAAACACAAATTTTGTTCCTTTCCCACATAAATAATTATTTTTATCATAACTCCCCATCACAAGATATACCAATATGCCCATACGTTTAAATTTTAAAAAAGAAATATACACAAGAAGAAAAAATTCCTATGAACACAAAAATCACTATTATCTAGTCAATAATTACATAAAAGTGTCTATTATAGCCCCTATTTTCATCAAAACTACATGCATTCAATTGTGTATTTCATTTCTAACTCATGATGGGAATTTTTATTTATTTTTTCTTACTCTAATATTGAGCTTTCACCACTTATGGTATGGATCCAACTTTATTTCCACTTAATGTATTTATTACTGATTGTATATGTTTCCTTCACTTAAATAATCCATTCAATGAGGGGCCTTGCTTTGTGATATAGTTGGACCAAATTATTATCATTAATAATATAGTTATCAATCAATTAATTGCATATTAGTAGATAATTAATTTCCACCCATTACACAATATTTTCACATGAAAAGGATAATTCTATGCCTTCAATTAAGTGTTTTATAGTACGCAATATTGATTTTTTTGCAATCCCTAAACTCTTCCAATTTAAATTGTATTTCACTATTTTGAGGACCATACAAAATATATGTGTATTTTAATCCATCACTATTTTTAAGGGAATAAACCCATAAAATAAATATCTATCATTTTTCCATATTAGTTCCTCTCAATACACAATAAATCCTCTCATAAATTCACTTATTATGGACTTCATACTTGAAATAAACACAAAATTAAAAAATCCATATCTAAATATACTAAAATGTGACTGGAAAATACTCCAAAGTAGCTTTAAGGTGACCCAAATAAAAATAATAATTATGTATTATTACTAAACATCTAACGAGAGATAAGAGAGAACCACATGAGACTATTAGTCATCACTTATTGGTGACTATCATTCATCAATTAACATCAATGACTATTATTTTTAGATTAACACTAGTGAACTCATTAGCCTACATTATTAATGTTATTTTTAACAAAAAAACAAATCCAAAAAATCCAAACATGATCTAAATTTACTATACTCTGAAAGAGAGGGAGAAGTAGAGAAGAGAGGTCCAAAATAGGTGAAGGTAAGTTTTTATTTGTATAATGCACAAGATATAGAACAAGACATGTTGTATTAGCCATTAAGAGTATGAAAAAAAATAAAATCTAACATTAAACTGAAATGTCATTAAATTTACTTTAGGAAAACATTTTGAAATAAGCCCTCAAATATATTTTTATGTTTCGACTCTATTACTCTGTAAAAATCTAAAAAACTCTAGTGATCCTCTAAAATTATAGAAATTATGCAAATCCCAATGTTATGGAATGGGGAATTATGATGTACCCTAATTGCACAACATTTACTATCATTTAGAGTTCCTCTTCACACTTTTGTATTGAATTCTATCTAAGGATTGTATGACACTCTATAATCATCTCAATTTTTTTCTCTTAACACTTGGGGTTTTTTTTAATGAGGGAGGGATTTGGTAAAAATGAGACTTTTATATGTGAAATGTGTATTTGGTATTCAACACTCCATTTTTATAGTCTAGTGCCCCACCCCCTAGGTACCTACCCCTCTTAATATTAATATTATTATTATTTTAAAAAAAAAAAAAAAAAAAAAAAAACCCTAACCACTAAATACACTCAAATATACTAGCATAGATTTTATAAGATTAAAAAACCCCAATATTCATAAATGTGGTATTCTACTACTACCTTTATAAATCCCTACAAGTTTTCCCCACATAACCATATGGTATAATAAATATGAGCATAATAATAATTTGAATCACATGGGTGAAATGTAATTGATGTAAGGTCAAATAAATGCTCCATAATGGAAATAAGAGGTTAATAGTATTATATTGGTATTTCAAGACATAGAAATAAAAATCAAAATGTGTTTTATTGTCACTAATAAATGTATGATAGGAATCATCAAAATACAGGAAAGTAATTTAAAAATGAAAGATATAGATCATGGAACAATAATACATATCAATCACATGATGAAATGAGCTAGAATAGGAAACATGTCTCATGTTTTACTAAGTATGGATAAAAATGTTTATAAGTTATAATCATGCCAAACCCATAAAATACGCATACAATAGTGTAGGAAAATCAAGTACATAGAAGGAATAGAAGATAATGAATATGTTAGGACCCCTATGACCTAATTGTATAATATTATTTTTCTTCATTGTAATATTCATAATTTAGTTAATTATTTTAGTTCCTATTTTACATGTGGAGCCTACCCTTAAGCATTGTGTTTAAGGTTTATTATGAAGCTTAGGCACCTATTTTGTTGCAAGGTGGACCCTTGATTATTTATGGTAGATTTTTAATTATCTATATATTGATGTTTTAATGAATATTTAAAAAATGTATATTTTTTTTATTTTTGCTCTACTTTCAAGGAGGTTTCACCTCTTATAGGCCAAAATATTTAAATATAGGAAACATTTTTAGTTATTTTTTGATTTCATTGAGAAATTTTATCTTTTCCATATTGTTATTTATATTTGATTTGATTTATACAATCAAGATACAAATAAGTGATATCATATATCCTTATAGGATAGTTTTGTAATTACATCAATGTTTTAGTGGTTTAGTGCAAGTATTTACCATATGCTCTCATCTCCCCTTCATCGGATCTTAGTGTACATAAGTGGTAAAAGTAGTTTGTACTAAGAGTTGGAGATGTAATTTTATATAACATTGATTTAGTTAGAAACCCTATGCCAAGGTTTTTAAAATTTTAAAAATATCTATTATTATTATTAGATAATCATGTCTTAGCATGTGAAATGAGGTGGGAAAGGACTCACTGATACGTAGACCTTATAAAAAATATGATTATGGAATTGAGCTTCTACATAATGTTGGTATATTTAAAGATGACCTAAGGTTTGAGAAAAACTTAATTATAGAAATCCATTATCCATCTAAATTTATGGTATAATGGTAAGCAATTAGACTTTAAAATTAAAATCTTGCATAAATTTTTATTAAAGAATGAACCTAAATGAAAATTATGATTTCTAGAAATAAAAATTATAAAAAAATATCTCAACATATCTCATTTTTAGGATTATGTGGTCATCATAATTACAACCTATGATGGAAGTGAGTGAAATGTAAATTTTGTCTTTATAGGAGTGAATGTTGTGATTAGTTTATGTATTATAGATGAATATGTTGAATGTAATCTAATCCCCATTTATATATTTGGGATAAACTTGTGAAACACATATCTAAAAGATTGGATTACATGAATCACATGTAAAATAAGATATAAAACCAATTATTTTTTATAAAAAAAATTAATATCATAAATATGTATATTGTAAATTATTTTTTGTGTGTGACCTTGTGACATAATAAATATGAGAAAAATATTAATGTGCTCATATGGGAGAAATTTATGTAGTTTAAAATCAAAGAGATACCCAAAAATGGGCACAAGAGCTCAATATTATAGTATTAGTATCGTAATATATAGTAATGTAAATTAAAAATATGTGTTATTTCCCATAATATATGCATAATAAAAATCAAGGAAACATAGTAAAGTAATATAATAATTATATGTTATATATATCATGTAACTAAAAGACACATCAAACACACGATGAAATAACTAGAACAAGAAACATGTCACATATTTGACCAAGCATGGATAAAAATTTACAAAAATTATAATTACTCCAAATACATATAAAACACATAATAAAGTGAATTTACATTTAGCACATAAAATGAATATATATAAATCACATGGTAGTTAAGTAAAATAGTGAAGGTATGTCATACAATTTAACAAGCTAACTAAACACATTGAAGGCACACCAAGCATTGGGAAAGCACATTGAATGCACTAAAGACACAATAAACATGAGTAAAGTTACTAAGTGCATAAAAGATACATCAAATAGTTGGCATGCACAAAATAAGTGAATATACATAAATCACAATACAATAAAATTAATTATGTCGTATTGCATTGATTAAAAATTTCATATATTGAAATAGAAGGCATATCATAAACTAGAAAATAAAATTAAGTGGGATCTTAGATATAATATATATTATATACATATATATACATATCAAATAAAACATTCATTTTGTTAATTTTATACATATTCCTATCCATAGGAAAAAATTATTATGGCCTATAATGGAATGTATTATTTCAAAATAGCTAAAATAGAATTCTAATGTTGACAAAAAATGGAATATAATATTGAAAAAGATGGACTCTAATATTGACAAATAAGGATTCCAATATTAAGGAAATCATAATTCAAATTTGATGAAAATAGATCACAATGTTGATCAAATCAGATTCTAATATAGCCAAAATTAGATTCTAATATTGATAAACTTATATTATAATATTGATGAATTCATATTACATCATTAATTCAAATATATCTGAAATTAGACTCCATTATTGATGAAATTAGATTTTAATAATTATTATTATCTTTTTGTAGCACTGCATGTTTTTAATAACCTAGTTCCCATTCAGATAAAAGTGTTTGGGAAATTATTTTATAAAAGTTTGGGAGTCTAGTGTATGTCTCTCTAAGGCTGGATGTTTTTTATTTCTTATAAATTAATTCCATAGCTCATATATACAAATATAATACTCATTATGATTAATGTTTGGGAACTTATTTTATAGTGCCCACTAGGATGAGTTTTTTTGAAACCTAGTGCCATATAGGTTGAAATATATTAGGAACCTATCACCTTCTAGGCTGAATGTATTTGAAAACCTAGCACCCACTAGGGTGCCAAAAAAAAACTTGTCACCCATTAGGATTATTATTTTTTGGTAAATTTCACCTACTAGGCTAAACATTTATGGAAACCTATAAATACCTTTTTTTATGAATTATAGTGCTTGTTAGGCTAATTTTTTTTGTAACATATGCCCACTAGGTTAAAAAACAAATCAAACCTAGGGAATTTTATTGAAAATCTAGAACCTACTAGACTGATATCAAGTATAATACTCACCACTAAATAATATTATATAGTCCATACAACCATTATGTTTTCAAATAGGATTACCATAGCTCGTGTGTGTGTGTGTGTGTGTGTGTGTGTGTGTGTGTGTGTGTGTGTGTGTGTGTGTGTGTGTGTGTGTGTGTGTGTGTGTGTGTGTGTGTGTGTGTGTGTGTGCGTGCGCGCGCGCGCGCATGCACACGTACACATACGTATGTATGTATTTATGTATGTATGTATGTATGTGTGTGTATACATATACATACATACATACATACATATATATATATATATATATATATATATAGAGAGAGAGAGAGAGATACATGATCATTAGGACATCTATCCTCCATGAGGCTAAATATTTTTTTAAAGCTTATCCCAAATATGTTGATACGAAGTGTAGAGTTGACCACTAAATTAGATTCCATTGATAACCATATCTCATTTAAAACCATACCTAAATATTCCATTTTATTTGTAATAATTTATCTATAACATCTTGTAAGTCATCCACATAAGCCTTAATATTACATATCATGTGATTGAATTTTTTTGTTAACCTAGTACTTTTTAGATATATACCAAGTGTAGGGGACACCATTAAATTATATTCCATTGATACCCATAAATCATATATAGAAACAAATATTCCATTTTATTTATAAAAAATTATTTACAACATCTTGTAAGGCATCCACATAAGTGTGAGCATTATTGCCCCTATGAGTTATAAGAGTCTTTGAACATTATCAATTACATCTCATATAAGACTGAGTATTACATTACTCATAAGATTCTTATGGAATTAACATTTCTTATTCCATTTTAGTTATGATAAAAAAAATCATCTTAGAAGGCATCCATATAATCTTGAGTATTATATATGTTATGACTCATAAGAGTCTTTATTATATCTCTTAGACTCATAAGAATATTGTATTTCATTTCCTGACTCATAAGAGCATTTGAAATTTGTCGATTTCATTTAATATTAAAATACGTTCCTAGAAACTTTTATAAAATAAAGTATCAAACTTTCTCACTCTAGAGTTATATATGATTCCCAAAACATTATGACATTTTTATTCTTGCATATTCTCACTCCAGATCTATACATGATTCTTGAAAAATATTTAATTTTAGAACTTCATGGAATTATAAAATAATAAAAATAACCTTTAAAATTTTAATAAATAAAGTATATAATTCAGTCACTCTATAGTTTTAAGTGATTTAAATTATCTAATTTACTCACTCTAGAATTGTACATTATTCCTAGAAAACATTATGTTATTCTACTTCCTTTGTATTGTCACTCCATAATTATACATGATACCTGAAATAAATATAGTATGATAACTCCATATAAATATAGAATAGGATAAGTAACCAATTTACTCAATCCATAGATGTACATGATTCCTATAAAAACATTCATTTATTCTTCTTCCACCATATTCTCACTCTAGATATGTACATAAACCTGAAATAAATTCAATGCCATAAATCCATGAAATAAATTCAATGCCATAAATCCATGTAATTGTAAAAAAAATACATATATAACTTACTCACTCTATAGGTTTACATGATTCATAAAAAACACTATAATATTCTTATTCTTCTATATTCTCACTCTAGTGATGTACATGATACCTAGAACAAAATCAATGTCATAAACCCATGGAATTATAACAAGACAAGTATCCAATTTAGTCTTTCTAGACTTATATATGATTCCTAAAAATCATTCTTCCATTCTCATTTCTCCATATTATCTCTCCAAATATTTACATTGCCCTTGAAAAATAAATATCTAAATTCCATGGAAATATTAAAATATACAAAAAACATAGTAATATATTCCACCATCATTCTTCCTCCATATTTTCACTCTAGAGTTTTACATGCTATCTAAAACAAATTCAACATCATAGATCCATGATATTTTAAAATACAAATATAAATAGTAAATATGAGATATAACTTAAGATTTCAATATAAAACAACACAAATAACACAAATATATTCCATAATTTCTCTTCCTCCATATTCTTACTCCAAAGTTAGTGCATGATGCCTGAACAAATCAAACATTAGAACTCTATAGAAGTATGAAACAAAAATATGTAATAATGATAAGATATCAACTCATATTTCAATATTAAATAATAAAAAACACGTTGATATATTATTCCATTATTCTTCCTCCATATTGTCACTCTAGAGTTGTATTTGGTGTTTTTTCTAGAAAAAAATGTCAATATTAAAACTCTATGGAATAAAATAACTAAAAAGTATCTATGAAAGTTGAGATACCACTTAAGCTTTAAGTTTAAAGTATTAAAGTGACTAAATATACTATAGATTCCATATATGTACCATTATACATACACTCACAATACATACAATATTATATATCAATGAAAGTTTTAAATAAAAATAATACATAAATTTACCATAGGTAGCATGATCACCTCTTTAGAAAAAAAATATTAGGCTTAAATTCTCCAATATTACAATATCTCTCTTCCACATTTTTGACCTCAACCAATAGATCTTTATTTTATTAATTATATAATAAATATGCTATGGATAGGGTTTGGATAGTCATTAACTTGAACAATTATTATTTAAATCATACATGTAGTATAAGTCTTCTTAGAGATAATAATTCACTATTATTATATAAAGTTAGTCAAGTAAATAACCTAATTAATACTCTACTCTAATAGTATTTTTTAGATAACTATATAATAATTAGTGATTATTTATTGATTATATTACAATTAATATTGCAAGTGCATCTTAAAACCATATAATATTGTATAAGTGATTAATTAACTAACACTCCCCTTTAAGATCAAATTTAGTGAATGGAAATATTGACGGTAACTAAACTTTCCCTCCTTGAAGACACCTTCCTTCACTTCAAAAGTATTATGAGATAAAAACAAATGGGCCTCAATAAATGGGTTTATGAATATGTCTTCAAATTAATAATCTCTTTGATAAAACTTAATATCAATGAACTTATCATGTATAAGTTCTTGAATATAATGCATATAATTTTATATGTGTTATTTATGTTTTTATTCCAAAAAATTATGATAGATTTGAATATAACTCTAATTATCACACTAAATATTTGTGGGTTTGGTTTATGGAAATGTGAACTCAAAAATCATGCAATGAATTCACACTGATTCACCAATAGTAGTGACAATTCCACTATACTCAGCTTTTGTAGTTGAAAAAATAATATTAGTTTATTTATTACAAGATCATGTCATGATAACTTCCCAAATATGATATATGTATAATGTGGTTTACTTGTGATCATTTGAATCTCCTAATCAATCACTATCAATGTAGCCTATAAATATTGTTTTGCCATTATAAGTGTAACTAGAGATGGAGGAATTTTGTCTCGACTTGTACTCAATATCAAAGTTTTTAGTTTAATGAAAATAATGTAAAATTCACTTAACATATTATCTATGGATATAATGGGGGACCTAATAAAATAATGATATAAGATTCATATAAAATTAGAGATTAGGATGTGTATGATTTAAATAAGGATTCCCACCAAATACATATAGAGTGTACCATCAATTGAATGAGAAGAACACTTGGTAAAAATTTTGACTATGGATTGAAAAAAAAAATCAGTATAGACTTGAAATATTCCATGTTGAAGTCATGTAGGATGTATTTAACATACATGTATTGATTAACAAAATATAATTTCTCAAAATGTGAAATTTAAAGACCAAGGAGAAAAGTATAACAAACCTAAGTCAGAAACCCCAAAATAATTAATTAGTATTGATTTTAGATCATTAGTCTAGTTAGTGTAAGCCCATATATATGAATAATTTTAAGAATTGACCCCTAAATTATTATATGATATCCTATAAAATCCCATATAAGGATCATACTTCCTATGGATAATATCTAAAAAAATCACCAACTAGGAGTAAATTGAATCAAACGTAGCAAGGTATTTAGTCTTTAGAGTCCATAATTGAGAAAACATAAGTTTTATTATTTACATATTGATCTTCACCTAAAACATCTATCATAAATTTCCACTCGATCTAAGGGGTAAATTTATGCAAAAACAAGTATACCAAAGTAAGTATCCCTATTCTTAAAATATTTATTTTATTTAGTTTTTATATCTACATATTCTATAGGAGAATTCTACTGTCCTCTTTACATGATTAGTTTAGCTTATGTTATCTCTATATATTATTATATCCTTAGTTAGATACATATTGGTTATATTTTATGCTTTAAATACATCTTGTTTACCACATAATGGCATATTCATATCTTAGTTTATATCCTAATAAACTTTTATCTAGTTTTTTTGTTCATCAGTTCCTTGTATAGGCTTCTTAATAATATCCTTGATCCCTCATTTTTTATAAACAACTCCTACTTAAAACCTTTCCTCTATTTTCACCATAACATATGAGTGAATATTTTCTTGATCTATCATAGAGTGAATTTTAAAGCAATGATTGAAATTTATTACCAGAATGGTAGGTGATTTTGAATCTTATCTACATGATAATTTTGATACCTCCACATTTGGGTTATATGCATGTTGATGAACATCTCTTCTTTCTTCCTCCATTTTCCCTCTGCTTGGCATGTTGAGTCCTGTGGTTATTATAAGACTCATGTAATCTATTAATATATTTAATTACTATTAAACTATTATATGGTTTTAATATGGACTCGTAATATTCATTTTAAATTTATTGGTAAGCATTAAGTAGTGCATATTTATCCACAACCCATTATTAGAGAATATTATTAATAAATCATAAACACTTAATTGAGTTTTGATAATAATATGTTTATTTTATTTTATTTTTTGATAATCTCCAAATCCCTAATCCCTAACCCTATCCTCCTCTCTTAACTATATAAGAACATTTATGGATATTGGTTGAGGCAAAAAAATTATGAGAGTTACTATTGTAATAGTAGATTTATGCATGTTCTATTAATCTAGAGAGATAACTATGTTACTTGGATAAATCCATGTTATCTTATGTTTAATATTTCATATATGTATTTATGCATGTATTTTGGGTGTCTATATTGTAGTAGATAATAGGATTCTTGGCCCTATCTATATATTTTAATATGGTACAAATTTATAGAAGCCTCACCTCATTCTTCATGTGGGTTTAAATATTAAATCTAAAAAAATTGGTTTTTTTTACATTTAGTGTTCTTTTCATTTTTTGAATCAATATTTTATTTTATTTATACATTTTGGGTTTTAAGTCTATGTTTAGTGGCTTACTACTAAAATAACCAATTTTATGCTACTACCTTTCCCTTATGGGATCTTAGTTGATCACAAATTCATGAAAAAAGTGGAGTACTAAGGGTTAAACCAAAATTATTTTAAAGAAATATTCTAGATTAGAACTGTCTGAGGGTTAATTCCCAATAATCAAGCCATCAAAAACATTGTATACATATTTTGGATTCCACATACATCAAAATATATAGAAATCACTTGGGATTTTTATTTTTTTTCAATAATAATCATCTTAGTTGTTTGATTATGTGGTGCACCAATATGTAGTTATCCATAGGAAGTTACTTTGTACTTACCTTAGAGATAGAATAATAAGGATACAAGATGATGAATACCTTTGCAATTATTATGCTTTAGGTATATTCATTATTCAAAACTAAATATTAATATATTATATATCCTAAAAATCAAACACACATAAATCTAGTATTTTCAAAAATTAATCTGGTTACATTTCATAGTTTTGTAATGTTGTAGTGTCCTCTATCAAGATTAAGACATGGTATTCATTTTTTAGACTCAATTGTGTTATTCCATTTTCTTATTCAATTTTAGTATCGTTATTTTTTGTTATGGTTTTCAATAAATTACAAAGATATTTTTTTCCAAAAATTTACAGAGGCAATTATATACTTGAAAAGTACACAAAGAATCCTTTTGAAAAATTACAGTGAAAGGGCAAAGAAGAAGACATTTTTGGAGAAGAAAACTAATTTCTATATTTTTTATTTGTGTTGAATACCATTGACTGTAAATTTTGACTGAATTGAAAAGAATATAATTTTTTTCATCTCATAGGCTTATTATGTCATTGTTATTTTCTTTTCAATGTGATAATTTTAACATGTATTACATTTTTTTGAAAAAAATATTTGCACACAAAAATTTCACTTATAGTCTCTGAAACACTTTTTAAAAAATAGATGATTACATCATTGTGATTTTATTATCAAGATGATCATTTTAACATATATTTTTGGAAACATGTTTTAAGAATATTTTTCCATACAAAAAAATGAGGATATTTATTTTTCTCTCAAGTTTCTGTGATAGTATTGGTAGAAAAATATATAACCCTATCAAGTTCTAACTACTTCAAATGGAAAAGATATATTATTGATGTGATTCTTAAAAATTACTTTTAAAAGATTAAAATGGATAAATAAATTTCAACCTTTTACATTCACAAAATGAAAAAATGGTAAACCCCTTCTGACAAAGCTAGAGGCATCCTTGGGTAGTTAGTATCCCCTAAATTGAAGTTTCATTTTTAGGGCATCGTAGAACCTTATAATGTTTACCTTGGAGTTTTTTTTGGAAAGAATAGTGAGATGATGTAATTAAAACTATAAACTTATCTTATTACTCTTATTAGATAAAACTATCCTTTCATTGAGGACTTCATCACACAGATCAAGAGTTTAAGGTCTTTACTTGTTGAGACTAGTGAAACTAAGAGTGATGAAAAACTCATTTAATAACTACTTTGTCTAAATTGGTATTTACTTACTAATTTTTTTTTCAACCTACTACACATAATAGGAATCTATGGGATATGCATATGTGCCATTGAATTTTGACAAGTTATATGAGAAACTTCAAAGAATACAAGAAAAACTAATTTTTATTAAGGAAATCTAACATAGAGTTAATAATCAGTAGGAGTTGCTCATTAATGATACCGATTCAACAAAACAACCCAACTCTATAAAATACAAGGGTCAAACCCAAATAAAAGGAAATAAAATATTATGCATAAGGGAAATAATTGACTCAACATAATCCTTCCAAAATTCAATAAAAAGGAAAATCAAAAGTAAATGCATACATTGAAAAAGTGTGTTACAATTGGTGTAGAAAACCAATATATGTTGAACATTGGTGTTGAAATATAATGGCATACTTAGATGCAAAGATGAAAATAATACATCACCCTCATACCAATATAGGAGGAAATTTTTTTGCAATAATAAAATCAACTTGTCTAAATGGTCTATAGATTTATGATCCTTTCAACATATGGTGCATGAGGGCTTAGGTTTTAACAAAAATTACCAATGATACACAACTATAATTTTTATGGTCAACTCTACTCCTCTATATGTTTATGGAAAGGGAAAATTGAGATGGATAATGGCATATTATGAAAGTTATCCATGTTATTAACTTTTATATCAACCTCCTATCCATATATCAGAATACACATGTAGGTGAATGTAAAACCACTGAATTTACACATACCAATGTTTTCATAAGAAATATCAAATACCATTCCACTTTTGTAACCACTAGAAAGGTTTATAATCAAGCATGATTATAAAAAATTTACCATTGTGTTCACTCAACCTTTAGAGTTCATAATTAAACATGCTAATTATTTTAGTAATTTTTGGCATGAGTGTTTTGGTCACCTTGACTATTTCTCATTTCAAGACCTTAATTCACATACCATGGTTATTATTTTGTCACACGTTTCATTCAAATATGAATTTTTTCAAGGTTGTGCACTTGTAAAACAACACAAGGATCCATCCCCCCCCCACAAAAAAAAAAAAAAAAAAAAAAAAAAAAGAAAAGTGATATATTACATTTGGTTCATAGTGATCTTATATCCTTTCCTAATGTTTCTCTTTAGAAACATAAATTTGTGCTAACATTCATTTATGATTTATCTTGTAGCAATTGGGTTAACTTTCAAAAATAAAAAATTTAAGACTTTGAGAACTTTATATTATTTAATTTATTTTTTGAAAATCTATCTAGAGATAAATTCACTTCTTATAACAAATAATGGAGGATATTTTTTGAATAATTAAAAATTTTATCTTCTATGAATATTTATGCATTCAAATTCAACATATTATACCCTACACCCCTTGTAAAAATGGTGTAGTTGAGAAAAGAAACCACTCAGTAAAGGAAATAAATAATTTAATGGTACATTCCAAATATTTCATCGATAGAATTGGGTACAACCAACTCAATAGACAACCTACATCTAAAATTGCTCTTCCTACTCTACATGGCAAATTATGAGTCCTAAAGAAAATCATCTTATGTCAAGCCAAATGTTTTTAATTTTATATTTTTTGGATGTAATACATGTGTGTAAATTCAATATGAAAATAAAAAATTAATAGAAAATAATGGCCTCCCATGTATATTTTTCATCTCTTGTGAATATGTTAAGGTGTATCATCTTCTTGATCCAAGAACCACTAAATTGGTTTACCAACATGATGTGTTATTTGATGAACAATCCTAATTTTTATTTCCAACATGTCCTAATCCTCCTCCTCTATTAATTCCTTCCAATTCAGACATAAATAATGATTTATGTTATGAAGAACAAGGAATTTTAAATGATTCCCATTTCAAAGCTATTATAGTTTAGGTGATGTGCTACAAGGTGAAAATAAACACCTCCATCTCCAATTTGAGAAGACATTTAGATTGTGACTACAGAACCAAAATAGCCTCTACCAATATGGGTTCTCACCATTTGAAATGAGACTGGTGCATTAATATGGGATGAAATATATCTAAGTAATATGAGAACACAAAATCTTTATAGTTTTTCACATTTTTTGCAGTCGATAGTGACACATGATCCAAAGTATTATCATCAATCTTTGATCATTATAAATGGAAAGTAGCTATGGTAGAATAAATTATGTCTTAGAATAATAACAACACCATGGACTTGGTTCCACTTCTAAAAGGAATAAAAATAGTGAGGTGAAATTGTGTGTACCATTCTAAGTATGTATCTAATGGGTCTATTGACATATAGAATGCCTAACATGTAATGAAATGCTTTTTTAAAAATTGAATGTGTTGACTACCATGAAACATTTACTCAATTTTCCAATATGAATTCCATTAGGATATACTATCATTTACTACAAAACAAGGATGAGAAGTCCATTACATTAATGTTGAAAATTTCTCCTTGCATTGAGACTTAAAAGAATAAATTTACATGTCCCAACATCCTAGGTCCATAAGACATGATAATCCTAAATCTATATGTAGATTGAAAAAGTCCTTGTATGGTTCAAAATAGGATTCTAAAGATTGGTATCAAAATACTGATATTTTTTTAATCAAATCTAGATTTACATGGAATCCCTCCAATCCCATATTCTACACTAATAAATTAGATGTGAAAATCGTAATTTTAGTTCTTTATATCGATGACTTAATTATCACAAGGAGTTCCACCAAGAAAATTCAAAATTTGAAAGATTGCATAATAAATTGTTTTGAGATGATAGACTTGGGATTGTTGCATTTTTCCTTGGTATTCATATTTCATAGTACAACAAATGAATTTGTGTTAAACAATAAAATTAATCTCAAGGCATACTCAATAAATTCAACATAAAATATTGAATGTAGTCATGGGATCCTTATCAATATAGAGTCAATATTTCCACTAAGTGCTCTTCTCCTTTGCTTGATGGTACACTCTACAAGAAATTGGTGGGAAGTCTTATGTACTTAACTCAAATTCATATGGAACTTTCATATGTTTTAAAATTGGAATCACACTACTATTGGAACCGTAGTGAAATCCATTATAAATATAAAAATTGAATTATAAGGTATCTTTATGGTAGTATTAACTATGGATTGAGTACAATTCAAGAGGAAAAGCCTTAATTTATAGTTACACTTTTAGTGAAAACATAAAATTTGTATGCTACATATAAATAAATTTGGAAAATAGATATATATGATAATAATTCAACTATAAAATACATATATCATCTTGAGTAAGGCCCCATGACTTGGTATTATAAGACTTGGACTAGAATTTTTTTGTCTACTATGGAAGCTAAGTCTAGTAGAGTTGTTGCTACCATCAATAAGTCAGTTTGGTTTTGACATTTTATTTTATAATTCATATTTACTCAAACTCAACCCACACACATTTGGTTCAATAATCAGTGTGTTATCCACATTTATTATAACCCAATGGAGCAACAAACATGAAAACATATTGAGATAAAAATGCATTATAATTGGAAATTGATACAAGACAAGGTTGTTGATCTTAAGTTTTACCAAATATAGGGTCAAGTTGTAGACATCTTCACAAAATCCTAGATTGAGGACCCTTTTTTTAGTTTAGTAAAGGTTTAAGAGTGAAGGAATGTGTTGTGAAGGGGGAATAACTTAGTGATTCTTTTGTCCTTTCCTTCATCAAATTACATCTTTTAGGGGGATTTGAGTGGATTTAATTACTCATACAATATTGTATGGTTTTAAAATGCACTTGTAATATTAATTTATAATTTGTGTATAGGCACTAATTCATGCATACTTATCCAAAACCCATTATTATAGAATATTATAAATTAATTAAATACTTAATTGACTTATGATAATAATATGTTTGTCTTATTAAATGTATAACTATTATTTAAAACCCTAACCCTAAATCTATCATCCTCTCTTATTTATATAATAACATAGAGGGCTAGTGGGTGAGACACATTTTAGATGAGAATTAACATTATAATGGAATAATTATGATAGTGATTTTAATATAAAGAGGTAGATATGATACCTATATAAATCTATGTTATATTGATTTTAGGATTTCATAGATTTATATATCAATGCATTATGGATTTTTGTCTTATGATAGATAACACAATTATGGATTATATCCACATATTTTAATATAACATAATACTTGCATAACTATTTAAAATTTTAGATCATGTATAATATAATGTGATCAACTCTTCCATCAGATAATTATTGTGCTAAAGGGTGTCTACTTGACTCTCTTGTTTTCCATCTAATAATGTTATCTTCAAACCTATGACCTTCTCTACTTTTAATTTTGGCATTTTAGTTGATTCAACATCCTCTTTAATATTTTTATATATTAAACTATGTTATCCTTCCATGATTTTGTGTGACTCTAGTGTGATTAAGCTCTTTTTTATCATAATAATTCCTTCTATTAGTTTTAAAAAGGTAGAAGCTAGATCTTCAATCTTTGAATTTTTTTTAACCATCTTTTTTATTTTATGGTTTTTCCTTTTTTTTCTCCTCTACATAGCCAAAATAACTAGATTGATGGATTTTATATTAATTAAATGCTTATGTTAGGAACATATTTTTACAAAAATAAACACAAAAGTATAATAATATATATTTTTAAAATGAATATTTATTTTGAAATAAGAGTTAGAAAAATGGTTTTTTAGTCTTGTTATTTTATATGAACACCTCCAAAAAATAAATTAAACTATAATTTAACATTATTTTTATATATTAATAGTAACACGTCAAAAATATATTATAAAGAAAAACTATAATATAACAAGTAAGAAAAACATTGAAGTTCCCTTCGAGTACACCTCACAAGAAGCTAAGTAAAAGACTTGACCTTAAAAGATGGTGCTTCCAACCTTCAACTACATTACTTATAAGTTACCCATTTGTGTAAAAATCACCATGACATATGTTTCCAAAGTTAAATGCTTATAAAATATTGATATTTAATTATTATAGGCCTCTCTACAACCTTATCATCCCTTACCATAACCCAACTACTTACCTATTGCTTGCATGAAACCTATATGTTATCCTAATATTACTTCTTTATTACTTACACGAAACCCATAATATATCTCAACACTATCTTTTAATTTCTAAAAAATATATTTATTCCTAATAAAACTTACTTTAATGTGCCCTAATCCATAACTTTTTTATTCTTTCCAACTTTATTTAATCCTAGGAAACTCGTTAGCTTATTTTATTTCAACTTCCATAACTCATTTAAAAATAAACAATTTATCACATGCGAGAGCTAGAAATTTACAATTATTATTATTATTCTAATCTCCATAACTCATATAAAGTTATCAACTTTGAGTATCAAAATTTTGAGAAAACTCTCTACTAGGGTTTCATGTCAGTCTTGTCTTACTTTGTTTCCTTGTTTTCTATTGTTGCCACACCACTTATGTGGGACTTTCTAGGTTAATAATCCATTAATTGATCATTTTTATCCACCATTTGGGTAGATATCTTTGGTTTTAAATGGTCATCAACCATTCTCTCACAATTATTGTTGTAGATTGTAGGAAGGATAAAACTAAAGAGAGCGAGAAAGTTTATCCCAAATATATATGATGAGGTATAGCCTCTAAGAATCCCCTTAAACCTAATGTTTATTTAAAAAATGATGAGATTAATAATATTTCCAAATGGTATGAAAATAACTTCTTGATAGTTTATTATGGCAGTTGTATCCCCTCTGAGGAATCCCTTAATGCTAGGATTCATCATCACTAAGAACCCTTGAGTTTCAAAATTATCAATGTTTGTAATCTCACATTGAGGTTTTTTTCATTTTTCCTTTAATGATCCCTCTAAATTTAAATCCCTAATTTTTAGGTTGAGATGTTTTTTCTTCATGAATAATATCATGATTTTGTCCCCTTGGGCCCACACTTTCAATAGATTCATTTAGGTGATATTTTGGATCAAACTTCCTAGACTTACACAACATTTATGGGCTTGAGAAAAATAAGTTTTACACTATACTTCATAATAAATATGTTCATGTTGAGTTTGATTTAAATAAGGACTTGAAAGGGTACACCAATATTCAAGTAGGGTCAGATAACTAGGTGCAAACATTCACTTACTTCAATCTCTCAAACACTTGTATTTCATGTCAGCCACCTGACCATAAGATTCATAATTATCCTATCATGGGTTGGTTAAAACCCTTTATTGAATAAGAACCATCTAAAAAAATAAAGCTGGTGGCTATTTTTTATGTTTGGATAATGGTGGCTATAAAAAAATCTACCATCAGAAATAAAGATTCTAAGCTAACCCGCACCCCCCTTATTCTCAAATCCTCCTCTAAGGAGTGAGAGCATAATTTTTCCCCATGTTAACCCTCCCTAGTCTCTTATATCAATAATGACATATTAGATCTTAATTTCTCAAGATATTTAATCACAAGTAAGTTATTCCCATGCTAGGTCACTCTTTATAAGTGGTCTTACACCTCGATAGTCATGTAATCCACCTTATGATAGCATTGAATCTCCTCAAGAGGATAATGGTGATAAACATCATCCATTTAGTTTGGTAATTTTATGTCAAACCAACATTATTTGTTGGACTAGTTTACAACACTTGGATCTAGAGAATATATAAACTAGGGTCAGGGAGAAATTATCATGGAAGACTTCCCCAAATGAATTTAATGTAATGGACTATACAAGGTCTCATAGAGTCATCTCAAAAATTATCTATGCATTATGCTTGTTATCAGTTTGGGTTTTTATTTTAATTGTCTATAGGAAATGAAAAATTTATGTTTTCTTCTATAGTCAACTATGAAATGTATTTCGCCTGATGCATCTCACTTTTCCACTTTGCATGAATATGGACATGGTAGTGCTAATATTTTGGTTTCTAATAAGATTTTCCCCTTAGTTATTGCCTCTAGTGAATATATATCACATCATGTTATGTTTGACATCAAAGTTTTTTCCCTAGGGATTCCCAACATTTACACCCCAAATAATGGCCATGATAGAATGACATTATGGTAATGGCTCACTGATAATCTATTTTTTTTACCTAGCTAATATGTAGTCATTTTAATATGATTGAGAAGCATAATTCCAAATTTAGTGCCCTTATGATATGATGGTGTGTGGGATAATTTGAATCTTTGTTTTATTTCAAAAGATAATGGGGTTTAGTGGACTCACTTCTTTGGCTGTATACTTTTAATAGCTCACCTTGGTTTACTTGGTCCAATTTTCATGCCGACACCAATATGTTCCTTAAGTGGGTGGATTTTTTCATGATTTATGAGAAACATGATTAAATGGTAAAGTTTTCACCATCCATCCATAACCTTTCATTTTAGACCAGAGTCCCATCACTTGTAGATTGGATTAGGGTTGTTGTTTCAAGGTGCCACATAATCAATTTTTTAAACACATCCCTCCTCTACCATGAGGGTAGCATCTATCTCATCATCATAGGATGTATTCTTGTGCCACATCCACATTATGTTTTCAATTAGATTAGGTGGTACAATAAGGTGATGACATGCACTGCCACCTTCTTCTACCACTATGGCAAACAAATTGTGCATTCTTAGAAGCGATCCATTGGTGTTGTACTGAAAAATACAAAAAAAAAAATTATCTTCTTGAGTATAGTCCCTTTGATCTATAGTTTTGATCCATGACAACTTCTCTTACTCACAATATTAAAGTTAAAAATAACCACTCGGCCAGAGGGGCTCAAATCTAAGCTCAATTTCATTGGCTCAAATCAGGTTTGGATATCAAAATATTTTTCAAATCCCTTCAAGTCAAAAAAGTAAGAGATAAAATCAAATTTATAAATCTTGATGATTAATGTCACCATAATATTCCTTAAATCTCCTCATCTTTTTTTGACCACTACAAGATATTATTACAATCCTGAGGAGAGATGACTGAACATGTGCATATGATGCCAAAATGTTTGTATTTGGTGCCTTGTAAACTCAATCATGCTAGCTAGAAACTCAAATCAATCCTGCTAGCTAGAAACTGTATGAGTTTAATAAAAACTCTTTAGGAGCTCTTTCATGCAATGCAATGCATGTCTAATGACAAATCCCTTGGTATTGATGGTTTTCATTGTGAATTTTAGAAGACCACTTGGAACTTTGTAAGACCTAACCTGTTGAAATGTTATAAATAATCACTGCAAAATAAATATTTAGAATCTCTTATTAATAGAGGTACTATAAATATCATTCCCAAGGTTTTTACCCAGATCTCATTCCTAGTTGGAACCCATTACCCTCATTAATGTGTCTTAATAAATCCTTGTTAAATCCCTTATAAACCATCTCCATTTCATCTTTCTTGAAATAATTAGACCATAAAAGACTAGTTTCATTAAAAATAGATACGTTTTCAATAATATTATTATTTTTTGGGATGGAATAGAATGGGCACAAGCTTCTTATCAATGAACTATATTCCTGAACATTTATTTTGAGAATGCATATAATATAATTAAGTGGAGATTTATTTTATCCATGCTTCAAGATTTTGTTTTTAGCCAATTTTTTATATCAGAAATTTAGACTTTGTTTTCAAAATCTTTGGCCTACCTTAATATCAATGGATTCAAGTGTGATAGTTTTAGCCTATTTTGTTCCATTGGAAAAGGTTTCCCTTTTGCACTAGCTTTATGTATTAATGGTAGAGGCATTTGGATATATTCTTGCTTTCAAAGTGGAGTGAGGGTTCATCATGGGAGTTATACATCTGATTGCTCCTCTCAACTCATTAATTGTGACTTTGTGAATGATACTTTTCTCACTTTCGATGAACAAGAATCTTATTTCAAAAATGCATTACATTGTCTTGATATTTTTTGTAAAGCCTTGGGTTCTAGTTTGCAATGGGCCAAAACATAATGCTACAAAAAGAGCATGATGCCCATGTTAGAATGGCTTAAACAATATAACTAAAATTGAATCAAAAAATGAGAGAAATTTAAATTCCTTAGTCTCTTATTTTCCTTTGGTAACTCTCTTTATAAGATTTTGAAATATGTCATTGATTGAGTGGATAAAAAGGTGGATTAGATTTCTAATCCTCTTTCCTTATCCAAAAAAATTTGGGTACATTGGAATATTCTAGTGGCCACCCATGTTTATTATTATACTTTTTGGGCCCTTTATAAAGCCTATTTTGATAAACTAGTAAAGATTCTTTAGGATTTGCTATGGGCCAATGCTAAGCAAACTATAAGATATCACAAAGTTGCTTATGATATTTGTTGTCTTCTTCACGATAAGGGTGGTATGGGCATTATTGACATTTATAGACAAAGTTTTAATTTGTATGTTAAATGGTTGATCTAGGAAATTAAAGGAAATAAAGCCTAGAAAATTCTTCTATGACATTGCGTTGCCTTTAATTCACCTTATGGTAAATCTAGTTGAAAAACATTTAGTTTCACACCTTGATTGTTACCATTGCCCCTATCAATATTGAGGGATAATTTTGTTGCTAAAATCATTAAGAGAGATTTTGAAGCTATCAAACCTTATTTAAAATGGTGGGTGATGGTTTTCATTGTGGTTTGTCCTTCAATGACTACACTATTTTAGGTCTCTTGTTATGACTAACTGAAGTCTTCCCTTAACAAAATTTATAGGTATGAAAGCTTTGAGGGTTTTCAAAAAAAGGTATTCATAATGTTAAAGATTTGATTTCTTATCATGATTGGGCTCTTTGGACTTTGCTAAAAGACAAATACAAGTTACTCAATTCACAATTACCTTCCATTCTATGCATTCAAGAGTTGATGCTCAATGTCATGCTACATAAGATGGGATTACAATCTCCATGTGCTTGGTGGAAAATTTGAAGATGGGATTGTGATATTAATTTTATAAATTATTCTCCAAGTCTTCTCTATTAAGCTAGGAGACTATTATTTTTGGCTTTGGACAAGTTGAACAAGTGTTAGAATATGAAATCATCACCCAAGACCTAGCTTGAAAGACTTAGCATATAACTTGGAATGCTAAACTTGATTCCAAGCTTGCTCACTTTTCTTGGTGTTTGGTTTATTAGGATCTTCTTCTCAGGAAGTACCTTTTAGATATTGAAATTGCACAATTGAAGTGTCATGTATATTCTAGAGTAGATTCCTTCAAACAGTTATTTTGGACTTGCCATAAAACTCAATTTGCTTGGCATTGGATTAATAGCCTTTTTCAACCCTTATAGTATGGCTTTATTTGTGGATAATGCTTAATGGCCGACATATATATTCTATGGAATTTATTTAGTGCTATCATATTATTTCAACTATGAAAAGCTAGGAATTTAGATCTATTTAGCAATGATGAAGTATTTTGTCATTATTTTGTTAATGCAAAGGTGATTTTTATCTCTTTGGCTTTTATGCAAATATAAGTTCAAGTAGATAAGGTGGCTCTTGAATTCCATCACATGCACCATTGGGGGAGTGATCCTTATATTATGATCCATGCCCCCTTGGACCATTCAATACACGGATCTCTTCCCTTGCTTCGCCAACACTGGTAAAGCCGTTCGCATAGTCACAACTACTTCTCCACTCATTGAGTGAGTGGACTCGACTTCCATCTCATGGGAAGTCTGATGTTTGTCGATCTCAATGGAGCTCACCTATGCAAGGGAGTGGTCTGATTGGTAGTGTTGTTCAGCCACCTCCCAGTTGGGGCTTTACTATTTCTTTTGTTTTTCCAAATTGTATACATGATGGTTTGGCGGAACTTGATCCTCCTTTAGATGAACCTTCTACTTGGAGTGCCCAAACTCCGAAGGATGATTTGTCACCTCCTCCTTCTAGTGTTATGACATGTGCCTAATTATTTACAATTTGTCTTGATATTTTTCTTTGTTTCTTTGGTTTCTTGTTGTGCTTTGCTAGATAATTATGAAGTTTTGAGCCAATTTCTTTGTTCCACATGGAGTGTGGACTATAAATACCAACCAGCCACCTTTGTTGTAACCATTTTGTACAGTTCTATTTTTTTAATCAATATGAGTAATACTTATGTGTTCCAATAATTAAAATTGACAACTTGATTTGATGGGAGAGTTTGAAATCTTAACATTTTTAAAGATTTTTTGATGATTTCTTCTCATTCTAACCACATATATGAAGATACTTGACAATTACACTTCGTTGACTTATTAGCACAAGTTATTCGATTTTCATTGAGATTGAATTAACTCATTTCATTAAAAAATAGGTTTCAGGGTCATTTCTACATAGTATTAAATAAGTTGGAGTTTATTGGATTTACATGATGATAGCAATTTATTTGATTTAAAGGAATCATTATCAGCTCATCATCCTCCCATGATGCCTTAACCCTTTGATTTAAAGGTTGGCTTATTATCATGCAAATGCAATGTTTGAGGTGGTAAGGCAGTGTTCAACTAAGGACCTTGCCAAATTAAGAAAATTAGCCTACACATTTAAAATGCAGAGAGTAGTTAGGCTATGGCAGATGCATCCTCGTAGCAGAATCTATCTATGATTTCAGAGGCACCCACTCGTGAGAAGAAGAAATGAAAAGAGGTGGCGTTGAAAGGCATTGAAGGATAAGTCAATCCCATATAAAATCACACGGGCTCCAATCCCCACTTCATTCATTGACTGCAAAAAGAATGTGAACTTTAACAGGAAAAAGAACGAGAGATGCCATGCTAAATTCCTCGTTAGCTTGTGAGGAGAATCCAGTGTTATCAATCACGCGTAAACACATGCAGGCTGAGAATAAAGCTTTTCGCATTCAATCGGTTCATGACAATTTTTTTTGGTTTAAATTTACTTCCTTTTCGCTTTTCACTCAACATGTGACTAAATTCATAATCGAGAAAAATAATGTGAACTTTAACGGGAAAAACTACAGAGATGGATATGCCATGCCATGCCACTTTCCAATGCCATCCGGAATTCCTCGTTAGCTTGTGAGGAGAATCGATTCCCACCTTTTCTGTCAATCACGTGCATTTTGAGGATGAAGTGTTACGCATTCAATCAGATCATGACAATAATTGTTATTATTTTCAATTTTAATATATTCCCTATGTTGCTTCTTAGTGGGCACTTCTTCACTTTTTTATCTTACATGATATTTGGGTTGCCTCTTCTTTGTTGGCATTTCATTAATCAAATTATGGCTTTCATTCGACATATAGTTTGTCATGAGCTTGTGAGATTTTATTTCACCTACCTCTTAAAAAAAGGTTTATATTGAAGTGGATTTATCCAAGGATCTTAAAAAAGTTTGTTGAGATTCAAGTTGGTGAATCTCATCGTTCTCAGTGTGTCCTATATTTTAACTTTCTTAACATATGATTTTGTTATCAAGCCACAGACGATAAAATCAAGCATTACCTTTTTTCCCTGTCTCACAACAGGGTGGCTCCTAAGTCTACTTCTAACATTCCTAAGAATAATCAAGAGGATGGGTGGCAAACTATTAGGGGATGGAAGAACGGTCATAATAAGTGTATTGTTCATTAGAGCCCTGTTAGCTATGACAAACCATATTCTAGTTATGCACCCCAAGTGCCCTTACAAACGACTCAACCTGCTAGGGAGTCACCACCTACTCCTCAACCTACATAGGAGCATGTCCATACTGATGTTAAACCGACAAAACCTAGACTTTACAGTGCTCCCATGGCTGCAAATGTTCTAGCCAGCTCACAAGTTTCTTCAGATTTACCTTCTGATAGATTTATTTTCCCTCCACATCTCTTTTCCCATTCGGTGGCAAGTAAGTACTTGCATAATCCTTCTTAGAATCTTTGGCTTGATCTCATAAGTCCCCTATTCGAGATACCATAGAAGAAGAGTATGTGGTTGAGATAACAACTCGTTGAGTTTCTCATCGCCAAGTGTTTTTTCTCTCTAACAATGAGCAATTTTTATAAAACTGATATGAAGCCCTTTAGGGGCTAGATTATGAAGATATGTCCTTTGACACCCATAATCTATGAATCGTTATTCATGTGGAATGTTTGAGATCTTACATACTTAGCGCAAAAATACATGCTTAGAGATTTCAAGAAAAAATTTACATATATGGGCATTGTCTATGTACAAGAGGTTAAGGTGGTCAATTTCTTGCTTTGCTCTATCAATAAGGTGATATGTCCTAATAGTTTAGCTCTGACAAGCAATCATGACCCAAGTCATGGTGGCCTTATTAGATTTATTTCTCTGAAATGACATCCACGCTTTGTGGATTTTGGATTTGACCTCTCACATTATGTCATATGGGTCTTTTTCAACATTGATAATCATTCTTTTTGCATCATTAATGTCCATGCCTCAAATTATGCCCATGAAAGAACGATTCTTTGGTGGTGGATTGCCAATGAACTTCTAGATGCTCACTAGGAAATTTATGGTGAATTTAATATGATGGAACAACCTACTGACAAAATCATCCATCTATCGATGTGATGGTCAACTGGTGAAAGGGAGGCTTGGATTTTCATGTGAAATAATATGGGTATTATGACCCAAACATCGGTCGACTTCCCACTTGTAAAGATTGGTACAATTGGACCAATCTTCGAAGTGGATTTGATTGCATGATCAAATGACTTGATAGGGCTATGCTATCCACTTTACTTTTGATAATACTTTCTCTATATTAGTTAAAGTCTTATCATATTTTATCCTTTTGGATCATTCTCCCATCTGATTTCACAACACTTGACTGATCAAAAGGCTCAAAATCCAAAAAATGTAGTTCTTTCTAAATACAAAAATATTGGATCATGGTCCTATTTTGGGCAACATTCGTCAGGTCTAAAATCTTGTCCCCATACCAACTTAGTAGCCATGATGGATTCGATGGTGGGCACATATCATATGGCTAGGTTTCTCCATATTTATAGCCACCAGTTAGCCAATATAGGACGATGACACTATTACTCTAACACCTCCTTAGAGCTGAGTTGTGTGATGGTGGAGCTCAATCACAACCCCTTTAATGAATTGCTTAAGTTTTAGGTGGTTATATTGAGATAAACATTCAAATTACAAACAACTACAGTGCTCATGGGGCTCAAATTCAAGCACATTTTCATTGTCTTAAAGTTGGGGATAGAGTTTACAAATAATTTTTTCAAATAATCAAGGCCAAAATGTCTTCCCAACATATTAAATCTATTCAAGATGTTGGGTAATGCCTCATTAATGTGTTTGACATGGTCAAATCCTCTGTTACGCACTATCATCAAGTGTTCACAGTTCATGAACCTTCCCTAGAGCAATAACAAGCTCATGACAAATGTCTTTCGATGGTTCCCTACGAATTCACTTTTGCTCAATGGGTTGCATGTGATAGGAAACTCTTCATTGAATATTTATATGAGGTTGTTATGAAAATGGCCAATGACAAAGCTCAAAGTTGTGATAGATTCCCTACAAAAATATGTGGGACACTATTGGGTTGGACTTGTATCAAGTCTATCTGAGAGCTTTCAGGCAAAGAACATAATATCAAAAGAGCTTTTATCTCATCATCAAACACTATATTCACTGAACTTAATTGATTCACAATACCATTGAAATCATTCAGATGAGTAGAAACAGATCCACCTTCATTCATATGCAAATTAAATAACTGCTTCATAAGATATACCTTATTGGAAGCAAAGGGTTTTTCATACAAATTCGCTAACGTAGTCATCAACTCTACTGTAGACTTTGCCTGTGATAAATTAGATATCACAGTGGATGCTAGACTCAGTCTTATAGACCCCAGAGCCTTTCTGTCAAGAACTTCCCATTCTTCATCCTCCATGTCTTTGGGCTTCTTAGCAACCCCACCTAACGGTAAGTAGAGATCTTTCTGATACAGATAGTCCTCTATCTGCATTCTCCAATGTTGGTAATTTTTGCCATTGAACTTTTCCATTCTAAGCTTACTTTCATCTGCCATTGCTTCTCCCACTCAAACAGAAATCCCTGCAGAAACTCCTGTGAGAACCTGTAATCAATACACACTACACAGATCTGAACTACCTGTTAGTGAACCTGAACTTTGATACCAATTATCAAGCTCTGAACCTGTAACCAAGGCTCTGATACCACTTGTTGGGGGATCAAACCAACAATAGATTACAATTGTGACAGCAATAAACGCGAAATTAAATCAGATAGACAAGTAACTAGAATGATAAATGGCAAGAACAAGAGATACAAGAAAACACCCTGAAAACTTGTATTAATAAACTCTTTACAATAGGAATACAATTGAAGAAACTTCGTTCTTCCACACCTCTCCTAGATGTATAGATCTCTCAATAGATCTCTATTCCTCAAGAGCTATCTCTCTCAAGAACAACTAATTCCAACAAGCCTGGATTGATTCAATTCTGTACTGTTCTTCACACACAATGAATTACAATAATTCACTACAATACACAATAAGCTAGGAAGATCTAATTCTTCATATAGAATTAGGAGACTTGAGCATGTACTTCCAACAAATAGTTAAACCACTTAAACAAGGGCTCTAAAAATAGTAATGCCAATAATAAAGACGCGAGCTTCAGTCTCTAACTCAAACTGATCATGCAAACACTCGCTTCTGTCCTCGAAAATCGCTTTCTGGACACGCAGGTAACCGACGTCGGTTCCTGCCTGTTCGCCTGTGACCACCGTCGGCCGATCCTCTGCTGACGTCGGCATCTCTGCAACTGCCTGTGACCGACGTCGGTCGCTTCTGACCGACGCTGATGTCTGTGTAGACCCGAAACCAATAACTATGCTCCTTGGTGAAGCTTTTAAGCTCCACACCCTAACAATCTCCCACTTGGAGATAAACAGCTGCACCAGTACCTGTACAGCAACATCTTCTAGCTCCTCCATCTTCAACTCAATCATGAAGACCAATAGAAGTTGAATGCAAGTTCAACTTCTCCTTTGTAACCGGCTTGGTTAACATATCAGTCGGATTCCTATCTGTATGGATTTTCTCCAGCTTCAACTCCCCATCTTCCAATACCTGCCGTATGAAATGGTACCGTAGCTGTATGTGCTTTGTTCTTGAATGAAAGGCTGAATTCTTGGCCAAATGGATTGCACTCTGACTGTCACTATACAATTTGCAACTCTCATGCTCCCTACCAAGCTCATCCATGAACCGTGTCATCCATATCATCTCCTTGCTAGCCTCTGTGGCTGCAATATACTCAGCTTCTATAGTTGACAAGGCAACAACCTTCTACAACTTAGATATCCAACTAACCGCTGTTCCACCTACAGTAAATGCATAACCTGTAGTGCTCCTCCTGCCATCCAAATCACCTGCCATATCTGAATCTACATAACCATGTAGAGAACTACTGCTGGTTCCTCTCAGATATCTAAGGATCCATTGAACTGCTTTCCAATGTTCCTTACCTGGATTAGCCATATACTTACTTACCAATCCCACTGCTTGGGCAATATCTGGTCTAGTACACACCATTGCATACATCAAACTCCCTACTACGGAAGAATATGGAACCTTACTCATGTACTCTACCTCATCATATGAATTAGGACATTGTTCTTTACTCAACTTAAAATGTCCAGCCAAAGGTGTGCTTACCGGTTTAGCATCCTGCATATTGAACCGTTTCAACACCTTGTCCACATAATCTTCTTGAGACAATATCAACCTGTGATTTTTCCTGTCTCTCTTAATGCTCATGCCAAGGATTTTCTTTGCTGCTCTCAAATCCTTCATAGCAAACGTTTGAGCTAATTTTACCTTAAGCTCTGAGATATCCTGCATATGTGATCCTGCAACCAGCATGTCATCTACATACAACAATAGAATAATATATCTACCGTTATCAAATCTCTTGAAATACACACAATGGTCTGATTGACACCTACTGTAGACATGCTCAGTCATAAACCTGTCAAATTTTAAGTACCATTGCCTAGGAGCTTGCTTGAGGCCATACAAGCTTTTCTTCAACCTGCACACAAACTTCTCCTTACCCTTGACCTCAAATCCTTTTGGCTATTCCATATAAATTTCTTCATCCAAATCTCCATGAAGAAATGCTGTCTTAACATCTAGCTGCTCAAGATGCAAATCCTCAAAAGCAACCAAAGACAATACAACCCTTATTGAAGTCATTTTAACAACTGGAGAAAAAATCTCACCAAAGTCAATACCTGGCTTTTGTGCAAATCCTTTTACTACCAATCTGGCCTTGTATCTCATCTGTCCATTCTCGCCTTCTTTCAACCTGTAGGTCCATCTGTTCTTAAGTGTTCTCTTACCAGCTGGCAATTCAACCAAATCCCATGTTTGGTTCTCTCTTAAGGACTCCAACTCCTCAACCATGCCACGCTCCCACTCACTCTTGGACTCCACCTGTATTGCTTCTTCAAAACACTCTGGTTCTCCACCATCAGTTAGCAATAAATAAAATAAAGAAGGAGAATATCTAATTGGAGGCTTACTCACCCTTTTTGACCTCCTGATGGGTGTCTGAGACTCGTCCAAAACACGCTGTCCACCCAAATTTTCTGACAGTAACCGACCTCGGTCACCTCCAGACCTGTTAGTGGCCGACGTCGGTTCTTCCTGACCGACCTTGGTACCTATACGGCCGACGTTGGTCCCTGTGTGGCCGACACCGGTTTCTGTCCTGCCGACGCCGGTTCCTAACCTGCCGACATCGGTCTCTGTGTTTTCCTGTAAGTGATTATTTCTTTTTCCCGCGAGCTCATCTTGGACTTTTACCTCATCCAATTCACCATTGCTTTGCTCAGATTGATTCAACTTCCTTAGCTGATCACAATACATCACTCTTTCATTGAAAACAACATCATGGCTCCTGATTACCTTGTTAGTTTCTAGGTTCCACAATCTGTAACCAAAATCATCTGAGCCATAGCCAATAAATGTGCATCTCATAGACTTAGCATCAAGCTTCTTTCTATTTTCCTTATCTATATGCACAAAGGCTTCACAGCCAAAAACTTTGAGATATGAGAGATCAACCTTTTTACCTGTCCATGCCTCTTCTGGAATTCCACCATCCAGAGCTGTAGAGGGTCCTCTGTTAATCAATTACACTGTAGTATCAACAGCTTGTGCCCAAAACTGTAAGGGCAAGCCAGCATGCAATCTCATACATCTTGCACGCTCCATTATTGTCCTGTTCATCCTTTCAGCAATACCATTCTGCTGAGGTGTCCTTGGAACCGTCCTTTGCCTACGAATTCCATGCATGTAACAATAATCTCTGAACTTATGACTGCAGAACTCACCTCCATTGTCTGATCTCATGCACTTTAATCTTTTACCTGTTTCATTCTCAACCATAGCTTTCCAATTCTTAAAAGTATCAAATACATCAGATTTTCTCCTAATACAATAGATCCATACCTTCCTTGTAGCATCATCTATGAAAGATACATAGTACTGTGATCCTCCAATGGAGGCAACCTGAGCCGGTCCCCACACGTCTATGTGAACAAGCTCCAACTTGTGCCTCTTCTTAGTAGACCCAGTTTTGAGAAAACTAACCCTTTTCTGTTTTCCAAATACACAGTGCTCACAAAACTCTAGATCTATGCCTTTTAAATCTGAAAGCATACCTTTAGACTTAAGAATTGACATCCCCTTCTCACTCATGTGGCCAATCCTTGAGTGCCACAATTTAGCATCCACATCTGAAGTAGATAATACAAAAGGAGATTTGTTAGTAACACAATTACACAAATAGAGAGTACCTTCTCTCTTACCTCTAGCCATAACAAGTGCACCCTTGGTCACTTTCCAAGATTCTGCTGTGAGAGTTACAATACAACCCTCATCCCCTAACTTTCCTGCAGAAATCAAATTTCTCTTCAAGTTAGGAACATGCATCACGTCTCTCAACACCCATGTGTTGCTATTCTGCATCTTCAGCTGCACTTTACCTTTGCCAATTATTTTACAGGGTTCATCATCCCCTAGATACACTATTCCAAAATCTCCATGGATATAGTCACTGAAATATTCCCTATTAGGAGTAGCATGAAAAGATGCACCAGAATCTAATACCCAAGATTCTATATTATTATGCAGAGAGAAAATTAAAGCATCCTATGCAATACCTGCAATCTTGGCTTCTTCCTTTCCTTCGTGCTGGTTGTCCTCCTTGGGCTTTGACCAACAATCTCTGCTTATGTACCCCATCTTTCCACAATTCCAGCATTGTGGCTTCCTACCATTTCTGGATTTAGATCTGCCTTTCCCCTTTGATTTGGATCTTGCTCTGCCTTTCTTGCTCTTCTCTTTCTGCCTTCCCCTGCTCTCAAAACTTAAAGCATTCCCGGATGCCTCTTCTGTGCTTTTCCTACGTATTTCCTCATTCAAGATAACACTAACAACATCCTCTACTTTCAAAATATTTGATGCAGATGCAGTATTACTTACTCCCATTACTAAGCCATGCCAGCTTTCAGGCAAAGAACATAATATCAAAAGAGCTTTTATCTCATCATCAAACACTATATTCACTGAACTTAATTGATTCACAATACCATTGAAATCATTCAGATGAGTAGAAACAGATCCACCTTCATTCATATGCAAATTAAATAACTGCTTCATAAGATATACCTTATTGGAAGTAGAGGGTTTTTCATACAAATTCGCTAACGTAGTCATCAACTCTACTGTAGACTTTGCCTGTGATAAATTGGATATCACAGTGGATGCTAGACTCAGTCTTATAGACCCCAGAGCCTTTCTATCAAGAACTTCCCATTCTTCATCCTCCATGTCTTTGGGCTTCTTAGCAACCCCACCTAACGGTAAGTAGAGATCTTTCTGATACAGATAGTCCTCTATCTGCATTCTCCAATGTTGGTAATTTTTGCCATTGAACTTTTCCATTCTAAGCTTACTTTCATCTGCCATTGCTTCTCCCACTCAAATAGAAATCCCTGCAGAAACTCCTGTGAGAACCTGTAATCAATACACACTACACAGATCTGAACTACTTGTTAGTGAACCTGAACTTTGATACCAATTATCAAGCTCTGAACCTGTAACCAAGGCTCTGATACCACTTGTTGGGGGATCAAACCAATAATAGATTACAATTGTGACAGCAATAAATGCGAAATTAAATCAGATAGACAAGTAACTAGAATGATAAATGGCAAGAACAAGAGATACAAGAAAACACCCTGAAAACTTGTATTAATAAACTCTTTACAATAGGAATACAATTGAAGAAACTTCATTCTTCCACACCTCTCCTAGATGTATAGATCTCTCAATAGATCTCTATTCCTCAAGAGCTATCTCTCTCAAGAACAACCAATTCCAACAAGCCTGGATTGATTCAATTATGTACTGTTCTTCACACACAATGAATTACAATAATTCACTACACTACACAATAAGCTAGGAAGATCTAATTCTTCATATAGAATTAGGAGACTTGAGCATGTACTTCCAACAAACAGTTAAACCACTTAAACAAGGGCTCTAAAAATAGTAATGCCAATAATAGAGACGCGAGCTTGAGTCTCCAACTCAAACTGATCATGCAAACACTCGCTTCTGTCCTCAGAAATTGCTTTCTGGACACGCAGGTAACCGACGTTGGTTCCTGCCTGTTCGCCTGTGACTGTCGTCAGCTGATCCTCTGCCGACGTCGGCATCTCTGCAACTGCCTATGACCGACGTCGGTCGCTTCTGACCGATGCCGGTGTCTGTGTAGACCCGAAACCAATAACTGTGCTCCTTGGTGAAGCTTTTAAGCTCCACACCCTAACACTTTCCACACATAGTCTTTAGGCCTTGGGATTAACACAGGGAGCATCAAATTCATGCCAAAGGTAGGCAACCTTAATTTACAATTAGTAGCCAATTACTTTTCTTAATCTTTCTTATAACATCATTACCAAAGCTTTAGCACTTTGGATTTTCCACCTTTTGTATTTGATTATTTAACCTGAATAGACCGGTTTAATTCATAGCACATATATTCTAGATATTGTTATTGTCATGTGGGAAGACATGGAGTGGGATTGCCACTTCAATAAAAGGGCTATGTTTATTAAGATTGTTTTCAAAAAATATTATGATTCCATTGAGTGGCCATTCATTTTGGCCATGTTACAAACTTTAGGATTTACCCCAATTTCTATACAATCAGTCTGCATGCTCTATGTTGACACCTCTTCTATTCTTTCTATTAATGTAGTCAATTCTAAGAAATTCAGTATTTTTAGTTCCATTAAGTAAGGATGCCCATTGGAACCTACTCTATATGTTCTCATTACTGAAGGTTCTAGTTATTTGCTAACCAATGTACAGTCCCAAAGACATACCTGCAACATTTATTTTCCACTGAGGAGCCTCTACAACTCCTTAATAGACATTTTATATATGATTCCTTTCCTATTCTCATTGAGGATGAAGCCAACATATTCAATGACATGTTCTACCTTGGTATTTATTATCTTGCTTCTAGCATTTTTATTCAATGGAAAAAAACTCAGTGTTATACACACTCCTACCCCCCTCCACTCCCTTGGGTAACTTATTATGTGTGTAAATGGCTTCAACATGATGAAATTTTTAGGTTCTTGGGCATTCTATTTGTATTCTAAGCCTCCCCATATCACATTTAGAAGTACGTGGTCGATAGGGTGGAAACAAATCTAGATTATTAAATCACCAAACCTTTATTATTGGTTGGAAAGTTTCAAATTTAATCTAAAGTGATTATATCCACCCATTGTAGACTTTATTTCTAAATTATATAACACATCAGTCTTGTACACTTGTAAAATACATATCATGGATGTAACTTCAACTTCTATACCTTTCCCACTGCCAAAAGGCTAACATAAATCATTTATTTATGCCTAATTTCTTACTTCTTAGTCCAATTAATGTTATTATTATGACTCAGACCTTCTTTCTTTCCCTAAATATTATAAACCTGATTACCTTCCATCTTTGCAAGTTCTGAACCTACACATGTTTCCAACTGCCTAGACACTCACACCATAGTCAGACACCTACATCGACACAAATGTCTTATCCCAACGTAAGGATCTAGTGCCTTAAAGTAATATAATTTTTAAATGAAATGTATCCTAAAGGTTATCCTAACCACTTTAATGTAAGAGATTCTATAAAGAGATTGATATAAATATAAGATCAACCCTCATTCGTTCCTCATCTAGAAAAAACCTAGTAATTTCTTACCTACTCACATGACAACCTATCAAAAGCATTCAATCAAGCTCTCAAGTGAGCAAAGCTTCCCTATTTTATCTTATTTTCATATCAGTCATAATGATAACATATCTATAGGTCTGAAGTATTGAAGGAGCATTGCATGAGCCACATTTTCTAGGTTATAAGTTAGGTCACTCTATGTACTTGCTTATCACACATTTCATGATTCACACACAAACCAACATATAAGGGAGAACTATATAAGTCTGAGGCCCTCCTCTGATTATTGGTTATGTAGGTAGTACTTAATGATAGAGGGGTCTTTATAGTATTTAGACACCATGTGCCCACTAACCCATTTTTTCTATAGCCACTTTAAAAATGAATAACTAGGGTTTATTATTTGACTAGGAGAAATAGTCCATGACCTAGATATGAATGCACCAAAGTAAAATGAACATATAACTCATAAGCATCTAAGTGGTCATATCTAGTTTCAATAGTTATTTTTTATTGGACACCTACATCTGAGTTAGATAATAGAAGTGATGTAACCATCCCAAGTTGATGCAAGTGTCTAAAAATACAAATGTGTAATTTCCATAATTAAGCAACTAATCCAAAATCTAAATCTAGACTACTTTCTGCATGTCCCAAATTTAGATCTATATTAGCTTCAAAACTAGCTAATTATCTTGTTTTCATTATCACTACAATATCTATCATAGTTTTACTTTTCATTTTTAGCATCTGAGCATAATAAATTTAGTGTATGTTTTAACTAAGTTTTACAAATAATTGGCCTGATTTAGAGATAGTCTACCATCCTTGTGCCCTAGGCTATCTCTACCCTTTTAGCCCTAAATTTTTTATATCTATAGTTTAGGGTTAAACATTTGGTGAAACCAATCTTTGAACATAATTCTTTCCTAAGAGTACCATATAGGATGTTTATTACCTTCTTGGTCCTAATATTTGTGTTCTTTATCTTTCTTATCGTGGATGATATTAATTGGTTTGATGACTATGATTGTGAAACTCTTCAACTTTTTATCAAAAAAGGGTTAAAATTGATTACTCTTGAATTCTTCTAAATGATAAAGCATCTAATCTCAAATCTTTGAAGGTGGTAGATACCATCCCTCTAAGCAGGTCCATGCTCCCACCATTTCAAGAGATGAGTCAATACATCTTAAGGAAAATAAAGAGACTTTACCCATACCTCATACACCAACATCATATGATTTTAGCCTTCGTATTTTCTTAAATATGGATATAAAGGACAAGGATTGGAAAAAAATGAACAAGGTATAACCCACCTTATATTTCTTAAATATAATACAAATTAACAAGGATTAGGATTTTTAGAAAAAACCATGATTCACCAATAACACAAGCCATCTAATCATGCCCTGCATGCATATTCTCCAACACAAGGGGGTACATATGACCAAGATATTCCTTTGTATGATCATCCAAAGTTTTGAAAAATGCATAAGCAAATTATGACTGATTTACAAATTGCTTATAAGGGGGATATCCCTTCAAATAAATTAATTCAAACCCCCATAATTCCCACATTTCCAAATAACATCCCCATTATCAAGGGTGATGATTTTGTCCCCCTCATTTCCCATTGAAAATTCACAAAAGGTTAAATAAGACATCATGGCATCTTCACCAAATAACTTTACTATACCAAAAAAAGTGCCTTTAATAAAGATCTCTCTAATACCAATTACTATATCTCTAAAAAAGGTGAATGAACCAATCTCTTCAAATGGTATACCAAAGGTACAATAATTTAGAGATCTAATACCATTACCAAAGTATCCTAAATTCAGTGATTCAGAACTTGCACTTATTATTCATGGGGATGATGATACTCATATGCATCAATTTAAGAGAGGTGGTGGATTAGAGATAACACCTATGCCAAGCACCACCATTCCTATCGAGTATCTTATTTCTATGATGATCATTATTGGGGATCTTATAAAATAGGTTTATATACTTCAAATGCAAATGGATTTCCATAATACTAATGCAAATGTTATTTCATTCAACAATCAACCTCTTTCACAATGTATACTTGAATATCCTTATCCATAAGATTTTGGACTACTAGATTTACCTCTATTTTTGAGTCATAAGGACCCATTCAACCACATGATTAATTATGTACTTTATTTTGGTCAATGGGAAAAAGATGAAAAACTATTGTTAAAAGTATTCCAATTTGAGCCCATTGAACTTATTTATGACTATATAATGTGATTTTGGGCTCAATTAGACCTAATGTCATCATATATTGAGGTAATTAGATCATTAAGGTAATTAGTGATGTAATTTAGGCCAAATTAAGCCTTGTAAATCTGATTTTGAATCTAAATAATGATAATTTGGGATATTGATTGGTTTAGGGTTTACAATTTAGGTTTTAAGGTTTAGGGCATAGGATTTAAGTTTTAGGGTATAGGGTTCAATCATAATGGCAAGGAATTTTTTAATCAGATATTAATTGACTAGCATGTTCAATTAATCAAGAATAACCAAAAAAGTAAAAAATGCTTAAATTTATCCAAATCTGGCATAAATATCCACAATCCATGGTGTAAGCACATAAAAGTGGTATTTGGATGTTAAGAGTGTTGCTTGAGTTAGCCTATTCCTAGTTTATCCCTAGACCTATCTTATAGCCTTTTCCATACTTTTCCAAACATTGTGTAGACCATAGATATCTATAGTGAGCTCAAACATAGTCTTAGGACATCTCTCTTAGATCCCAACCCATTTTTCCCAACAATCTACTAGGTGGACATTAGCATCACATTTGGGACACTATAATGACATGGTGCTAGTGTCCCTAATTAGATGTTATTATCCTTTTCCCTAACTCTCTTGAAAGGATAATTTTTAAAACATGTGCCCCTCCTAAGGTCATCCTAAGTACATTTTATTATCCACACAAGCCAAAAATATCTAAAAGTACAAGTCTATTTGGCCTTTATTCACTAGATGGAAAATAGATACAAAATCTTATTCAAATAAAAGATAATAAAAATTAAGGTATTTGATCCCTATTATACCCTGATTTTGCATACTATCATCTACAATAGCCCTAAACCCAGATTTAAAAGATTTGAAATAACAAGCACATTCAAAGCATCTAAGTCCACTCTCATTAGCATTCATGTATACTTGGATCAAGCACTAAATGGGAGAACTACATTAAGATTGATCCCTCTTTGGAATATTTGTATGTAGGCAATTAGCTTCACAATGAGGTGTTGAGGATGTCCAACTTATGCTACTAATAAACACACAATTATTGTCCATGCCATAATTATAATAAATATTAGGGCTTGCACACTAAATTAGGTTTTCTAGGCACAACACATTGCTCCAAATTTTGTGGGCACAGGAATAGGACCTAAAAACATATGTGCAAGTGCTCCCAAAAAATAGGAATAGTCTTATAAAGAGGACACTAGCACCACTTTGAGGAAAGTAAAGCAACATAGAACTACTATCTAGGTTGGGTGTTATTATCTATTGAGTAAAAATATTCCATAATCTTGTTGATGACACTCAAAAATATCAAGAACTTAGATTTCAGAACCTAGATCATTCATGATAGTCACTTTTGAAGATAAGTCTATATTTATGCATATTTATTACTATTTTTAGAAAGTCAAATAAGGTCAAAATTCAACTCAAATTGGTGCTTAATTATTTCATATTATTTATCTAATTTAAACATATCATCCCTTTAATATAAACATAATATTTACATAGTTAAACCCTAAAAGGTTAAATCATTTAGTGAACCCATCTTACTTCGAATATTGCTTCAAACCCTAGCTCACATAAATTTCAAAATTTTGTGCAATAAATTAGGGCTACATACTTCTAATTTTTTTATTTTTTTGTAGAAATTAACTAAATTAAATAAATTTTCATATTAGGGTTTCTATTTATTTACATTTAATTTAAATTATTTCAAATAAAAACCTAGATAACAAAAACCCTAACCATAGATAACCCTAGGGTTCACATTTCCAGCAGTGCTCAATCTCAATTTACAACTTGATACCATGATTATCATGATGAAATCCATATTTCACTTCATGATACAAATCTTTGTACTTTTCTTAGCATGTTTCTTACCAACTATTTGTATAAAGGTACATATATATGTTACTCCTATCATGGATTCAGTTCAAGCTAAGCTTGTTTTACATATTGGTCCTCCATCATGTGATCCCATTTTTTATGGATCATTATTGTATGGTTCAATTTTAGATACCTATAATTACTACTAGATGACAGAGGGCCTAGAAGACTCCTTTTGTTCCACCTCCACTTAGACCACTTGATTATCTATGCTCCCATCCTACCTCTACTACTTGCCCCAAGTGGATCTAGATCTTGTGGTTTGAGTTGTCTCTAGGCATAACATGGTGCCTCCTTAGCTTATATAGGATCAATGTAACCATACCATCCCTCTTCATCCCAAACACACTATGACATTACCTAGATATCAACAAAGAGAATTTGATATAGTGGATCAGTTGAGAAGTACACTAACTAAAATATTTGTATTGAAATTACTTCAAAAACTAACAATATTCAAAGATATTCTATTTCAAACACTTAACCACACATTTTTGCCTCATGATATTGATCCATCCTATTTTTCATATATCATGAATACTATCAAAGATGTTGGGGATGTGATATCTTTTTCCAATGAGGATTTACCTTCATAGTCAGTAATTGATTAAAACTTGCCACTTTTTATTCAAGCTCAAATCAACAACAAAACCATTAAATGAGTTCTCATTGAAAATGGTTCAAGAATAAATATATATAACCTCATATTTTTTCAAACCATGGGGGTTGATATAGAATCTATTGAAAAGACATACAAGAACATTTGAGTTTTTGATAACATTACTAGATAGACATTGGGATCAATCACATTGGAAATTATAGTGGGACCAAAGACATTATCTACACACTTTCAAGTGATGCTAAACCATTTACATTATAATTTACTACTTGGGAGACATTGGATACATGATATGGAGGTTTTACATTCCACTCTTCATAGAATTGTAAAAATTTTGCATGATGGGTACCTATACACGTCCATTAGATAATCAACCATTTATATATTGCAAGTTCATCGAGTCTCCTACACTAGGTACATCATTAGATGCAACACCTCATGTCCTCATCAAACCCCCCACTTCATAGGATTCCATTTGAGTAGATGTATATTTATGAGGAAGGGGATTCTAGTAAGATTATTCATATACCAATTTAAGAGCTTCCTACATCATAAACACCTTCACCGATGATACAGAACCAACCTCTCCCATCATAGGTACCTTCATCAATGATAGAGGAATAACCTCTCATAGTAAAAAGATCCTCATCCAAGATAGATGATGATATATTCAAAACCCAATTACCACTACTTATCAATTCAGAAGAGGCTTACATTCATAATTCTAACATAGATTCATAGGCCACTATAGAGGATGATCAACCACCTATAGACATCAATGATTATTTATGTGTATTGATATTTACACCAATGGGCCCAAGAGAGTATAGAGATAATTCAAAGTCACTAATATCCTATCCTACACTAGTATCCTCACTTGTTAAGGGTTTTACAACTATGAGATCCCATACTCAGCCATAGTTAGTAGTAGATCCCCTAATCCATTTAGTACATATGTTCACATCCATGAATATTAATTAAGTCATACAGATTTAGGTAGTGAGTTCATAAGATAAACCACACTAGATCATACAACTACTACTTGATAGAGGATTGATGATATTACCCATAATCTGGAACAAATTAGTTAGTAGATTATCACCATAGGAAGGATAACCATTTTTCCACTTTCATAGACTCATAGGATATGATACAAACACATGCACAACACTACAACATAAATTAAATAAATTTAAGTCTAGGGGCACTATCTAGATCATATAGCCTCCACCTTCATAGTCACCACCACCACTAGTGATACAAGCTACTTTAAAGATATGATCACTATAATAGAGTCATCACCAACACAAATACTCATGACATGATCCATTGACTATATAGATATCTATAGCAAATAGATATCTTCCCCATGTGGTGATAGATGAGGATTTTGATCCTAATATGTACACTTTAGGATTTTTACATCATATTGGTTATAAAGAGAGAGAAATACAACATGGTATACACTATTAGGACTACATCAGACATACTACATTACCATTTGCATGTGGCCCCAAGGTAGCCAATACATTATTATTCATTTTGAGTAGAGACACTCATACACAAGTTACACTTGGTTGTACATGATTATAGGTAATGGATGATATAGTTTATTAGTCAGATATATGATTAGCATTCACTCATGATGGGCACATGATTCACATTTTACATGATGACATAGATGAGAACCACAGGTTTCACACATATACTTTGTGGTCTAATGTGGTTTACCCTGGGACCATATGAGAGGCATGTTACATAGTTGAGCAACATGCCATTTGGATGCACAAACTCCAAAATCATGCCAAGTATAAGGTCCCACTGATACATATATATTGGTATGATTATTGTGATGATGATGACTTATTTGAGTTTGGACAAGTTCAGTATCTCACACTAGATGATCTTCCACCAGATCCATCGTTTGATTATACATATCCCATGGATGTGATCTTGGGTCTATAGAGACATTACACTTTGCTTTTACATTGTTTCATTTACATTTCCAATATTTCATTGTACATAGTTTATTTTCATTTACTTGTACATATCTTATACTTAAAAAACATAAAAATAATATAGCATGTCAAAATACAAAAACAGTCAAATATTTCAAAAACACAAAATTTATAGATTATATGCATTCCTATGTTTACATTTATACTACTTGCCAGATATTGCATATTGTTAGTTATCCTAGTATAGTCAATTTTATCATACACATATGCTTCATTTGTTCCTTTTGAGTGATTTCAAATTACATGTAGGACTCTAGTTCACTACATTAATCCAAACTAGATACCATCTACCCACTGGGGACATATACACTTATCTAGGTTTATACATTTGATACATCAGCCCAGTCAAGGGCATCTCATACACAGTTGCTACTACCAGGTTGTATCTCTATATACTATACATTCCAGTTTACACATTGATACATCTTGATATTAATCATTATAGCCACCCCATTCTAGCCACAACTGATTTCTAACTAGACTTCAGACTGATTTCTACCAAAAAGTGCAAATTAAGCATAGGAATCATTGAATGACCCAATTTCATCTTCACATCATTCATTATTTCTCAAAACCATGTTGAATCATCCATATTTTGGGTATTATCCCTTATGCAATAATAACCTCCCATGGATTCATCCCTAGTCACCTTGATACCTAATAACTGGCAGTTTGACCTATGGACCCATTAAATAGGGTACTTGAACAATTCTTAAAAGAGATAAAATAATAATATTAATGAATCAAATAATTAAACTAGATTAAATGCTTAGATAAATAATCCATTTAAAAATAATGAATATCTAAAAATAGAAATTCAAAAATTCAAAATATCAAACTTCTTCAGCATTGCCTTAATGAGTTGTCAAACTCTCATAAAATATCTATGAAATATCTAATTTGTGAGGCATGCCTATTAATTTAAAATCATAAGTACATGTACCCTCCTTAACTCAGTTGGAATTAAATTTGACTCACCTAGGGTTAGTTTGAACTCATTTCATCTTTAAATCCTAACCTAACTCAATTTGTGTAAGAGTTAACTTTGGAGGCTATAGATATATGGCCTTATTATTGATCTTTAAGCTTTTTTATTGCAATGTTATGCCAAAATACCTCCAAGAATCTCTTTTTGGTGTAAATTTATTATGTTCAAATAGATGTAAGAATACTTTCTAGCAATGTTATCATGCCAATTGCACAAGCCAAGTCAAGCTAAGCCAACTAACATTACCAAGGTACCAAGGAGAGGTGGAGTAATGGAGCTTCATTGACAAAGATTTCTTAAGCATATAGCAAAGAAAGCCAATTCAATAATCCATTATAGAGTTACAAGGAAGGTGAAAGGATGGTTTCTTTTTTTTTCTAGTTGTGTTTTCATTGTATGCTTGTTACCTATGCTCTCCCTAGTGTCTAGGCTAAAAGTGTTAGTGTTTAGTGTGTTTGTTTTCATTTTTTTTACTAGCACTATACTAATCTCCCCTCTATAGATTCTTTGTTCACATGATGGCATGCCTTGTGGGACCTACACCCCAAAAAGTTCTTCACTCAAAATTTTAGGACCTCTTTCTAACATTTTTCATGTCAAAATCTTAAGTTATTAACCAAAAAGTGAAAAATTTAAGCTCACAGACGTTACACAAGAAATTTCACTTTTGCTCTATGTACTCACATTTTTACAACTCTTAGTCATGTTATTGCAACCCCTATTTGATTTTTTGCATGTTTAATTGCATTATTTCAACCCCTAGTTGCATTTTTGCATACTTAATTGCATTTTTGTATTCCTATGTGTGTTTTTCATTCTCATGTGCATTTTGCATGCCAATTGTGTTTTTGTGTGCCCAGTTGCATTTTTGCATGCCCAAGTGCATTTTGCATGTAAAAGTGCATTTTACATGCCAATTGCATTTTTGCATACCTAGTTACATTTTTGCATGCACAGTTATGATTTTACATGCTTAATTGTAGTTTTGCATTCTCATTTGTGGTTTTGCATTGCTCAATGATGGTTTTGCATTGCTCAATTATAGTTTTGCATTCTCATTTGTAGTTTTGCATTAATAGTTGTAGTTTTGCATTGTCAATTGTATTTTTGCAATTTTTAGTTCTGATTTTGTGTTTCCAATTGTGTTATTGTCTTAACAGTTGCATTATTGCTCTATATAGTTGTGGTTTTGCACTAACCCTTTATTATGTAGGAAGTTGTGATTTTTTACTAACTAGTTATAGTTTTGTAAGAAAGTTGTGGTGTTTCTCTATATATCTATGGTATTGCATTGTGTGAAAAACATAAGAAACCTGAGAGCTAAATTTTAATTGTCATTTGATCACTTGTTTTTAGCTTCTAATCATAAGGACCCCTTAACACTTTTTACAGGATTGAAAGACCAAAGAAAGATGTTTTTAATACTCTAAGATTCAAACTCACATTTAAATTTAGTGTTTAAAAATCATTTACTTGATTTATTTTCATTTTTAAAAGTTCATAACTCAAACAACGCCAAAGGACTAAACTTCATATCATATTTCACTCGGTGCTCTAAAAATGAACTCACACTCTAGTTAAATGTTCATAAGAGCTTTTAATTTTTTTTGGGTTGTTGTTGTGTGTTTATTTTTCAAACCAAGTGTAGTATGTATGTTCTCCCCCTATTCCTCTTAGGGAACTTGGGTGATAAAAAATGCTTCACTTTTTACATTTGTTTCTTGGTCTAAAGTGTGGAAATAAAATCACTAAGGCACTCGCAAAAATCCAAGTGATTTGTGTTAACCCAAAATGACCCTAAAGTTCTTCCACAATTTTTATTTCGTGCATTTAGCTTGTGGGTGGGAGATCATAACCTCCCTATGAGTTATCTATGGAAGCATTAACCTAAGAATTCATCTTTTGGCATCATTTCAACCCCACTCCATGGTAGGGGTATATAAATTGAGGTTTACTTACTGGGATGTTTGTTTGAGTGGTTAAACAAGCTCCGTTAGTAAGAGACTGCTTCAAAACATAGACTTAATTAAGACATCACACTACACTAAGAAATTGATGGATGTAGTGGTTTTGAAAAGGACAAGACCTTTCCACACCAAGCTAATTAATGTATATCCAAATGATGTGTTATGTCCTAATGTTAACCACACATATGGGACAATTTAAAATGTATGAAAACTGATAGTTTTTAGACAACCCCACTTTTTGCAGATATATTGTCAATGCAGGGCAAGTGGCTCAAAGTTCCATGTAATTGTATGAACTCTTGAGAAAAGGGGGGCCTAAAAACCCTACTTTTCATGTGCATTTAAATTTTTGGATTAAAAACATAATTTCCTCTCAAGAACAAGTATATAAATGGAATTTGATAGTATGAATCCACCTTATCAGTTTTTAGGATTAAAATGATACACTTAGGTGTTCTTGTTGTTTTTCCTTTTTACTTGTATTGTCTTGAGTCAAAACTATTCATTTGTTTAAAACACATCCAAAACAAGTCATGTTTACACATCACTTTTTTTAAGAGGTGTTATTTCATCTATTTGACACCACACTTTTCCTTAGTCAGTAGTCAAACTTTTGTGTGTGTGTGTGACTTATTTGAAAGGGGCATTGTTATGTTGCCCATTTCATTATAAGTCTTGTACCTTAGAGTTTTTAAAATAAACCATTTTTCATACCTTTAGATAAATATAGCATCATTACACTACTTGTATTATTTTAAAGACTTGTTTCCTTATATCCAATTGTAAATTCAAAACCATGTATGCCTACTTGGTCTATGTCTAGTATCGTTATGTCATATGTTTTGGTCTAGCTTGTTGTCCATTTAAACACCAATCCTTCTAAATTGAGTTCCAATTTGGTCTTGATAAGTTCATAGTAAAACATTGATTTTTTTATGCTTATGCCTCATGTAATTTTAGCTTAGACATTTATCTCTCACTTTTGTGTTGTGTAACTTAGACTAATTTCTTGTTCAATATAAAGACTATTTTTTTGCCTAGATTTAGGAAGTGGTCTATCTCCCGTGTGCCTAAAGTCTAATGTCTTTTGATAAATTTCAAGCTTGTGTTTGACTATAAATGCCTAGTTTGATTCCAAGCATTTCAAAATTGTTAGATTAATTATCTTACCTTTTAAACCTAATGTTGTGCCAAGTCTAGCTTTTGTGTCATGTTTCCAAAAGACCTAGCACTTTTATCCTTTTCAGTATTTAGACCTTGTTTTTTCGAGCCTAGATTTATGCCTTGCTCCCATAGACCTATCCATTTTTTCCTTTTTTAGACCTATATTATATTTTTTTGCAACACTTTTTACCAAAATTGGCATTCAGTTTTATACATTCACGTGACCATTTATGTGAAACATTTGATATTAGAAATTTTGGATCACATTTATCATTGATCAAATTTTAGAGAACGATTCCATTCCTAGACCCATTCTTAAACCAATGTCACTTTAAAACCTAGAATTAGACCAAGACCATTTTCATAGACTAAGACCACCCTCTTTTGGCTAGTTTATAAACCTAGCCATGTCGATTATCATATGCCATTATCACCCTTCTTTGGGCTAGTTAATGTACCAAGTTCACCTTTTTAATGATAAAGGTACACAATCCCCTACTTATACCATTAATCTTCCTTCATTTTATGCAAGAAACCAAGTTTTAAAACATCCAAGGATTACCATACTAGGAATTCATGCTTTGGCCTACACTAGTAACTAAGCTCAACAATACCCTTACATTACCATTCTAAGACCTTGTCCTTTGGCTTGCATTAGCAACCAATCTTCACAACATCCATCCATTACCATTCGAGGCCCTCATCCTTTGGCCTGCATTAGCAACCAAGCTTTATAGTTCCCTTTCCTTAACATGTTAAGCCCTTCCAAATCTGGTAACTCATTATCCCAATAATGTTGCATATGTATGACTAGACAAGTCATAGTTACATCCTAGACTGGTAGCCAATATTTTGTGATCCCATCATAGATGATATTATTCATAAAGAGGTCATTATCTAACCACCTATCATTCTTAATCAATTGCTAACCTTTCCCCACTTTATAAAACCCATGCTGATCTTTGATTCACACCAAATCCAGTTAGTACCTCTCCAAGAGCCATCATTCAAAGACCAATATGTGTTCAAGACTAGTATTTTACAACCAATAATAAATCAAGTCCAAGAAAACTAACTAATCTATGAATTTTTCATTGAAGCACCTATTTGTAACAAGTCAACTTATGTTGAATCACCTTATAATCATTCCCCTATTTTTGAGGAGTTTCACTCTAACAAACTGAGTCACATCTTAATGATTATAACCACCCTTAGAAAAATCATTATCTCAACCATTTACCTATTTTTAAAGAGCCTCCCTTTGACAATATAGTCTTTATGGATTTATCTCTTGATCTTTTTCCCCTCATTGAGGAATCTCATTTTCACAATCCAATCTCTGTGGATTCACCCCTCAAGTTGTTCCCTCTCTTTGAATGGCTTCACCTAGATGAGCTAGTCTATGTTTAACCCTTCTTAGATGAATCTCTTTTTGAAGATCCCATTATGCCATCATAGGCCATTACTTGTCCATTACCAAACATTCAACAAGACATCATTGTAGTAGTAACCACAATTAAAGAAAAATTAGAATTAGAGTCAAGTTATATTTTTAAATAGATATCAAATTTATCATCAAAAGCAGAATCAACATTAGTCTCAACATCAGACTCAGAGTCCCTTGAATCAGACTCAGCTTTAAAATCAAAATACATTCATGGTTGTTAAAACATTTTTTACACATGCCTTGTAGATCAATTTGAATACATTTATGATCCTTTTATGACTTTTGAAGATGATTACTTCAAGATCGACACAAGTTATAATAGCATATTAAATGAGGATTGTGTTTCTTCTTCCCATTCCATTACCATTTCAAAAGCCATTACCACCACCTAACATAGCCATTATATTGACATTCCACCTCCCACAAGTGTTGATTAGGATTGATAGAATCACACCTTGTTGAAATGCATCCAAGGTGACATCAGTTGAAGAATATCAAGAGGACCAAGACCACATTCATGAAAAATATGAATAATATCCTAGCAAAACCTTTTCTAAGTCACTAGGGGAAATCAATGTCCAAAATCAACATCATCTAGTAAAACCTTGTTGAGGCACTAGAAGTTAATCAAAGTTAAAGGTTAAATTTATTTAGTGAAACCTTTTCAGAGGCACTATGGGACAATCAAGACAACTTTATTGGTGAAAACCTCATCGAGTGTCAACAACTGAGCACAATAGTTTTTCATTGCTTGATAAATAAATTATTAAACATAACACCAATACATCTTCCAATCTACAACATAATCAGATGGTGGCTACTCTTAGGCCCAAACAATATTAAAATTTGGCGGTCCTATCGAGAGCATATTCAAAAGTCTTTGACCCTGCCACAACCAAAATTATATCAAGTCTAGAATCAACAACATTATGCATGCCTAAAAATACCAATCTTCATTTGTTTCCCAACCATTATACATACCATTATAATCCATTCTAAACCTATATTACATTGCAAAATTAGACCTATCAGCCAATATTTATCCATATTTACCATCCCTGGCTACACTTTCCTTTATAGAGGATGCAAATATATCTGATCTTGAAGTTTGGAGGAAACAACTTTAAAGACCAAAAAATATTAAAAAAACATTATTAGAGTCCAAATCTACAGTAATTTCTTGATAAAGCAACTATTTAGAAGAGGTGTGGGCTATAAATTTACATGATTGACTATTTTGGTTGTATCATAAATTGATCAGGGTGTGCATCTCCAGATCATTGGGAATAATAGAATCATTTTCTACACATTTTCCTTACCTTGATGTTTACCTTGCCTTTTTAATTTTCCATTCACCTTGTTTTTATTTCATACCTTGCCTTTTACCTTGTCACTTGATGGAAACCCTATTACCAGTATAGCTAATTATCATAATGCCATCTTCCTTGTGCCATATTGTATACCATTCTACCATACCTTCACTAAATACCAAAGTTGATTTTACCCTCCCTACTCACCCCTTTAACCTTGGTTCTATTCCATTTTTTCTTTAAGAACCTTCAACAAGGTGGTTTAGATTATGTTTCAATAGTTGATTTAGTATTCTAGATAGAGGCAGTAACTTGGAGCACTATGATAATGGTTTAGAAATTGCATCCTTCATTTGCTATTTCATTTCATTATAAGTGTTATTAATTATAATCACCTTTGGGAAAATTAGTTTCCCACTTTTTTCTACTAATTATATCCACATTTGGGAAATTAGTATCATTGACCCATGTCATTATTTTCTAATTATAGCCACCTATGGGAAAATTAGGAGCAACATCTTTACCATATCTTATCACATCACCTTGCCATTCCTATTATTATACTATGTCATTTGCCTAATTCATGAACTTGTTACTACCTTGTTATATTCCTCCATTGTAAGGTAGAACTACAGTGACTTGAGGTCCTAATGGGACTATGTAGGTAGTTCTCAATTCACGTTGAGGTTAGCTCAGTCACCCCTTTTGCCAAGATCTTGTCATTTTATGAGCATTTTTAAGTTTAAATGTTCTTTTTTTTTTTGTAAGTTAGACTATTTAGTATCTCATAACTCTTACTTAAGTTGAGATGCCTAGAAAACCCCTAAACATTTGTAAAATATCTAGAAATCCTAAAAATCACAAAATCATGAAAATTGGCTTAGAATTTTCATGTGAGATATAAAGTTGTCAAAAATTTTGGGATGGGCCATCTTATTTGTTCAATTTATTTCTAGACTAACTTGGAGGGACTATTTTATATAATTTGGACTCATCTATAGTCCAACTAAAAAACAAATATCAAGAATACGCCTACATTATTCAAAATTTTATAACTTTAATTTCTGTACAATCTAATAAGTGGGAAATAGATCCATATTATTTCCATAATTTCTTCATTAAAATTTCATAAAACCCAAAAACTATTCAATTTAAAATAGTATCTCCTATCCAATTTAGAGACATAAGTCTAAATTATTTGAAATAGTCCCTCTGGTCTTTTTCCTCCCATTTTTAGGAGAACTACATCGTCCTAAGGTCTACATAGATTATATAAGAAATACCTAGATACATGGGGTATCTCGAGTTATCTCAATTTCACCATATTTTCTTTTTCAACCACTTATTTTCCTTAAAGATCCTAGGACCCTTAACTATTTCACAAGTAACCACTTGTCCTTTAGTTTCCCCATCCTTATTGACCTTTGCTTTATGCTCTCATTTTTTTGAGAGAAACCATTTCTTACACTCTTGCCATTTTGTGAGACCATTCCCATATTCCTTTAGATCATCAATCACATTTATTTATCATCAATTTTCTTCTATCCCATGTCCTAGGAGAGCTACATTTGGCTTGAAGTTCATATTGGATCTTGCATCCATGATGCTATGCAGGCAGGTTCCACTTACCTAGTGCATTTAGATTCATCTCAGTTATCCCTTCCTTTTATTATATTCCCCTATTTTATCTATTTGTTTCATTGTCTCCTATAGCCTAAGAAAAATGTTTATCATCTTGTGTGTCATTATTTCCCTATAGCCTAGGGGAAACCTTGTGTCAATTATTCTTGCCTTTTTTCAACTAACATTCTGATTAACCACTATCTATGTTTGTTTCTTTTTATTTTTTGGTGTTTTATTATTCTTTTTATTTATTGGTGTCTTGTCTTTTTGTTTGTTTGTCTGTTTGTTTATTTACTTTCATTTTTGTGCCATCACTTATTATATCTATGTTCATCAGGTAATTCCTTGTACATTATCCTTAAGTCCATCCATATTCATACATCAATATTTTCATCATGGTTTTATCCTTAGTGCATTTTTTTTCAATTTTTTATTGGATTGAATGTCATTCCTTATGCATATTATAGCTAAGTTATCATGGTGTTTTATATCATGATGCATACCATCACGTGTTATATCAAAAATCAGCTCAAGAAATCTTACAAGCAATGATGCCATGGTACTTCTCCTTGGTCACTTGACAAATTCTTGATCTATAAAAATATTACCTAAATATAAAATCATTAAATCATGAATTAATTTTACTCCTTGCTAGTTAGGATGTGTATCTCCATACTAACAGGTTGCCCAAATTCATCTTTTTTCTTCATATTGGCTTACTCTTACTCCATGAGTATGGATTTAGTCCATAAGTTCCCTTTTATGATTTGCCATATTGTTTCAAATCATAGTACCAATGATTATAACTTCCTTTGGAAAAATCATTATGTTTAACCTATCTAGATTTTATGATTATAACTACCTTTGGGCAAATCATTATCCTTATCTTACCCTCCTAGGACATGGTTTCATTGTGTTAATGATTATAAATACCTTTGGGTAAATCATTATCTCTATCCACCCAATTAGGGAATGTATTTATTTCACTAATGATTATAACCACATTTGGGTAAATAATTATCTTTTTACCTTTTCCTTTTGCTAATGATTATAACTACCTTTGGGCAAATCATTATCCTTTTACCTTTATATGTTGATGATTATAACTACCTCTGGGAAAATCATCCTTTTATTTGTCCAACTAGGTATCTCACTATGCCACTAATTATAACCACCTTTGAACAAACTAGTCTTTTCCACCTCCATTTTAACTTTTGGGTCTCATCGTTTTCCTTCTTTCAAGGGACTGATCACTAACCTTCTTTGTTAATCACTCCCTCAAGGGCATATATAAGGCTCATCCATCACCTGTTGGGGAATTAGGAATCAAGTACCTTTTCATTGTTTCAGAAGATGTTACTATGCCTATAGCTTTAAATGCCTTCCTAAATAGGGGTAAACTATAGATACCCCATTCTAGTCACAATTGGCTTACGACTAGACTTTAGACTAATTACTACCAAATAATGAAAATTAAGCCTGAGAATCACTAAACATCCTAATTTATTTCATACATCATTCATTAATTTTCATAACTATGTTGAGGCATCCCTATTTGGGGTATTATGCCATATGCAACAATAACCTCCCATGAATTCATCCCTAATCACCTTGCGACCTAACAGTTAGTAGTTTGACCTATGGACCCATTAAGTGAGGAACTTGAACAATTATTAAAAGATTTAAAATTCTAATCAAAATGAATCAAATAATTAAACTAGATTAAATTCTTAGTTAAATAATCCATTTATAATTAATAAATATATAAAAATTGAAATTCAAATATTTTAAATATCAAGCTTCTTCATCATTATCTTTATGAGTTGTTAAGCTCTCACAAAAGATATAACAAACATATAATTTGTGAGCCATGCCTATTAATTGGAAACCATAATTACATGTATCCTCTTTAACTAAACTAGAATTAACTTTAACTCACATAGGGTTAGTTTGAACTCATTCCATGATTAAATCTTAACCTAACTCAACTTGGGTAAGAGTTGACTTTAGAGGCTATAAATACAAGGCCTTACCTATTGATCTTTAAGATTTTTTAGTGAAATACTATTATGCCAAAATACCTCCAAGAAGATATTTTTAGTTTAAAGTTATTATGCTCAAATAGATTCAAAAATCATTTCTAAAAATGTTACCATGCCAATTTCACAAGCCAAGTTAAGCCAACCAACATTACCAAGGTGCCAAGGAAAGGTGGAGCAATGGAGCTTCATTGACAAAGATTTCTTGAGCATATAGTTGAGCAAGCCAATTAAACAAGCCATTTTGGAGCTACAAGGAAGGTAAAAGGATGATTTTTTTTGTTTTCTAGTTGTGTTTTTATTGTATGCTTGTTACATATGCTCTCCCTAGTGTCTAGACTAGAAGTGTTAATGTTTTGTGTGTTTGTTTTGATTTGGTTTTCTTCAATAACACTATAATAATCTCCCCTCTATGGATTCCTTGTTCATAATCATTACTACTCATTGATCATATTTTTTTTCCAACTATCACTTGTCAGATTCAACATATGTACATCTTAGCATTTACATAGATTTGTACTACACAATATACATACTTTCATTTCTAGTTTTCCTAGATTAGATTTGAGTGTATTTCTTATGCTTCTTCCATTTTTGAGGGAATTTGAATATTCCATTATTATTTGGCTCTAGGAAACTTCTTTATTTGTATGTCCTGGACATATCCTATGTCCCTTGTATGTGCTTTCCTATTTACATATGCAAATATTTGAATATGTCATTCTATGTGGATTTAAGCCAAATTGCTTGTTGCTTGCGTATGTTGACATTTGAACATGTCCTTATATGTCTTCATTCTCATATTTAGTGATATGTGCCCATGTCCTTTGTTTTGTGGCCCTTTGGCCTACTTTTGCATGTCTAATATGCTTATATGTATACTTCCTCGTATGCTTCTTCACCATGACACTTGTATTTTATTGTTACACACACACACACACACACACACACACACACACACACACACACACACACACACACACACACACACACACACACACACACACACACACACACAATTTTTTAATGTCATGAGGTACCTCATGCATATACACTTATTATTTGGGTGTCATGATGGACATAATGCCCCATCCCCCTAGGTAGTTACTTAGATTTTATGTTATACACATTGATTACATCTATCTTGACACCTTTTTGAAATGCTAGATTACAACATACATCTTACATTACCTACTTATGCTCAAATAATTTTACATTTAGATGTTATGTTTGTACATTGTATTGGAATATCATGCACATGATCTGGATAACATATTTTATAGAGATACTTCTTTTGGGGATAATTCTCATAAAAGTTTCACAAGTACCCTCAAATAAGGGGTCATTCATAGGGGTTTGTCACAAAGATCAGGATTTTAATTTGTTATTCATAAATAAATTTTAGCACATGGGCTCAATTTCAGAAATCAGACACAGAATAGAATAGAGACTTAGAAAATAGTTCCAATCACCTAGATTTTAGACTAGGTAGATATTAGTGCCTAGATTGGGATAGTAGCACCATAGGTCACTACTATCCATTACAAGGCACTACTGTCTAATTGCCCCAGCTTCAAGATAGTCTATATTATTAAGGCTAGTACTCTAGATACAATACAAATTTGTATAAATACAATCACAAATTTAACAATTATAATTCCATCTCATATTCATACCAATTGCTCAAATTTAGGGGCATCATGTGTGGAATGATCACTCTTATGTTTATTTCAATTACATAGATTTAATTTTTATATACTCAGTTCAGATTTAGTATAATTAGATACTAGATTGGGAACATGTGTGTGGCACATAGTTTCCATATACTTAGCTACACATAGGTTGATCAAATAGAATGGTAAACTCCATGTAATTATCTACATTGTATACAATTATTATCATGTTATAACTTGTCACCAGATTCATGCCTTAATCCATCTATATTGATTAGCATTCCCAAGTGGCCTAGAGCTGCCTAATATGCTTGATGGCTATAGATATGACATACACATTTAGACTTACTCAATTAGATAATTGCATCACTTTGAATAGTTTAGTTATATATGCATATACTTCACACAGGTGGGCAATGATGGAGTCATGGCCTAATTGAGTTCTTAAGCCACCCACACGAGAGGGTTAGACACATTTATAGTCTTATCCAAGCTATTAAAAAATTAGGATCCACTGAGTCGGGGTGGAAAATGATGGAGTCAAAATTAGAATGAGTTCTTGAGTCACACATATGAGGATTGAGAAAGTTGTAGACACCAAAAATCTACACACTATGAATCTGAATATCAAAAATACCCCTAGACCATATCAAGACCCCCTTGGACCCAACCTTGATCTTTTGACCCCTAACCTAACCCACCTAGACTAAGTTAGTTTGACCTTCTGACTTAACCTACACTTTTAACCCAAACTTTACCTTTGACCTTTGACCATCGATGATCACCCTAACCATCAACCCTGATTGTTGATGCTCAACCTACAATTGATGATCAACTTAACTATCAACAGTTAGGTTCTTATTAAAGGTAACCATCAATGATCAAGTTTTCACTAATAGTAACCATTGATGGTTAGGTTTTCACTAATAGTAACTATCGATGGTCATGTTTCCACCTCATGAATATTTAACATGCAACCATACACTGAGCTTTTATAAATATAACTCATCTAAATATTATTATGAGCCTTAACATGGATAATTTATATTTAGATGGCCTAGTTACTTCTTCACTTCTACCCCTTGCTTGTGCCTATAAGAGAAAGATGCTTGGGAGGTCGATTCCATTTGCAATTATAATCAAGATCTCATGTATTCAAGAGTTTCTTTTACAAGTCAAGGAGCTTGTTATGTAGGTATCTTTTCATCAGAAATCATCTTCAACAATCTCCAAAACTTCTCCAAGCCATCAACCATCAACTTTAAAATCATGAGCTAAGTATATTGTTCTTTGTTTTAATTTTCAATTATTTAGTTTAGAATTTCAACCATAAACTCTTTTTAATCATCTAAATGAATAACCCTTAAACCAACCAACTTTGATTCTTACCCTCTACCTCACAATCAATATCTGACCCAAACCCACCTTTTAGAATCATTTTGTAACCTCAACCAAGAAACCTTCTTAACCTAAACAAGAACTGATAGTAACCATTGAAGATTACCCTGACCATTGATGGTCATCCTAATTGCTGATGGTCACTGTGTAAAACTAGATACTCAAAATTAGCAAGTAGAAACTACTTCTCAACCTCAACCAAAACCCTATTTTCTTGACTTTTATCACAATATAGACTAGAAACAATATCTTGACCATACCTAAACCATATTTTGATAGTTTGACATTCACCTTACTATTATCTTATTAATCTAAGCATTTCTTATGAATAGTATTTATTTCACCTAAATTAAGTACTTTCATTTATGTTATACAACCTTCTTTTATCAACATTAAATTATCTTAAAATGTGGATTGACAACCTCCAAGGAAGTCATGTACTTCTTAGATCTAGCTTGCTAGGCAATCCACCTTCCTACCTAACTAATCAATCAATTCTTTAGTGATTTCTTATTTACAAGTCTTCATCCCAAGCCAAAGAGGAGCTATTCACAGTCTTCTAATTCAACCATGCATAAACAAACAAGTTTTTCAACCACATCCATATCAATTTCATTTCTCTCTTTCTTTAGAACTAAAGCAAAAATTTACATGAAACATTTTGGCACGCCCGATGGGACATTCAATCTTTACTCATGTTTTTATTTGAATTTGTATGCTCTTCTCTCTATATATGCTTATAATTGAAATTGAAATTTATTTTGGGATTAAAATCAACTACATCTATTGCTTGATTTTAACATTAGTTCACTTTGAATTAAAGCATAGTAATCTTATCATAGCACCACTTTTGTTGCACACACTAGCTTCATCAATCAAATATCAAAATCATTTGAGATAAGGCCTGACTAGGATTTCATCACCTAACAGTCACCTTACCCACTCCTAGCAATCCTAATTAGAGGTCATTACCAAGATTAAAACCAACTTAGCTCTCTAGCTAAGTATAAACTCTAATTATCAATATATATTAGCTAAGCACCTGACACTCTTATTGTTATGGGACCGTGAAGTGAGGGGGTAAGACCTAATACTAAGCCACATATCTATTCCAATACATATTGTTTTGAACACCTAAACAATCCAAAACCAACCATAGACTACTTCTATAGTACCTGATCTACAAGCCAACTTCTATCACACTTTCTTATAACTTAAGGCATAATCCATAAGTGAGATTAGAATTAACCACAAAATTTAATGTAATTTAGTGTGTGTTGCATTTATTTGATCATTTTTTGGCTTTATATTTATTTAAGTTGTGAGGAATATAACTCTTTTTGGTAACCTTCTACCATCTTACCTTCACCTACCTCATCTCCATTGCCTTGTTCAATGGGGAACCCACCTATTTTCTCTCTAAGAGATCCTAACTTTGTTAGACTCCTAGAATACAACCCTCTTGCCTTAGAATGTTACCTTGCATCAAGATCCACTTATACCCCCAACCCTACCTATAACAAACCGAACCTTATCTACAATCAACCCAACCATGCCTATAACCAACACAACCTCACCTACAATCAACCTAACCTCACCTACAATCGACCAATCTCATCTACAACCAACCTAACCTTGCCTATAATCAATTAAGCCTAAATTAAAACCAATTAACATCCTTTCAACAACTACATGATCATCACCTCAACCAACCAATAAACTTTCAACCTTTATTTAATCCTTGTCATAACCCACCTCAACTATCTTAACCTCACCAATCTTTGGGTTACCTATCTCAACCATATTATTGATTACCTCAACGACATAAAAATTTTGATTACCTACCTCAACCATCATATCAATCACCTATACCCCCTTTTTGGCAACCTTATTTATCTCAAAACCAAGACTTGGTATATCCCCCTAGTCATACCATCAACAACTATCAACCCAACCACTATCAAACTAACCACTATCAACCTTCTTTATCAATCTCATTAAATCAAACCAACAATCATCCAACCAAAAACTATCAAATAAATTTTTTTAAAAAATCAATATTATCACCCTTAACAACATTATCAAACCTATCAATCTAGCCTACCTTACCCACCGTTTAAACCTTATCAACCCCATCAAATCCAACACATAACTACCAACCTACCATATTGAACCAACCAAACTTTTTAGACCACCTAACCATATTAAACCTACCCACCATATCAAACATGTCAAATCCATCAAATACCTCAACCTTACCCAACCTCTCAAACAAACCTACCTGATCTACCTTATCCAACCAACCAAACTTTTTAAACCTACCAATTTTATTAAACTAACTAGCCTCACCAAATTAAACTAATAACTATCGACCAAATATTTCCAACCTACCAACCTTATCAAGCATACCCAACACATCAAATCACTCAAATTTTTCAAATAAACTAAACTTATTTGACCAACCAACTTTACCAAACCATTCGACTAGCTTGCAACCTCAAGAGCCATTGGTGCACCCTCTTCCTAGGTAGTATACCCCACTGGGGGAATCATATACCTTAATATTTGATAAACTCTTAAGGGCTTATATCTTTATATTTCTTCAAATCAAACCCATCAATGTTTCTCTTCCAAAACCCATTTGGTTCATAGAGAATGAGGTTTGTATGTATCATCATAAAAACAGACATGTAGTAGATAGATGTGGGTCTTTTAAGATGATCATCCAAAACCTTATCGATCAAAATAAGATTCCAAAGGATATTATCCATGTTTCCCCCAACCTAGCCTTGAATGCCTTTAAGCAATAAATCATTGAACCTCTTTCTACACCCATTATTGTGTAAGCCCATGACCAAAGCTCTCAACACAATAAGGTCCCTTCATTCAATTTAGTCTTTAGTACATCTATAACTAGGGGAACCATAATCAAAACCCCAACCGATATACTTGTTAACTAAGTGCACCCTTTTGAAATCATCACTAAGGAAGAATAAACCTTAAACCACCAACTTCTTGACAAAGAAGAGCTTTCTCAACTTTCCTTTAAAACCATCATTAAGGAAGCCAACCCACCTCTTTCACTTCCATTCTTAATGGATCCAATCCAATCTCAAATAACCTCACCAATAACTAAATCCAACCCAACCTCAATTAAAATCAAACCCATTCAATTCCTCTATAATCTTCTAGCTTTCATCTACCTAATAATATTGTCTTTGGTTCGATTCCCTTTTGAACAAGGTCAAATCATTATCACCTTACCTTACCAAATAAATAAGAAAACCCAACTAATAATCCATATCAACCACCCATTCTACATCCCTCAACAAATCAAACCCACATCTAAACAAAATCAATCAAACATGATCAACCCAACTTTTAATCCAACCATAAGTAATTTATATATCAATACAAATTAACATCAACCCTCTATTCAAGATTTTATCCAAGCTACCCACACCTCACCTAAGATCCCTCATTGGGACAATTTGACACTCTTGTCCACTTCACCTCTATTTTAGGATGATATTCCCAACATCATTTATTTACCTCAAACCTATCCAAATCTGACCCAACAATGTTTTTCTCACCATAACACCATAATGGTGCTCCTGCCTGAACCACCACCTATAACTTGAACTCCAAACTAAAAAATAATAACTAACAAAATAAAAACCCTTTGGAGGAAAATTAAGTCATCTTCATCCTTCCTAAACCCTCTTATTAAACAACACCTCACTTTGGAATCATTTTTCCATCTTCAACCATCCATGGAAAGAGCAAACTGGGAGAACTTTCCCTTCATATGGATTTGACCAGTTATCAACTGAAACCATACCTTAGTAATTAACCAAAATAACCTTTAGAATTTTTATTTTTTGCCTCAACCTCTCAAGTGACCAACCCTAAACTATTAGAGATTACCTTTCTTCTTCACCTAACCAAACCTATTTGGGCATCACCTTCTCCCCAACCTTTGGAGAGTACCTTTTCCATCAACCCAACCTGAACCAAGTGGTATACTAAATTGGGTCAACCCATTTGGACACCACCAAACCTATTTGGGGGTCACCTTCTCCCCAACCTTTGGATAACACCTTCTCCATCAACCCAACTTGAACTAAGTGGTATACCAAATTGGGGAAACCCATTTGGACACCACTCAACCTATTTGAGAGTCACTTTTTCTCCCAACCATTAGAGATTACCCTTATCCACCACCCAATGAACCATCAGAGATTACCCTTCTCCACCAAACTATCACCTAACCAACCTCACGTTTTTGTCAACCCAAAGTATTTCCATGTCTCATCAAGTGCTGGAAAGTAACTAGTGGACATCTACTCTTCTAATTGATGTCAACCATTTATGTAAGCATGGATCTGGGGCATATCAAAACTCAAACCCCTAAATGCTTTTGCATTTGCATCATGTTCTTTTGTTAAACAAATTTTTTAGTCACTTTATGTCTAACTTAAGCTCATCCCTTGCTTTCACACCACATTTATTTCCTTTTTTTTAGGGGCAATTGATTAAAACAAGATCATATGATTATCTATCACAACTTTATCCTAATCTTGAACATCAGTACCATATCTCTACCCATGGCATGATTCTCATGGTACTTTCTATCCCTCTTCAAGATAGATTCCCATGGTCATTGTCACCTAAACCTCTTTTCACCTATTGAACCTTCTTGTGCTCTTAGTTTTACCTTCATAAAGGTAACCCCTTTAGCATGTATAAGAAATTCTATGTCAATAAAAATCAAACCAAAGTAAAAGCAATATCAAAATAGTCAAAAACAAATCATGGGCCATCCTTCGCATTCACAGACTGCTCCCTTGAAAGACAGTTGTTGAAAACTTATTTGAAATTGCAAAATGTAAGGTGGACTAATCCCTTGAAGGATAGTTATCAAAATCATTTGTACTAAGCACATAAAATTAGACCACTCCCTTAAAGGATGGATGAGTAAAACATTTGTCAAAGCTAGAAATTTCTTGGAAGTTTCTCGCATCAATCAACTTCCGCAACCCTCTAATTAAAATAAAAATAATTAAATTACCACTAATCAAAAACAAAAGAATTTTGAAATCCATAATCAGCACTTATAAAAATAATAATCTTAGAAATCCATAATCATCTCTCATGAGTAGACTTCTTGCATCGATCAATCTACACTTTATATGACATAGACTTATTTAAACTACCTCTTTGGAAACCTACAAACAAGGCATGCTAGTCTCATAATAAGGTCCCATTTCCCATTTTACATTATAAATAAGGGATTTTGAGCTTACTTGACACTACGTGATCAAGCCACTTCTTTTAACCAATGAACTAGCACCAATGTAATGCATGAAAGGGTTTTCTGTTCATTAACCCACCCATCTTGCCATTATGGTCTTTGCCAATTGGAGTATTTAACCTACTCCTTCTAATTTCATGATAGCCTTGTCAAGACATATGTCTTCCTTTTTAAGTTCATTAATGCCCCTAAATACCCACTTTATACCCTTTTATCAAGAAATGGGGTACCTTTTTTACAAAACTAGGTGGTACCCCAAATTGGGCAACTAATTTGAACACCACCAACCATTGGAGATTACCTTTCTCCATAAGCTAACCACTACATATCACCTTTATCCACAACCCAACCTTACCTTTTTTGTACCATTACCTAAACTAATCATTTGAGATCACCTTTCTCCACTAACCATCACCCATCCATGTAGTTACCTTCTTTTCTGACCTTGACCACCTCATCACCTTGCCATTGGTCTATTTTGGCCCAATTAACACATATTTTGCATTGACTTTTACTTGGTTTTTTGACCATAGTGACAACATTACCATGTTGATCACTTTTTTGTGTCACCTCATGCATATAAGACCCACTTGTGTCTTTTCAAGAGCACTTCCTACCTCGGATACCTATGACACTTGACCAGTTTGTGTTTTCACTGAGAGCACTTCCTACCTTGGATATGCACTGAATCACATACCTCACTTAGGAGACTTGCATTTATGAGTGTTTCCAACCATTATGCCTAAATGTGGTTATGTGGTCTACTTGTCAATTGTCCTTCTATCACTAACCTTTAATTTTTTACCAACAATGGTAACCTAGTCTATGCACAATCTTAGATATCACACCTTTTTTATCACATTTTGTGCACTTGTTTGCACTTCAATTCCCAACCTATCATTCACCCATTTTTATCATCTACTACCCACTTATCAAACCTATACCCACTTCTATTTTACCTCATCAACTCCTATTTTGATGGAGAACACATCTTCCTACTCTCGGGGCAACCAAACCATTGACCCATACTCTATTTTTATTTTGTATCCTATTGACTCAAGCTACATAATAAAAAGGGATAAAATGTAGACACCAAAAATCCACACATTGCGATTCTAAATGTCAAAAATACCCTTAGACCATCTCAGGACCCCTTAGACCCAACTTTGATCTTTTGACCCCTAACCTAACCCACCTAACCTAAGTTAGTTTAACCTTCTGACTTAACATACCCTTTTGACCCAAAATTTACTTTTAACCTTCAACCATAAATGATCACCCTAACCATCAACCTTGACCATCAATGATCAGCCTAACTATCGATGATCAATCTAATCATCAATAGTTAGGTTTATATTGAAGGTAACCATCAATGTTCAGGATTTCACTGATAATAACCATTAATGGTTGAATTTCCACTAATAGTAACCATCGATAGTCAAGTTTCTACCACCTAAACATTGAACATGCAACCATCTATCAAGATTTTTTAAATATAACTCATCTAAATGTTGTTGTGATCTTTTACATGGATAATTTATATTTAGATGGCCTAGTTATACCTTCACTTCCACATCTTTCTTATGCCTATAAGAGAAAGAGGCTTGGGAGGTCAAATCCATCTACAATTATTATCAAGATCTTGTGTATTCAAGAGTTTATTTGCAGTTCAAGTAGTTTATTATGTAGGTATCTCTTCATCAGCAATCATCTTTAGTAATCTCTAGAACTTCTCCAAGCTATCAACCATCAACATTCAAATAATGAACTAGGTATATTGTTCTTTGTTTTAAGTTTTAATTATTTAGTTTATAATTCTACCCACAACCTCTTTTTAATCATCTAAATGAATAACCCTTAAACCATCCACCTTTGAGTCTTACCCTTTACCTCATAATCAATATCTAACCTAAACCCACTTTTTAAAATCATTCTATAACCTCAATCAAGCAACCTTCTTGACCCAAACAAGAACTAATAGTAATCGTTGATGATTACCTAACCGTCGATGGTCACCCTAACCACTGATGGTCACTATGTAAAACTAGACACTCAAAATCAGCAAGTAGGTCACTTTCAAATCTTGACTCACATGTGTGAGCTTTCATGGCTGGAAAACCTTCTTGACTTCTCAACCTCAACAAAAACCCTATTTTCTTGACTTCTATCACAATATAGACCAAACAATACCTTGACCATACCTAAACCATATTTTGATAGTTTGACATTCACCTTAATTTTATCTTGTTAATATAAGCATTTCTTTTGAATAGTATTTATTTCACTTAAATTAATTATTTTCATTTATGTTATCAAACTTATTTTATCAACATTAATTTGTCTTAAAGGTGGATTGATAGCCTCCAAATAAATCATGTACTTCTTGGATCTAGCTTGCTAGGTAACCCACCTTCCTACCTAACTAATCAACCATTTCTTTAGTTATTTTTTATTTTTAGGTCTTCCTCCCAAGCCAAAGAGGAGTTCTTCACAGTCTTCTAATTTAACACACACACAAATAAATAGGTTTTTCAACCATACCCATATCGAGTTTGTTTTCTCTCTTTCTTTATAACTAAAGAAAAAATTTACATGAAACAAAAGCCATTAGCTCAATCCAACATATTCAATAATATGATCTCTATGTACACTCACACACAAGTTATCACTAGGTTCATGCATTGGTTTATGTACCCAACAAGGTGTATTCATTCATTTCCTCTCTCTTTACTCAGCTTTACTTGGTTACTTTATTTCAGCATAGTCTTTTTCTTATGATCATCTCGTAAATAAGGATTGATTTTTGCATGTTTCATTGTAGGTCATTACTTTGGATCATGTTTCACATATACAAACCTAGATTCACATACTTAAACTTATGTACATGGGTTTCACTTCTAAGGTAAGTTTAGGTACACTTATTCTTCCTTTATACTAGTCATTTTTCTTTTCTTCATTTCCAGTGTAAAGTGGGCTAATGGAAGCACCTAAAAGTTGTATTTGGATGTTAAGAGTGACACTTGAGTTATCTTATTCCTAGCTTATCCTTATACCTATCCTAGATCCTCTCCCACACTTTTCCAATCATTATGTAGACCATAGATAGGTATAGTTAGTTCAAACATAGTCCTAGGATAGCTCTCCCAAATCCTAGCCTAGATTGCCCAGCAATCGTCCAAGTGGACATTAGTGTCACATTTGGGACATTATAACTACATAATGCTAGTGTCTCCAATTGGATGATATTGTCTTATGCCCTAATTCTCCTAAACTGATACTTTTTAAAATGTATTCCCCTCTTAAGGTTAGCTTAAGTACATTTTCTTATCCACATAAGCTATAGATCTCTATAAATACAAGTCTATTTGACCTTTATTCACTAGATGGAAAATATATGCAAAAGCTTATTCAAAAAAAAGATAAGTTGAGAAAAATTAAGGCACTTGATCCCTATTCTTCCCTCTTCTTCATACTACCATCTATAATATCCCTAAATCTAGATTTTAGATATTTCAAAACTCAATAACATTTAAGGCATCCAACTTTAGTCTCATTCTAGTATTCACTTGCACTTGTATCAAGCATTAGATGAGAGAACTACATTGGGCATGATCCCTCTTCAGAATATTGGTATGTAGGTAAATATCTTTAAACTAGGGTGTTGAGGATGTCTAACCTATCCTATTAATGAACACATAATTTTTTGATCATACCATAATTTCAAGAAGGATTAGGGTTTGCACACTAAAGCAGGTTTTCCAAGCACAACACAGAGCTTCAAATTTTGTGTGCATAGGAATAGGACCTAAAAACATAGGCACATGTGATCCCAAAAAATAGGAATAGTCCTTCAAATATGACACTAGAATCATTTTGAAGACACTACAACAACATAGTGATATTTTCCAAGTGGGGTGCTAATTTATAGGTGTGGCACTACTATCCAATGAGCAAACATATCCTAGAATCTTGTTGATGACACTCAAAACTATCTAGAACCTAGTTTTTAGAACCTAGATCATTTGTGATAGTCACTTTATAGAAAAGTCTATATTTATGAATATTTATTACTATTTTTAGAAATTCAAATAAGGTGAAAATTCATAATAAATAAGTTCTTAACTATTGCATATTATTTGACTGGTTTAGATATCTCAGGCCTTTAATCTAAATATAGGATTTACATAATTAAACCCTAAAAGGTTAAATCATAATAAATTAAATAAGTATGGTGTGTGTTTTCTCCATGGGATTGTTGTTAGAAATGTATCTTAGAACTATAAATCATTTTGTGTATGATTTTGTGCATTAGATGGTTTACAAATTCATTAGGGGATTATTGATGCATTTCTCCTAGAGTGTATGCCTTAAAGGGTGTATAGGGAATGGGGTGGGATCAACTTGTGGAACTTTGTGAGAGTTTTTATCGTATTATTATATCATACTAATCCAAAACTCATAGTTTTTATTTGAAATATAATTAAATAACACAATCATATAATGTTATCTCTGGGAAGAGATGTTTTACTGCTCACAAAATTATAGAAAACATATGCTTATCTCTGGAAATAAATGTTTGATCCCCTTCTCAAGCTACATATATTTTTATACATACTTTGAAGGTAGGAGGAGGATTTGGAAGGTCACCAATATTGAGGGAGATGAATTGGTTTGACTTCCATAATTTACAACACAAAATTCAAGAAATTACTATTTTTAGATAGCACTATTAAAATTGAAATTCTGGGCACTTCCATTGGGTTTTAAAGGGTAAAAACCCACTAATCATAGATATTTTATATCTCATCATGTTTTCTTCATTATTATCTTTCCAAAAGTTTAAATGGGGAGTCAAACAGAGATATGATTCAAAAGTTATGGCTCTTTGAAGTTCTACCACCAATTGGGATACAACCGTCGCCCAAACTGTTGCCTGAAGTGTCACCAAAATTGTCACCTAAAGTGTTTCTTAGATCATTCCTCCCTCCTTAAAAATAAATGGTACCTATTTCATTAATATTAATCATCAATTTTGATAGTTTTGTCTTGATTTGATTCTCTGTGAGCCACTCACCTTGGTGGCTAAGCTTGCCCCTTTTGACCACTTGGTAAAGTCAAATAGAGCACCCTCTTATTGTCTTCATCTAGGTGCCCACAATCTAATCTTCTTCTACTGGAGAAAAAATCTATGGATCAATCTCATCAATGTCTAGTTGTTAAAGTGTCTAACATATATGGATGATATGGTTTGAGCAGCTCCACATTGAATATTGGATGCATACCAAGGTAGGTTGGTGGTTCCACTCAAAAGCATTTTTTCCAACTTATCTGATAATGGTGTAGGGACCATATCATAGAGGCTGAATTTTTTTTTAGGTCTATGAGTCATTCTTTTTTAATATACATCTAAACCTTGCCACCTATAGTAAAATGGTGTGTAACCCTATGTTTATCATGGCATTACTTATACTTCTGATTCATCTTTTATAAGATGTCATGAACCTGCTATTAGATGTGTTATATTTGTTTAATGAATTTTATTTCTTTTGATTCCTTAGAACTCCCATGAAGTGTGTATTCCATGGTGGAGAATGGAATGGCTACATCAATTGGTACCATGGGTTGGAACCCAAAGCATACATGGAATGGATTGTGCTTGGTGGAGCTGTGCAGGGCCTAATTGTATCCATGTTGTATGAAAATAAGCCCCTCATCCCATGTGCATGGATGTTTGTAGTGATACATTTGAAGCATTTGGATAATAAATTAATTCACCACTTTTATCTGGCCATCAGTCTGTAGATGGAAGGCCGTGGACTTCATCAACTTGGTATCCAACATTTTCCATAGAGTGGACCAGAAGATACTCAAAAACTTACTATCTCTATCTAAAATAATGGACTTGGGAAGACCAAAATGGAGCCATACATGACTAAAATATAGTTTAGTAATTTCCTCAGTAGACATAGTTTTCTTACAATCAATCACGATAGCCATTTTTAAAAAATGATCAACTACAATAAGAATATAGTCATTTCCATGTTTTGAATTGGGAAAACCTAAGAGAAAATCCATTGAGATAGATTCCTAAGGTCTGGTTAGTTCTGGCAATGGTGTGTAAAATCCTTCATTTTTATTTGCTAGCTTGGTTATCACACATGGGGTGAAATATTTGAGGTACCTTTCCACATCCTTTTGCATATGGGGCTAGTATAAATGCTATTGAAGAACTGTCAATGTCTTATCTACACCAAAGTGCCCATCTATTCTACTAAAATGTGTTTCTCATACCATCTTCTATTGCTCTATAGCTAGAACATAGACATGACCCATGTGATAGAGGACATTATATTACAAATAAAAATTAGATACATATTTACCTTCTCAAATCACTTGATATGTATCAGTAACGGTAGGATCTACTTCATATAGAGCACCCTAAGTGGCAATCTTGTGTCCACATAGATCAAGAACTATTATGAGTGTATCAATTGGTGGATAACTTAGATAATTTTTGGTAGTATTTGAGCTCCCTTTTTATGTTTGATTATCATATGGAATTGTTGTAGATATGTGGCCCACTTCTGGTTCCTCTTATTTCACAATTTGCTCTACATCTAGATTAATTCCAATGATCTATGGTCGGTGTGGATGACCATCTCTTTCCCCAAGATGTAGTGTTTCCATTATTTTTAGGATTGAATAATGACATAGAACTCCTTTTCATATGGCATGTATTTCTTAACTGTATCATTGAAAGTTTCACTATGATATATAAGAGGATGGCCATGTTGCATGATGACAGCTCCCATGGCATATTTAGATGCATCTGTCATCAACTTGAAAGGTTGATGTAAGTTTGGCAAGGTAAGAACAAGAGTTGAATAGAGTTTATTTTTCAAATTCTCTTTGTTGTATTTTTCCCCACTAAAATATAGCTTTATCTCCTCTTTTAGTTAATTGGTTTAGTGGCCAAGAAACATGTGAGAATCTAAGAACAAAATTGTGATAAAAATTTGCAAGACCCAAGAAACTATGAAGTTCTATGAGGGTCCTTGGTGTAGGCCATTCTTGAATAATATGAATCTTTTTTGGGTTGACATGGACCCCTTCCTGATCCACAACATACCCTAGGTTTTGAATTATTTTCATCTCAAATGTGCACTTGTCAAGATTTGCATACAACTTGTGCTTCTGAAGAGTTTGAAGTACCTTATGAATATGTTGCAGATGTTCCTCCCATATTCTATTGTAGATTAGTATGTCATCTAGGTAGACAACCATGAATGAGTTGGTGAAGGGTCACAAGATGTCATCCATTATCCTCATAAAGGTTGTAGGTGCATTAGTCAAGCCAAAAGGAATAACCAACCATTCAAAGAACCCCTCCTTGGATTTGATTGTAGTATTCCATACATCAGTGAGAATGATAGGAATTTAGTGATAGCCAGATTTGAGATCAATTTTTGTGAAGAACTTCTCACCATGGAGTTGGTCCAATAGGTCATCAATCCTAGGGAGGGGGTAGTGATTCTTCACAGTGATTTTGTTCGGGGCTTGGTAGTCAATGTAAAGCCTCCATTTTCCATCCTTCTTTGGTGTTAGGAAAATTGGGCATGCATAGGGTGAATAATTTGGCTTGATGTGACCCTTTTGGATCAATTCTTGAATCTACATTTTCATATTATCATTCTCTAGAACTAATCTATGATAAACAAGGTTGTTATGAAAATGTGAGCCTGGGACCAAATCGATAGAATGTTTTACTTAACAGTGAACTAAAACTCCCATGGGTGACTTGAATAAGTCATCATATTCTCCCATGATTTGACCCAGTTTATTTTTTTGTTGTGTTGATTATGTATTCAAGGATGAAACATCATCCTTGTTGGATCTCTATTTCTTGACCACTATGAGAACAAATTTATTTGTCCTCTCCACCAATCTCTTACATTACTTATCACTAATTAGGGAGATAGATGTGGGAGGTGGTACCTCTAGTACCCTGTAGAACCAGTTCCAAGAGTGAGGGTGATCCTTCAAGTTCTTGATTCATAGATTCCATGTTGATCATACATGAATGGATAACCAAGGAGTACATCACAAACATCTAGATTGATCACATCACACAAGACCTCATCTTGAAAAGGTTTTATTGCATATGAAATAAGACACTGGTGGGTGACATGGAGGTCTCTCCCTGGGCTCAACCATCCAATATTTTATGGCTTTGGGTGAGGCTTTATGGGTAGATTTAGACTTTTCACAACATTAGCAAATATTAAATTGTTTTAACTCCCACTATCAAGAATGAAATGCATAGGCTTAATTTTCACCCACAACTTAGAGTGAAACAACCTTTCCTTTATATCTGGCCTTTCCTTATGGGTCTATGATAAATTAATGATGGTATTAGGCTCAACATCTAAAACCTCTTCTTCATCCTTTTTGATTTTAGGCTGTGTATGAGTTAGAGCAGTAGATGTTAAGGATTGTGACTCAAAAAGCAGGGACTTGATGGCTTGACATTCTTCTTTAGAGTGAATTCCAATTTTGTGGTAATCACACTATTTCCCAGTCTTCCCCTTATAGGGTTTCTTATATTGGAACTCCTTTTGCTTCCAATTTTGGCCTCGTGTTTGACCTTTTTTGTCATTTTTCCATTTTGAAGGCTAACTTTTCATATTCTTTCTTCCATGCTTCTACTCAATCTTCACCACAAACTTGTACACCTCATCAAGGGTTTCCAAATTGAAGAGTTCCATTTCCCCCCATATATACCATTATAGTCCATGATATTTAAGAGTCTTATGTTTCTCACTTTCCTAGATGCCTAATCTCATAGATAGAGAATGAAAAATGTTAGTGTAATCTTGAATAGACTATTCCTTACCTTGGCAAAGTTATTGCCATTATATGTACAGATCATCATATGCTCCAATGGGCTAGTACTCTTCCTTTATAGCTTCCATGAAATCATCCTCGATAGGTTCAACCTCAAGGCCAATATTATTCATATTGAACCTCTTCTTGTACACTTCCCACCAATATTTTACGGGCAATGATGCTTTCAAAAGAGAAAAGGCAATCTTCTCTCCATCAGTGAATTTATTTACAAAAAAATAGGAAGATAATTAATCTAACCAATTTTTTACTGCATCAACATTTATTTTGCCTTCAAATGTAGGGATATCAAAATTCACCTAAACCTTAAAGGGTGTTGGGGCACTGAAAAGACATTTCAGAGATGAGGAGCTAGAATTTCCCATCAAGATTTGTTGGAGAATTTGGGAAAAATGCTATAGCATCTATGCTTTTTACCATTGGATGGATTCATTAACCATTTCCTTGAAGTTATTTGATGTCTTGGTTTTTTCAACCATTTGAGGTCATTTGAAATAAATAGGTGGATATTCTGTGAGCTCTGTTGTTTTACACCCAAGATTCTTGTATTTTGACATCATCCTCAAGATCATACAATCTAAAGAAAAATTTCTCTAATACCATTGATCTAAAACTCAAAGGTTTTGGTTGAAAGATAATTCAAGACCACAAAATTACACAATTATATAATGTTATATCTGGGAAGAGATGTTTTATTGCTCACAAAATTGTAGAAAACATATGATTACCTCTGAGAAGAGATGTATGATCCCCTTATCATGCTACATCTATTTTTATACATAATTTTAAGGTAGGAGGATGATGTGGAAGGTCACCAATCTTGAGGGAGATGAATTGGTTTGAATTCCATGATTTACAACAACATATAATTCAAGAAATTACTATTTTTAGAAACTTTCTATTTTTAGGTAGCACTATTAAAAATGTAATTATAAGCAATTCCATTGGGTTTTTTAGATTTAAAACACATTGAGCATGGCCTTGTTTTATCTCATCATTTTCTCCTCATTATTATCTTTCCAATGGTTTTAACGGTAAGTCAAATAGATCTATGGTTCAAAAGTTATGGCTCTTGGAAGTTCTGCCACCAATTAGGGTAGAACCGTCACCTAAATTGTCACCTGAAGTGTTGCCCAGATCATTCCTCCCTCCTTGAGAATAAATTGTCCCTATTGCATCAATATTCTTCATCAACTATGGTATTTATGTCTTGATTTTATTCTCTATGATCCACTCACCTTGGTGGCTAAGCTTGCCCCTTTTGACCACTTGATAAAGTGGAATAGAGTACCCTCTTGTTGTCTTCATCTAGGTGTCCACAATATAATCTTCCTCTACTAGAGAAAAACTCTAGAAATCAAGCTCATCAATGTCTAGTTGTTATGCTAGGACTGAAGTATCCAACAGAGGTGGATGATATGGTTTGATGAGCTCCACATTGAATATTAGATGTAGACCAAGATAGGCTGGTAGGTTCAACTCAAAAGCATTTTTTATAGCTTATCTAATGATGGTGTAGGGACCATATCATAGAGGTCAAATTTTTCTATGTGGGCATGTGATTCATTCCTTTTGAATCCTCAACCAAACCTTATCACCTATAAAAAAATAGTGTGCAACCCTATATTTTTCATGGCATTGCTTATAATTTTGATTCATCTTTTCCAAGATGTCATGAACCTACTACTAGATGTGTTGGATTTGTTCAATGAATTTTATTTCTTTTGCTACCTTAGATCTCCCATGAGGTGTGTATTCCATGGTGGAGAATTGAATGGATACATCAATTGGTGTTATGGGTTAGAACCTGAAGCATACTTAGAATGGACTGTGCTTGGTGGAGTTATGCAAGGCCCAATTGTATCCATGTTGTATGATAAGAAGACCCTCATCCCATGTGTGTGGATGTTTAGATTGATACATCTAAAAAATGTAGATAATTAGGTGGTTAACCACTTCTATCTAACCATTAGTTTATGGATGGAAGGCCATGGACTTCATTATCTTGGTATCAATCATTTTCCATAGAGTGGACCAAAAGATACTCAGGAACTTGCTATCTCTATCTGAAACAATGGACTTGGGGAGACCAAAACGGATCCATACATGACTAAAATATAGTTGAGCAATTTCATTAGTAGACATAATTTTGTTATAAGTAATCATGATAGCCATTTTTGAAAAATGATCAACTACAACAAGAATATAGTCCTTGCCATGTTTTGAAGTGGGAAAACCTGAGAGAAAATCCATTGAGATAGATTCCCAAGGCCTAGTTGGTTCTGGAAATGGTGTGTACAATCCTTGCTTCTTATTTGATGGCTTGGCTATTGCACATGGAGTTCAATATTTGAGGTGCCTTTCCACATCCTTCTACATATGGGGCCAATATAAGTGCTTTAAAGAACTGTCAATGTCTTCTCTACACCAAAGTACCCAATTGTCCTACTAAAATGTGCTTCCCATATCATCTTCTATTACTATACAGCTAGAACATAGACATGCCCCATGTGACAAAAGACATTATCTTGTAAATAGAAATTAGAGACATGTTTACCTTCTTGAAGTACCTAATATGTATCAGCATAGGTAGGATCTGCTTCATATAGAGCACCCCAGGTGGCAGTCTCATGTCTACACAAATCAAGAACTATTATGAGTGTAACAATTGATGGATGGCTCAAATAATCTATGATAGTATTTAAACTTCCCTTTTTGTGTTTGATTATCAAATAGAATTTTTTTAGATATATGGCCTACTTTTGATGTCTCTTATTTCATAATTTTCTCTATTTTTGGATGAATTCTAATGGTCTATGGTCGACATGGATGACCGTGTCTTTCCCCAAGATGTAGTGTTTCCATTATTTGTAGGCTTATATAATGACATAGAGCTCCTTGTCATATGTCAGGTATTTCCTGACTATATCATTGCAAGTTTCACTATGATATGAAATAGGATAGCCATGTTGCATGATGACAACTCCCATAGCATATTTAGATGCATCTATCATCAATTTGAAAGGTTGATGCAAGTTTGGCAAGGCAAGAATAGGAGCTAGACAAAGTTTATTTTTCAAATTCTCAAATGCTCTTTATTGCATTTCACCCCACTGAAATACAAATTTAGCTCCTCCTTTAGTCACTTGGTTTAGTGTCCAAGCAACATGTGAGAATCTAAGAACAAACCTATAATAAAAATTTGAAAAACCCAAGAAACTATGAAGTTCTATGAATGTCTTGGTGTAGGATATTATTAAATAACCTGAATCTTCTCTAGGTCAACATAGACCCCTTCCTCATCCATAACATACCTCAGGTACTAAATTATTTTCATCTTGAATGTGCATTTGTCAATATTTACATACAACTTGTGCTTTTGAAGAGTTTGAAGCACCTTATGGACATCTTGTAGATGTTACTCCCATGTTCTGATGTAGATGATTATGTCATCCAGGTAGACAAGCATGAATGAGTTGGTGAAGGGTCACAGGATGTCATCCATCATCCTCATGAAGGTTGCAAGTGCATTAGTCAATCCAAAAGGCATAACCAACCATTTGAAAATCCCCTCCTTGGATTTGAATACAGTCTTCTAGACATCAATGAGATCGAAAGGAATTTGGTGATAGCTAGAATTGAGATCAATTTTGGTGAAGAATGTCACACCATGAAGTTGGTCCAACAGGTCATCAATCCTAGGGAGGGGGTAGTGATTCTTCATAGTGATTTTTTTTAGGGCTTGATAGCCAATTAAAATCCTCCATGTTCCATCCTTCTTTGGCACTAGGATCATTAGGAATCTATAGGGTGAAGAGATTGGCCTGATGTGACCCTTTTGGATCAATTATTGAATCTACCTTTTTATCTCATCATTCTCCAAAAATAATCTATGATACATAAAGATTTTAGGCAAAGGTAATCCTGGGACCAAATTGATAGAATATTTTACTTGACAGTGAAGTGGAATTCCCATGGGTTACTTGAATAAGTCATCATATTCTCCCATGATTTGACCCATCTAATTCTATTTTTATGTTGAATGTGTAGTCAAGGCTACAACATTAGCCTTCTTGGATCTCTTTGGCTTGACCATCATGAGAACAAATTTATTTGTCTTCTCCACCAATCTCTTACATTAATTGGCACTAATCCAGGAGTTAGATATGGGATGTGGTACCTCTAGTACCCTGTAGCACCATATTCCAAGAGTGAGGGTGATCCTTCAGGTTCTTGATTCATAGATGTCATGTTGATCATACATGAATGGTTGACCAAGGAGTACATCAAAAACATCCATATTGATCACATCACACAAGACCTCATATTAGAAAGGTTTTATTGCATATGAAAGAAGACACTGGTGGTTGACATGGAGATCTTTTCCTGAGCTCAACCATCCAATACTGTATGGCTTTAGGTGAGGCTTCATGGACATATTTAGACTTTTCACAATATTAGTAGATATTAAATTCTTTTGACTCCAACTATCAAGAATGAAATGTAGAGGCTTACCTTTCACCCACAACTTAGAGTGAAATAACCTTTCCTTATCATCTAGCCTTTCCTCATGGGTTTGTGATGAAGCAATTATAGTATCGGGCTCAGCATCTACAATCTCTTCTTCATCCTCTTTGAATACATGGTATGTATAAGGTAGAGTAGTAGATGTCAAGGATTTTGACTCAGAAAGTAGGGACTTGATGGCTTGACATTCTTATTTGGATTGAATTCCAATTTTGTGGTAATCACACCATTTCCAAATCTTCCCCATATGGGGGTTCTTATCTTGGAACTCCTTTTTCTTCTAATTTTGGCCTCACGTTTGACCTTCTTTATCATTTTTCCATTTCAAAGGCTGACTTTTTATATTCTTTCTTCCATGCTTTTACTTAATCTTTACCATGAACGTGTATGCCTCATCGAGGGTTTCCAAATTTAAGAGTTCTAATTTCCCCCATATATACCATTGTAGTCCACCATGATATTTGAGAGTCTTGTATTTCTCACTTTCCTGAATGCCCAATCTCACAGATAGAGAATGAAAAATGTCAGTGTAATCTTGAACAGACTATTCCTTACCTTGGTGAAGTTATTGCCACTGTATGTATAGATCATCATATGCTCCAATAAGGTAGTATTCTTCCTATATATATATATATATATATATATATATATATATATGTATATATTTATATATATATATATATATGTATATATTTATATATATATATATATGTATGTATATATATATATATGTATATATATATATATATGTATATATATATATATATGTATATATATATATATATGTATATATATATATATATATATATATATGTATATATATATATATATATATATGTATATATATATATATATGTATATATATATATATATATATATGTATATATATATATATATATATATATTCCATGAAATCATCCCAAGTAGATTCCACCTCAAGGCTAATGTCATCTATATTGAACCTCTTCTTGTACACTTCCCACTAAATTTTTATGAATAATGATGCTTTCAAAAGAGGAAAAGTGATCTTCTCTCCATCAGTGAATTTATTTATAAAAAAATAGGAAGTCAATTGATCCAACCAATTTTTTACTACATCAACATTGATTTTTCCTTCAAATGTAGGGATATCAAAATTTACCTAAACATTTATGGGTGTTGGGGCACTTAAAAAGATGTTCCATGGATGAGGAGCTAGGGAGTACAAATGAGGAGCCAAAATTTTCCATCGAGATTTATTGGAGAATTTGGGAAAAATGTTGTAGTATTTATACTTGCTATCACTAGAGGGCTTCATTCACCATTTCCTTAAAGGGATCATATGTCTCAGTGTTGTCCTCCATTTGAGTTTGTTTAAAATAAATAGGTAGATAGTCTATAAGCTCTATTGTTTTCCACCCAAGCTTATTTTACTCTGACCTCATCTTCGGGATCATACACTCTCAAGATAAACCACTATGATACCACTAATCCAAAAATCAAAAATTTTAGTTGAAAGATAATTCAAGAACACAAAATAACACAATCATATAATGATATCTCTGGGAAGAGTTGTTTTATTGCTCACAAAATTTCAAAAAATATATACTTATCTATGGGAATAGATGTATGATCCTCTTCTCGGGATACATATATTTTTATACATACTTTGAAGGTAGGAGGAGGATGTGTAAGGTCACCAATATCTAGGGAGATAAAAAAAAAAAATGAATTCCATGATTTACAACAACACAGAATTTAAGAAATTACTATTTTTAGAAACTTTCTATTTTTAGACAACACTATTAAAATTGAAATTATGGGTAATTATATTGGGGTTTTGAGGGACAAAACCCACTAAGCATAGCTCTATGCCATCTCATTGCATTCTCCTCATTCTTAGTTTTCTAACAATCTGAATGGGGAGTCAAATGGAGCTATGGTTCAAAAGTTATGGCTTCTGAAAGTTCTACCACCAATTGGGGTAGAACCATCGCCCGAATTGTCACCTAAAGTATCACCTGAATTGTCACCTGAAGGGTTTCCCATATCACATACATATATCCCATCATGAAAACTTCATACCTACTATGATTTCTCCTTTGAATCTTGAAACCCTAAAATATGGCTAAGTCTGAAACCTTAAAATCTGACTAAGTCTGAAATATGATAGGATCCTCCAAAACCTAGAATTTGCATTATAGCTCCTAGAGGTCTGAAACCACTCTCAAACATCTAGAAACTATATAAATTAAATTATAATAAAATATATATCCATATCTAAATGTAAAATTATACTTAAATGTTTATTTTATTTATATAATATGCATGCCAATGTAATAGTAAATTATTTTGCATGTTTTTATAATACTAATACCACATATGAGGTTCTAAAGACTAAAACTATGTATGTGGTTTTTAAGACTAAAATTATGTGTGTGGTCCTAGCTTGGTAATTACTGAGCCTATATGTCAATATTACATAAGCACTTTTTTAAAACCACGTAAACAAAAATGTTGAAATCTGTTTGAATGAAAAATGTGTCTGCTTTTTGCCCCAGTAACTCCATGCACTTACCCATTTGTATGTATATGCAAATAGATATGCTTCATTCATACTTAATCATCCAAAGTATCTTAACATATCCTCTTATAAATACCAAGTTTTCCTCATCACACAAAGGAGGGATATGAATTACCAAATGAACATTATAAACAAAAATGTGGAGTTCCTAATCTTTATATGGGATCTCTACAAAATTTACTCAATATAGGATGAATCCAAGGTCCGCACTTTATGCAAACACCCCAAGGTGAAAAATCCAAAAGTCATCCACATCAATGAGATTTAATAATCACATTATTCATGGGTGGCACCTTTTGTCATAACCATATTGATCCTACACAAACAAAAACTACTTGCAATGTAAGATATTTACAACTTGGTTTTGACCTAAAAGACTTAAAAAGCAAAGGACTTTAGAAATAATCCTTGGGAAACATAATACTACCTATTTCATGTGGTCCCAAAGTGATTCAAACACAATTTTTAGTTATGCCACAAAAATATCCATGTGCATTTACATTGGGCACTCTTTGGTTATATGAAATGGAAGCAAACATTGACCAAAATTAGCAAGGTATTTCTTTTTCTCATGAAAGCAAAATGATCCATATTACAAATCATAACATTGGTTCTTATACTACACATGTAAAATTTGAGGAAGAACATGTTATGTACCATTTAAACTTATCCACTCATGATTCAAATAATGTAAAGGATCCAAATTAAGGTTTCAAGGTCTCAAATATTCCAAAAATACCAAAAAAACTAAAAAATACTTCAAAAATCTAAAAATATGTTAAGAATTTGCATCTTATATTAGTTCCTTGGCATATATATTGTTGGTTCCATGTTACTAGATGGAATATCAGTATTTTATATATACACATGTGTTCCATGCATCTTTTGAGTGTGATACAAACATACACAAATACATGATCTATACACTTTTGGATGTTGGGTTTTACCTCTACTCATATAACTAGAACATTGGGGACATCCACCTTTATGATCATGATACATCCAAGTTATATCACTATATGTTCACTTTACATTATCATGTCTGAGATCCTATATGTACTTACAAATGACTTTATCCATGATTATATCTTTCATAGTGTACTTAATATGCTATGTATTTAATGTTCTTTGCTAACACATATATCAAGAGACTAGTATAATATGTGTATGTTGGTTTCTTATGCTTTCATTTATTCACTTCATTGAACATCTTTCCTTGCTGTTATATTACTTATTCCATAATTTGAAAATTGTCTATTGTTTATGTCCCCCATTCCTATGTTTGAATATTATGACATTTCCATATGTCATAGTTTGTTGTCTATTGAAATTTGAATATGGCATTGCTTACCTTGTGGACATATGACTAATTTATGTTCCATTTATTTTGTGACATTTGATAATGCCCCTTATATGAGGTTTCCTTAGACCATTGCCTTTTGATTTACTTTTGAATGCCTTTGTGTGTGTGTTTGATTGTTTGTTAAGCTTGTACTATTACTATTTAGATGTTGCCATGATATATATCATGCATCTTAAAACTTGATGTAATCACATTTTGTGCCCTTTAATGATATATCCACCTAGACATGTTTTTATTGTTTGCTACATGATACATTCATAGATTATACCATTATCTTATCCTTTTGAGGTAAAGTAACTAACATTTTCTACTTTCCCTCACCTCAAAATGGGGATGAGAAATATTAGTGAGGGCATGCCATAAAGGCATGGCTTAAATATTTTTCATAGTTCACAAGATTTAGATATATAGTGGAGGCATTTTTTTGAAACATGTGCTCCACACTCACACCACTTCTCAATTTTAGATATACAGCGGGGGAATGTCTTAGAAACATGTTCCCCACACTCACACCAGTTCTTAGTTTTAGATGATAGTGGGGTAATGTTTTTGAAACATATTATCCATACTTATACATTTTTCAAATTGGCCAAAAATAATAGTTATAAGATTCAGATACACAATTGTGGTGGAATTCTATACATTGGTACTAATGTTATACATAGTTTCATCATGACACATATCTAAGGTGCATATGCTATGCAAAAAACACCTAAAATTTGAAAAATTAAATCAGATTTCAGATTTCAAACACTTATATGGACTTTCATCACCCACTAGGTTGGAATTATATGAATTGTATTGAAAAAACTATTGTAGTATTTGGTTCACTTTTGGTATGATTAAGGTGAATAAATAACTTAATCTTGTCAATTATATAGGCTGGACTTGATTAAATCATCCAACCTCATTAGTTTTATAGTGTGTGAGTTGACTTGGTTCACTCACACTCACCAAGTTATAAATATGGTTGGGTTTCATGGTTGAACTAATCTTAATTGTTAGTTGAAAAATCACATTTTCTCCAAGGTTAGGGGAAAGTGTCCTCCAATCTCTCTATATCTCTTTAAATATATGTAATTTTGAGGATTATATTTATCCTGATATTAGTTTTAATGATTCATAATGATCTATATTTTCAAATAAAAATGCCAAAAGGCATGACAATTGCATCAATACACAAGTGTACTCTTACACCTTGCTCTCTTTCAATTTTAACCATTTTAATGCTTTCAATTTCAGATTATATGCACTGATTATATACTATAACATGATCTTAGTTTCAATCCATCCAACATAAAAACACTCAAATTATACTCTATCAATGACAAGGTGTGTTATACATACCCATCTACGCATTTCTTTCCTTTAAACTAGAAATTATATTTCTAGATTAAAGGGGGTAAACGTAGACACTATTTCAGAATTATATATCACCTCAGTCTTGTAAAATTGGAAAATACATATCATGGATGTATTTTCATCTTCTAGACCTTTCACGCTACCAAAAGGCTCTAATACACTATCTTTCTATGCCTAATTGCTTACCTCTTAGTCTAACTAATGTTATTCTGATGACTTAGACCTTATTTATTTCCTAAAATGTTATAAACCTACTTATCTTCTATATCTATAACTTATGTACCTCCACCTATATTCTAATTTATCTGACACTTGCATCCTAGTTAGATGCCTATATCGACATAAGTGTCCTATCCCAATGCAAGTGTTTAATTCCCTAAAGTCATCCAATTTGAAAATGAAACATATTTTAAAGGTCAAATGAAGTGCTTTAATGTAAGATATTCTCTAAATGGATTGATATGAATATAATATCAACCCTCATTCATTCTTCATGTAGAAAAATCCTAGAAAATTCTTACCTACTCACAAGGCAACCTATCAAAATCATTTAATTAGGCACTCAAGTGAGCAAAGCCTCCTTATTTTCATATTAGTCATAGGGATAGAATATCTATAGGTCTAAATTACTAAAATATAATTCCATGGGCCACATTTTATAAGTTAAAAGATAGGTCAATCTATGTACTTGATTATCACACATTGTATGATTCACAAATAAGACACCACATAGGGGATAACTACATAAATATAAGGCCCTCTTCAAAGTATTGGATATGCAAGCAGTGTTCATTGATAGAGGGGTGTTGGGTGTAGCTTGACATTATGTTCCCACTAACCCATTTTTCCCATATCCATTATGAAGATGAATAACTAGGGTTTTTCTATTTGACAAGAAATGATAGTAAATGACCCAGATTTGAGTGCACTAGAGTAAAGGCAACACATAACCTAGAAGTGTCAAGGTGGTTACATCTCGTTTCAATAGGTATATCATATTGGACACTTGTATGTGAGTTAAATAGTAGGATCGATACAAGTGTTCACTGCTACAAAGGTACTATTTCCAAAATCAAGCAACTAAACTAATATCGAATTCCAATCTACTTTTTTCTTGTCTTATATCTAGATTTGTATTAGCATTAGAACCAATTTAGTATCTTTTTTTCCTTATCATTTCAATACCTAGCATAGCTATACTTTCCATTTTTAGCATCTCAACATAATAAATTTAATATATGTTTTATTTGAGTTTCACAAATAATTAGCCTAATTTATAGATAGTTTACCATCCTTATGTCATAGGCTATCTCTAACCCTTTAAACCCAGCTTCCCCATATCTATATTTTAGGGTTAAACACCCATGTGTATTTTTGTTCTAGTTTAGAGCCATCCAATAAGTCAATTCAAAAACTTGAAAATTTTCTCAAATGTTTTATTTGGGCCAATACCTCCACTAAAAAAGGGTTCCATAGGGTGGCCTAGGAGTAATGTTGTCTTCCCCATAAAATGGGAGGTATGGGCTTCACTGACATCTCTCATTAGGGCTCAACTCTCTATGTCAAGCTTATTTTCCATTCCATTAAAGGGAATGAAGATTGGAGGTCTTAATCTACAATTGCATTCCTCAAGGCACCCCTCATGGTTGTGTTATGTGGAAAGGCATATGTTTTTATAACTTCTTACTCTTGTTTCCCTTGTGAAAAATGTGGGTTCCTTTGTGATTAAAATAATCTCGATGGCCCGATAAAAACATAAACCTTGGTTGTTAAGGAATGTCTTGGGGTTTAGGGATGGTCCTTCTATCAACCAAAATTATCTTTGGTGGTCCCCTATTATTAATTATCACATCAACCCTCTTGTAAACATGCCATAGATTCATTTTATTAAATATTATCAAAGAGGAATTCATATTGTGAAAGAATTTATTTTGTAAACACTCTTGATGTTGTATTCCCTAAGATGAATTCAAAGTTAATTATAAATTTCCATCTTTGTATAATGAATCATGTGAGGAGATTATTGAGGTTGTTTCAACAGATTTAATTCATAGTATCAGTGTCACCTCTTCCCAGCTTTGGTGGAAAGATTAGAAATGGTATGTTGACACCCTTTTCCAAAACTATACCACTTATAAAGTGTATGAATTATTTCCACCTCATTTCCCATGGTGGATAAACTCAATGCCCATTGAGGCATTTAATCTTCCCTTTCTATATGGGGGTGTCATTTTTAGACTGTTTTTCTACTTGCATTAGGCCTTAACTTTCTCATTTTGTGTGGTTTTTACTTCATCAAGGGATTCCTATTGGTAGATTAATGGTTTAGCTAGGGTTTTTGCAACCCTAATGCCAATTCTATAGTCATCTAGAGACTTTCATACACTTGTTGTGGCTTTATCCTAGGGCTCAAGTGCCTAGATTTGGATACATGACTCTTCAGTGGGTTTCATACTCTCCTTAGTGATATCCCTCAATTAACCTAAGTCTGGGATGCTTTCAGAGTGGAAATATTATTCTAGATATGGCAAGAAAGGAATTTAATTTTGTTCTCTAATGTCTCTATTGATAATCACTTATCTATTTATAATAAGGCTATTATTATTTCTAATGTGCTTATACAAATTCAAGTTCAAACAAAAAAAATTCTGTGGAGCTTAATTACTTGTAACATTTAATTCATCATGGGGGTGATGCCATATGTAATGTTTCTCATGTGTCACCTTTAACACCTCAAAAATTACCACCAAGAGGAGTTACTTTTATGTTGTGGGGTGGATTTCATCATAGCCTCTCTCAACAACATTCTCATAACTATACTACTTTTTCTCCATAGTGGAGTTTCTATCCTCCCACATCCCCATGTGGAGGTTTGGATTATCCACCTCCTCTTTCTCCATGGGCTCAATGGTGGGACTCTCTACCCTTGTGGGCTAATACAAATAGAATATTTTTCATGGGTGTTCTCAAGATTGTTTTCTCTAGTTATTTTTCCCCATTGCATAGACTAGGATACTAAATCCCAAGAGTATGTTGATCAATACCCTTATAGCTCTAATTGGGTCCCTATCAATGGAGGGAAGGATCTATCAGGTTAATTTTGGTGATCCACTTGATCAAGATTGCTCTTCTACTGGCCTATTTTCTATTTCTACTTAATTTCCTTTTTTTATGTGTTAGAGCTTTCATAGACTTCGAGTACTGGTTTTTTGGTTTTACTGCTAAGCTTGGCCTAATTATTATTTTTTGACTCCTAGGCTTAGCCTATTTTGGCATTATGGCATGTTCTCATACTACCTTATTTTTCGCGGATATTCTTATTAATGTTAATATATTTATATTAATAATATAATATTTATTTCTTAAAAAAAAGTATCTTTGAAATGTCATCAAATAAATAATAAAACTCCAAATAAATTATGTCATATTGGGATCAATGCACTTGTGAATAGTAAAAAATTGGAGCAACATCTCCAATTTTGTATTGTTCACTAGGCATTCATGCACTTAAGATAGTGGAATATGAATAATCATGCATTATCTACTACATATGCATCAAAAAGTGGAGTAACATCATTACAAAAAATCTAAATTCTATTCATCAAATTGCCTCCAACTATTGTTTATTTGTATAGTAGCAACCTCTAAGAGATATGTGGATAAGTTTGAATTATGGAGGGATAATTATTCCTTACATAAATGTGTGACAATAAACTTAGTTAATGTTATGTGCGAGCATAATTTGCCATTAATGAGAGATACATTTTATGGAAGGTTAGATATTCAAAATAGAGGCCCATGTTTTGGTGTCTCATACATTGAATTTGTTATATTATTATAATGTGTTTTATACTTTACATGTGTCTCTTTGGTAAACACATGTATGATCATCATTTACCTTCCCAATCTCACTACCAAAATCTACCAAATATTTCAACTTAAATGTGTCAAGATTTAAATAAATTAAAAATAACATAAAATTAATTATAAATGTTATAACAATTTGTATTATTTCTAACCCACATGTGTTTGATAAAATAAACTCTAATAAATTAATTCTTGGCAGCAACTTAATAGCTTGATATGATGTCAATGCCAATGGGATTTATTTTAATGTACATTAGTTGTTCATATTCAAATGCATTTTCATACGTACTTATAAGTCAAGTTTATAAAAAAAATTCATAATAAATTACCCTTCCAACATCTTTATGGTATGTTTCAACTCTACTTTGGACTTTCCTATGTATATTACAAACTACCTGATCACCAATAAAACAACCAAACATTGAGGAACATTAAGTATAATGGCCTCCATTATTGAACGTATGCATCAAAAAATGAAGCAACATTCCCACAATAAATTTTTAATTATGTTCATCAAATTACCTTGTACCACTTATTTATAAGGCTCTTGTGTGTTTATATAATATTAACCTCTAAGCTGTATGTGGCTAAGTGTGAAGCATTGAGAGACAAATCTTTACATCTATGTGGGACAAGAAACTTTGTTGATATTAATGACAAATATAACTCACGATTAATTAGATATAATTTTCATGGAGGTTTAGATATTTTAAACAAAGGCCCATGTTTTTAAGTGTCTCACATATACATGATTATCATTGAGCCTCCAATATCATAAATTAAAACTTATTAAATACTTCAACTTAAATATAAAAACATTTAAATTAATTAAAAATAATTTAAATTTTATTATAAATGTTATAGTTAGTATAACAATTTGTATTGTTTCTAACCAAATTACATTTTTAATAAAATAAACTTTCATAAATCAATTTCTAATAATAAATTATAAAACTTATCATAGTGTCTACAGTAATGGGATTTATTCTAATGTCTAGTAGTGCTACTAGTAGTTCATATTCAAATGCATTCTCATAATTACTTTATAAGTCTTTTATATAACTCTTCCATAGTAAATTTTCCAAGCAACATCTCAATGTTATATTTCAACTTTAATCTTAAGAATTTTATATGTATTTTAAATATTTTTTAAAAATAAATAAATATAATTATTTGCTTGTTAAAAAAATAAATATTTTGTTACTAAGTAAAATATAAAATAATTTATTAGAGATCATAAATATTAAAAGATATATAATTCTATAAAATATTTGTTCTTTATATAATTTTTTATATAAATAATTAACTAATTTACTAACATGTTTATTATGGAAAATCCCCATAATTAAGTGAAGATAACCCTCCAAACCTCAAAATTGAATGAGGAGAACGCTCTCAAAAACATAAAAGAGGTGGTGAAAGGATATATATATATATATATATATATATATATATATATATACATATATATATATATACATATATATATATATACATATATATATATATACATATATATATATATACATATATATATATATACATATATATATATACATATATATATATATATATACATATATATATATATATATACATATATATATATATATATACATACATATACATATACATACATATACATATACATATATATACATATACATATACATATACATATATATATGTGTGTCTGTGTGTGTGTATATATATATGAATGAAAGTACTTTTATTTTGAAGGTTTAAAAAAAATTGAAGATAAAATATATATACTATATATTCATTAAAAATATATATATATATATAATATTATTAGAAATTTTTATAATTAATAATTAAATTATTTTTTTATATTATAAATATGATTTTATTTTATAATTATAATTGGATTTTCCAAAAATAATAATTAATAAATCAATCAATCAATTTACTATAAATTCTATTAAAATTTGAAAAAATAAAACATTTATAAAAGAAAATTTTTGAGATATTTTTAATGTTAATATTAATATTATTAAAATAATATAAATTTTGAATAGATAGGAATTTTATAGAACCTAAACATTTATGATTCAATATTGAATAGGATATGCCATCTTGTATGCCTATGGTGTAAGGGGAAGAATATATATATATTTATTTAAATTATATAAAATCATTTTATTGATAAATAAATTTATTATAAATAAAATAAATAGTACTGATATGATTTGGAAAATATTTTACCACATATTATGGAAATATTTAAAGAATATATGATAATTCGGGCAAGCTCTTAATTTAAGTTAAAAATAATGCCATTTAATTTAAGTTGCAAATAATGTTACCATTATCGAAATCATGTTTAGGATAAAGCTTTAAGAAGAGGGTATGAAAAAATAAAAAGTAAAATATAATATATAAATAAAATTAGAATAATTTAAAATATTATTTTCAAAATTTTTGAATATTTTTCATTTAATTTTATTTTTAAGTATTAAATGGAAAATTTAATATTATAACATTTTTTGGTGTGTATTTTACTTGTTTATATGAATTATTAATAGAGAATAATAATAAATTTTATTGTATAGATTATTATGAAAGTATAATAAAAATGTATATTATTTAAAAATTTGATATTTATTTGGAAAGATAAAAAGCTCAACTAATTTATAAATAATGATTATTATGAAAATATAATAAAAAATTATATTATTTTGAAATTTGATATTTATTTTAAAAGATAAAAGGGTCAATTAATTTATAGATACTAATTAATTATTAATTAAATGTATAGTTTTATAATATGCTCATAAATTAAGTTAATTTATGATTTTTTTTATAATTTTATTTATTTATTAATAAATAATTTTTATAAAATAAATAGAGGATATATTGATGATTTAAAGAGGACAATTAATTTTGTTAAATAATTAAAAAATAAAATAAATTATTATTAGAATTTATTTTTTTAATTTTTACATATCAATTAATTAAAAGTTAATTAATATTTATTAGAAAGTTTTCCCATAATTTAATCTTTAAATTAAAACAAAACACAAATATGATCTATATAAAATTTGATTTTGATAATACGAACCAAAATAGATAAAATTATGAAATATAAATTCCACATTTGATGAAATATTTTCCCAATCAAACTTTTGAAAGTAGGCTAGTTTTGGACATTAATTGAGATAAGCCATGTCTCATCTTCTCTTAATTGTATCATATAAATTGAAACTACATTCTAAATAAAAATATATTAACAAAATTATTCATAAATTGTGTTATTATATAAGTTTGTCCTGAATAAAATTATAATTTCTATTTTAAAAATATTAAAAATAAAAAATTTATAATAATATATATTAAAGATAAAAAATAATTGATTGATTTTTTTAAATAAAATAGTTTTAATAAATATTTATTTATTTTTATTTTTATCTTTTATAATATAATAACTATTTCAATCCATAAAATGATGATAAAAAATGATTATTGTATTGATCAAGGCGTAGTCCAACATTAGAAATAATGGAAAAAGTGTATTTTCCCACCTAATAATAATGACTGAAGAAGCACTCAAACATAAAATGGCAGGATCGTATGCATGATGTCATAGTAAAATTCAATATTTAATTTATTAGTTGCATGCTAACAGGGTTTATTTATACTTTTTAATATGTTACAGGCCATAAAGGCATAATGACACTGAAAGGGCATTGAGTCATCACAATCACAATCCCACGGGAAGGGAAGGAATATGGGTGAAATTGACATTTCTTGTGTGCAGGAAAAGCTTCCATTAATAATATTATACATAATTTCAAGGCAAGCTATGTATGAGAGTGATGAGAAATGGATACTTGTTTGTTTGAAAATCATTTTTAGAACTGAACGAATATTATGCATGTGTGAGAAAATTGTAGTTTTGAGAAATGTTAAATATTTTCATCAATATATAAACATTATGATAAAATTAGAATAAATTGAATAAAATTTATAATTATTAAAAATAATTTCAATTAAAAATATAATATTATTTTTATATATATATATATATATATATATATATATATAATATTTTTCAAATCTAATGAAAATAAAAATGATTAGAAATATAATATTTTAATTTGATTATCACCTATTTTTTTTAAATATTAATATTTTATTTATTTTACAAATGATTTTATACAATCTACACTAATTGCTTGGAAAAAATGTGATTGTATTCATTACACTTTAATTTTATAAAAGTATGTAACGTATTATGCAAAATATTTTAATTAAAAATACATATCATTGTCAATTGTACTTGAAACTTCAAAATATTAGGCACCCAAATTTTTGAATATCAAACACTTTCATATAGAAATAATTATATAGTATATAAAATTATAAATATATTGTATTTTCAATTTTTTTAAGTTATAATTTATATAAAAAATATTGTTTTTATGTGAAATTAAAATATTATAAATAAGATAATTTATCGTTCAAAAATATAAATTATTAAAAACTATTATTAAATTTTGAGAAAAATAAAAATATAGTATCTAATATTTGTTGGGACTTTATGAATGTTCAAACTTTCTTTAAAGATTTTATGTTGATATTTATTAGTTGTTTTGAAGTAGTTCATTCTTTTTAGACTATAAATCTTATGTCAAGGATTTTAAAACATCTTTAGAGAGATGTTATTTTTGGCTAAGAAAACATAACCCATGTGTAAAGTGAGGTAGGATTCGACTCATAATCACAAGTCCCTAGATAACATTTATATACACCCTTGAGCTTCCACATACCCTTGAGTATATACGAATACTCCATAAGTTTATTGAAACTTATCCCTATGATGCTTTCAGCTATTTATAAATATGATGCATCGACAAGTGGTTAGCCTTAATAAGTTACTCACACAATACTATAAAGATAGGATATTGTGTTACATGATACTTTAGTCCTATATATTTAGAGATCTAAAATATTATATCGGTATTATATATAAATAAGATAAGTATATTTACAAGCTCGCAAACTAAAAAGACCTTTTACTAACTTTCCTTTTGATAACATTGTCATTCAAGTGATTTTTTGAAAAAATTAGTGGGAAAGGACAAAATGGTTGAATATAAATATCCTTGAATAAAACATTTTATAAAAATAGTAGGTTTCCCATTGAATAGGCATGTAATATTTTGTAATGTGATTCAATGATGAGTCAATGCAATATCATTGAGATAACATAAAAAATGTGTGCAGTGTTAATGAAAATATGTGTTATATGTCCAAAAATAATTTGGTGCATAATACATAATATAATGGTGAAAAATATAATGTGTTTTTCACTTACACATACTTTTTTATAGGTACATCTTTTTCTACCTAGATATTTTTCCATATAACCTATCAATACATTTTGTAAATCTAAAAAATATTTAAGTTTATAAGTGTTCATTCAACATCTCAATTTCAATTCATTTTTGACAAGATGGTAAGAATGAATATAGGAGAGTAGATTAAAACTCAATGTCTAAGATACGGGAAATGAGAAACTCCATTTCTCAAGGGAAGGTATTGAATGGATGTTTATTGGTGAAGATGATGAGGACATTGATATTTATGTATAAATCCCTCTTGTAAGTGGTGAGTGTTTCATTAATGGTGAAGGTGTTTTGGATTGTGTGGATATAATAATTATTTACAAGCATGATAGGGTAACTAAAATATTTGGTTACATGTTGAATCAAATAATGATATACTCTAGGTTTTAACCATGATTCAATTTTTTTGGTTTAGCATGGTTAATTTTTTGTGACATGAAGCTAAAAACATGTGTTACTATAATTATTAATGAGCGTTCAGTTTCGGAGACAATACGTATAAACCAATGACAAAAGATATTTTTGTGAGGTTTCTAAAAAAGATTGATTTTCAATGCCACTTTCTTATCAAGGTGATGTATAATAGACCTCAATTTGTAGTCATTAAATACAATGATTTATTTCATTTTGATTCCAATGGTGATTTTTTCTCTAGTGTGAAGAAAACTAACAATGAAGCACATAGTTTATTTGATTCAAAAATTTCTCCTTAAGGCAAATAATACATCAATCCAATTTTGATAGTTAATATCCCTATTGATACAATTTAATATATAAACTACATGGATTAATGTCTATCCAAATTGTTAAATAAGAAGGATGGTGCTTAATAAAGAAAGATGCGATGAATCCATGGAAAATGGTAGTCTATCTAGTCTAAAAATTAATCAGATGGTGCCATGAGTATGAACTTGTGGCATGTAGATGAGAGTAATATATTTTTATTATATCAAAATGCTGATGGAAGTGGTGTTCCATTCATTATAAGGAGTTAGATAAATTAGATCTACATGAGATGTTGGTCTATCATTCACAATTTTTAATTTTAATAGATTCAACCATTTCGACAAACAAATATGGTATAATTTTCAGCTTTCAATCCTTCATATTTATTATTTATATATATATATATATATATATATATATATATATATATATATGTTTCTCCATCATGCAAATGAAAATGATGTGATTTTCATCCATTATTTTTGCAGTATACATTTCATTCATTTCTTTTTTTAACAAGCAAGATGTTGGAGTTCCTAGTGAATGCATTGTTGTCATAGAAAATAGTGGAATGCATATATTGATGGTTAGTAAAGGTAAAAAAATGGATAAAATATATTGAAAATTACTATAATGTAAATGCATTCATCATATATGATGTAATAGATGAAATTCAAGCTATTATGTAAGTTGGTTTCTTGGGATTGTATTTCAAATAATAATGTAAAAAATGTTAACTTTATTTTTATTAAAAAAAAAAATCAATAGGTTATTTTTGGATATCATTTAATTTTATGCATTCGACATATCCACAGGGCATGGTTAAATAATGTATACAATTATACAAGTAATAAGATTGGCAAAATAATATTTGATAGGTTTAGTGTCATTTTGAGTGCATTAGGCAATGGTAAAGATATGACCCTCCTCTTGATTGATGATTTCATGGAAGAGTTTAAGGATAAGCAAAAAAATTAGATTAATCTAGGAAGACCTAATGTGAGGAAAAGAGTATATTGGTGACTGCAAGGTTTAAAATCATGTTTATATATTATCCAAATTTTCACAATTTAATTTTATTTTGTCAGTAAATGTTTATGATTTTAAATTTTCCAAAATGTATAGTTATATGGACTAAAAAAATTCAAAACTCTACACATGCAAGAAACCAATGGCTCCATTAAAATGTACCATTTTTTTCATAAGACTATGATTTTATGATTGACAAATGAATTTTACAAAGATAATTTATATTATTTATTATACCATGGTCTTGAGGATCAAAGAATTCTAAAGGAACAAGATTAATTTGTAGTTGTAATTTTTATTTATTATTATTTTATTTTTTTTAAATGCAAGAAGAAAAAGCTACTTATAGCTTTTACAGAGAAATCCAAGCAAATATTGGATGTAGATTATATTTCATATGATCCTCTTTTAAATTCTTTTTAAGGCAAAAAGGCAAAGTTCAAGCAATACTTAGTATCTTGTGAGAAGTTTTGGGTTAGACTTTCATGTATGTGATTTTAAATTATATGGGGAAATACTTACAAATACATTTTGAAGGTGTTTCAAGTAAGAAAGAGAAATGATGCCAATATGCCAATTCATTTCATTATCCATAGTACGTATAAATAATTATGTATATCCATTTGATGGTCTGAAAGTCAACATAAATCTTATTAATTATATTTTATTTAAACATAATATTTGTGATAATGCTTGAAATTATGACCATTCTCACTCCATACAAATGTTTAAGGAGTCAACCAACTTCTCTAAAATCATGATTTTAGAATTTTTGTCTATAAGTTTAAGAGAGATATCTAGGAATCAAATGCATTCTCATTTGATTTCATTCCAAATCCTAATGCCATGTCTGAAGGTGCACAAGGCAATGATTTTATAATGCAGTGGAAGATTACGAGAGCTTCACATTCCTTGACAACAATTGTGGAAAGAAGAAAGTAAAGTAGAAACCAAAATAAGGCTGAGGGAATTTAAAAACAAACATTATGTTTTTCCACCATTTTATTTAATTTTCCTATAAATATCAACCTCCCACCCCTTTCTTTTTGACGTCAATTATCTTTCATTGAATCTGGGGTAAATGAAAGTCATGCATGTGTAGCTATTTAAATCTTTTTATGTTTGGAAATGAAATTAAAACTATTTATCATGTCTTAAATTTATAATGCATTATGTTTTTTTTCCATGATTTTGATTTCAAATTTTGTAAACTTCGATGAGAATTGACTTGAATTTCAATATAGTTTGATACATGACTCTAATTTGACTGTATGTTGACGATTGAATAATAAAAATAACATGAAGAAATAGTTATTAATATGTTTCTGGTAACCAAATTACAATGCAATCTTGTAGCTTGATTATTGAACAAGTGATCTATTGTATTAGGCATTGATACTTATATGAAGATGGAGAAGTGTTTTTGTTTTAGATTTTTTTCATTCTTTTTTAAAAAGTATTTTTAATTATTATTAAGGTATTTAATTTAACTGAATGGAAAAAAAAACTGATTCTATTTATGTTTGATTGAATGAAAAAAAAAAATTGATTTTATTTATGTTTGATTGAATTATTATTTAGTAAGTTTAAATTTAAAAAAATAATTTTTTTTATTTAAACTTAATTTTATTAATATAATATAACATGGATTACTTGAATGAATTAGTTTTGATTAGATTAAATAAAAAAGAGACATCATAAAAATGTTTTTTTTTGAAATAAATAGTTTAGGTTATAAAAATATTATTTAAATGATTATAGATATTTTATGTATTCAAGTAATTGAGTGACATTAATTGAATGTGCGTGATTACAAATTTTATATATTTGATAAATAATTAAATATTATATCAAAGTAATTAAGAACTTTGATCTATTAATAAATTTAATCAATTTATTATTTAATATTTAACATTGATCTATATAGTAATTTAATTTAACTTTGATTTATGAAACTTATAATTTAAAATAAATTTATAACAATTTTACATAATAATTAGTAATTTCGATATCTTAATTTTATAGACATGTAACTCTATCTGTATTTGATCATACAAACTTGACTACATAAGTTCACTTTATTTTATAAACATCTAAGTTTTTGAATACTTTATTTATACAATTATCTACACATTGATAAATTGATTTGTGTTTATTAAATTTTACTAGTAATTACATTAACACATTTATAAATTAATTTAACATATATAAAAATTTAATATTTAAATAATTGAATGTGTATTGTTAAAAATATTTATTTTATGCATTGAGAAATTTAATCTATACATAATTAATTTAACATCTCACTTTGATATATAAAACTTGCAATTCCAAAATAAATTTGTTACAAAATTTATAAATAGTTTATGCAAGTTTGTATAATCTATTTAAGTTTGTTGAATCAAAACATATAACTTTATGTATAATTGATTTATACAAAATTGATATATATGTATAAAATTTAATAGTTTATTTATAATAATTTGCATTGTTTCTACAAATTAAATATAATTTAAAAGTGATTCACTCAGCTAAAACAATTCATAAATTTAGTACAATTTTACATAGTAATTAGTAACCTTGATATCTTAATTTTACAGACAAGTAACTCTATCTATATTTGACCATACAAACTTGACTACATAGTTCACTTTATTTTATAAACATCTAAGTTTTTTTATACTTTATTTATACATTTATCTACACTTTGATAACTTGATTTGTGTATATTAACTTTTACTAACAATTTCATTAACACATTTATAAATTAATTTAATATATATAAAAATTTAATTTTTAATTAATTGAATGTGTATTGCTAAAAATATGTATTTTATGCATTGAAAAATTTCATCTATACATAATTAATTTAACATCTCACTTTGATAGATAAAACTTGCAATTCCAAAATAAATTTGTTACAAAATATATAAATAATTTATACAAGTTTATATAATATATTTAAGTTTGTTAAATCAAAACATATAACTTTATGTATATTTGATTTATACAAACTTGATATATATGTATACTAACTTGATCTATATATATTTGATAAAATTTAATAGTTTATTTATAATAACTTACATTGTTTTGACAAGTTAAATATAAATCAAAAGTGATTCACTCAGCTAAAATAATTTTTTTGAACAATCACTTTAATAAACACATACTTATCCTTTACCCTACTATAAAACCTAAGAAGATATATTTCTTAAATTAATTCTCATAATCACATACACTATTAAATATACATGAAAAAATCAAAATTTTCACATCCAAAATATGGATAAAGTTAGACAAAAGTAAGCATAACTTGAACAAGAAAATTTTATTACATATTCACATTAATTTATAAAAAAATATTTTCATTAAGCCTTGAAGAGACAACAAAGATACAAAGTAGGTTCAAAATAAGGATTTCAAAATGTCTCATCACCTTGAGATAGATGGTTAGACTTAGAGAGTGAACTAGATATTATGATCAAATATTAATAGTAAGTTCCAATTTTAACATAACATGTTGAGGTCATATACATTTGATATCTTTGAATTTGATTTGTTGATATTCATGCAAATATTTTTAACACGCGCACATATAGCATTTAGACCTAATTACTTAGGCGACCACCCAGAAACAAGTAACTTTTAATTCTTAACATAGGTTTTATTCTCATTAAGCCTACTGGACACTTTCAAAAAGTGACCACGAGGATGTAAGTGTCACACATCTCCATGAGAAATAAACATAATACACGACAAATATTATAGACACATGTCCACCCCCATGACCTACTTTTTAAGGTCTCCTTTGATTAATCCAAACATATAAAAAAGATATCAAAGGTTTGGGACAAAGGTCTTGGGTTAGTGGTGTGAAACAAGTAGAATTTAATCACTAGTCTAGGTTCCATTTCCATTGGGTCCAGTAAACAATTTTAAAAAGTTGTTAAGAGGACACCGTGAGGTAGGTGTCACACTTTTCCATGCAAACCAAATAAAGCACGCCCCAAATATTAAAAACCTAGGCCCACCCCAATTTCTCACTTTGAAAGGTGCTCTTTAATTAATTCAAATTTCTAAATAATATGTATAATTTTAGGGTGCAAGACTTAGGCTAGTGTTGAGAAACAAGTAATTTTTAAAAACTAAGCCAACTTCCATTGCCATTGGGAAGATTGGATACTTTTAGATAATTGGTCATAAAAACACCTTGATTTGAGGGTCACAATTCTCTATGTGAACCAATTGAAACATACCTAGAATATTACAGACCTAGACCTACTCCTGTGACCCACTTCAAGAGGTACATCTCGATCAATCTAAACATATAAAAAAAGGTTATCAATTATTTATGGATGAAGCATTATCCTTGAATAATGAATTTTAAGAAATAATTTTTGAACATATCTATATAGAGATAAATGACCTAACAAACTTATTTATTATCATTAATGCTATAACTCTTCAAAATTGAAATTTGGTTAATTTTGATAATAAATTGAGATGGAATAGATTAGAAGATATTATTCAAAAATTCAAAGAATTTATTAAGATTACTTTAATTATTTTGATTTTAATTTTATAATTTCAAAAAAGTTCCATCCTTTTTTATTAAATTAATTTTTTTCTCAATTTTATTTTAAAATATAATTTAACTAATACTATTGATTATCAATTCTATAAAAATTGTATAATAAATAATACGAATTACAATATATTTTTAAATATAATTGTTGCGACTTTTGGATTTTATATCCATATTGGGCATTTATTATTCCTAATTTTCAGTTCGTATACTCGTGTGAGGCATTTGGAAGATGTACTTATGAAAAAGAAAACTGCTTTGGCATTTGCTTTTAAAATAGCTTTAAATTGTTGGAAAAAGGAGTGTGGATATATATAATGATGTGTGCTATGTTTGACGATATGACTTATGTTTTAGAAACTTGTCCTAAGCTTTTGGCATTTTTCCAATAGAAGATAAGGGAAGGGTTTTTGCTATGCCTCTCTTAAATGGATTTGTTTGTTTTATATGATACCCTTATTCAAAGAGTGCTCTGAAACCTATCAAATCCATTTTAGGGAGGGAGATTATGGAGGCAACATAAAGCATTTAGATAAAGGAGGATTTTTATCAGATTTTCAAAGTTAATTGGATAAGTGGGTGCACATTGTGGTGTTGAAGCACTTCGTTTTATAAAATATAAAGAATAAATATAAAAATATTTTGAAGAATGAATTAATTGGGAATGGTAAGTTATCTGTCATTTAAATTTGCTCGGTTTGAAATTAAATTACAAAGTTTGTAGGTTATCTTGCAAGAAAAAATAATAATTAATAAGCATTATTGATTACAAATCTCTTATATGTTGACAAAGTATTAAGTAACTTGTTGGTTATTTTCTTGTTAAAATTAATTTTAGATAATCTTGTCCAAATATTTTTCTCAAATAAAGTTTATGATGTTTTTCTTAAGTTTTTTGGGGACTTTATCATCCATATGTTTTATAAATTGAAAAAGATCTTAAATGTCCTCTATGTAAGTGGGAAATGTTGAGGCAATTAGTGAGAGCTGGTCTGAGGAGTCTAAAAATTTGGAAAGCATTACAATGTGTATATGTGGAAATTATAATGTGAAAGAAAAATAAGTGTTATATTAGAAATGGATGATCTTTTAAGTTTGTTGAATTATGTGACTTTTATTGAAGTTGTGGCTTTTAATCGATTAAGGTGGATTATTATTTAGTTTTTATGGGGTTAAATTTTTTGTTTAGTCTATTTAGTTTATATTGGTGTTAGATCAGTAACATACATTCAAGCCTTTCTATTTAACACGTCTCATGTTCAAATTGTGTTTAATAATGTTTTTGTGTTGAATAAGAATGTAGTTTATACTTCTTGTGTTTTTATTAAACTACTTTATATATGGAGGTAGATATGCAACTAATATTAAATCTTGTACTTATTTTTGTGTACAGATACAAGACTTTCAAGGTTATAAGGATAACTAAATTAAAGTTCAATGGAAATGGTATAATAAGATTGGATAAATTTGGGAGGATGCCACACCACTACAAGTTTAATATCTCCAGATTTTACAAAATTCTTAGAGGAACTATAAATAAAGGGAAGGGGATGTAAGGCCTAATATTTATATATGCCTTATCATCTATTTAAACTACTCTTGAGTACCCAATGAACCCTTTTTGATCTTATTGCAACATGAGGTGACTAACTTAGTTATTATATCATATATGATTATGACAATAATTCATTATATATTATGATTCTTAGTGACCTTTACATATTTTTATGTATTTCATTGAGCTATATACTATGCATATATTGATGTTAGAAATACATATTATGATTCATGTACTAAATATTATGATACTTAGTTACCTTCACATATTTTCATGTATTTCATTGAACTATATATTATGCATATATTGATGTTAGAAATATATTATGATTCATTTGACTATGTGAAATTTTAATTATTTGACCATGATGGATTATTATGTTTGGATTTGTTATGATAAATACTAAGTATTATGGTTTAATAATGGAAAATTTTAATTATTTAACTATGAAAGATTATTACGTTTGGATTTGTTTTAGTGGATATTAAGCATTATGATTTAATAATTTTCATACCTTGTGAAGATTCACTTATAGGGTTTTGTGGCCAATTTTGAGATTGTTGTTAATTTATAGGAAGTAATATTTATGTTTATTGTATGATTCATATGTGTGATATTATTATACATGTTTTTCTTACATTTACATATTTGTTGTAATAGATTAATTGGGATAGATAAGATTTTTTAATCTCAATTTATTTAAGTGCACTTGAAAATTATTCATTATAGGTCCACCATTTCTTATATCTAGATCTACTTGAATATTGATAATATAATTGAAACTCTTGAAACACACATAATGTGTTTGGTGCAATAAAAAACACTTTTTAGATTGAAAAAAATGACTAGATAGACATTGAGTATACATTAATTAGTCGACCATACTCTAATTTAATTGTAGAGACTAATTGGGACAAACAAGATATTTTAATTTAGACCCACTTAAATTTAATTTCAAATTATTAAGTATAAGTGCACTAAGTTTCCCATATTTATATGTACTTCAATCAATAAAATAAAATTGAGATCTTTGTAGAAAATATAATGTGCTTGTAGGTGATGACACAATACTTTCTAGATTAACAAAAATGACTAGATTGACATATAGTATGCATTAATTAGTTGATCATGCTCTAACTCCACACATAGACTAATCGGGAAAAATAAGATATTTCATTCTCAATCCATTTGAGTGCACTCAAAATTTTGAGTATAAATACACTACTTCGTATATCTAAATGTAATTCAATAAATAATATAATTGAGACTCTTGCATCATGCAAAATACACTTAATGGTGACATAATACTTTCTAAATTGATAATAAATGATGAAATAAACATCTAATACATATTAATCATTTGATCATCCTTTGGTTTCTATGTAGATACTAATTGGGATAAATAAGCTCTTTAAATTTTGATCTAATTATCTGCACTTCAAAATTATTAAGTATAATTACATTGCTTATCATATATGTATATATACATCAATCAGTCATATAATTGAGATTATAATTTTAGCATACACCATGAAATTATACTTTTGATACTCACATAAATGACTAATTGATAAATATCTTGTATGAATTAATTAATTTATCACATTCTGACTCCTATATAAAGACTAAGTATGATAGAAAATATATTTCAATCTTGATCCACCTGAGTGCATCTAAAAATTATTGAACTAAGATTGTATCTAGGTGTGTTTTGTGAAATTTAAGTCTAGTTTAGTAGCATTTGATCTTTTTTAAATAATAAAATTCATTGTGTTCTTTAGTTAATATAAATGGTGGAACTAATCAATCATGGTCATCATGACAACAATTCTAATTAAGATTATAAAGTATATGAATTTGATCGTGTGGTGTAGCATATAGGGAGAATGAATATATGTAATCATCAACCAAATATAAGGACACCATTTAATCACAACCCCATGGATAAAAAATCCTCTGCAAGTCAAAATTAATGCTAAAGTAAACATGATCATACATAACTTAAGATCAGTATGTGAGAAGATGAATGCAAGTAAAAATAATTAGAAATAAAATATCTATTGAAAAATACGTATGTGGCTAGATCAACTTGACCTCCTACACCTTTATTAACTCTACTGTTTTCACCTACAATATTAAATCTACCCAAATCACCTATGTTAACTACTCTACCTCCAACAATCATAAAATTAACACCATTTTTGAAACCTAACATTTGACTCATATAAAATGCATTAGAATAACCATGAACCTCTTTTGATCTCTGTCAATACATGTAAGAGCACTTACATGCTTCTTTTTAATGATTATAATATAATGTTTATACAATTTTTAATGATTATAATATAATATTTATACAATTAATTATTATATAGTAAACAAATAAAATGATATATATAAATTTAGAATTATATTATAGTGTAAAAATTTTATTATTAAATACCAAAAAAAATTGTTTTGTAAATAATTTATTATTAAATATAGACCTTTTTTTGTTTTGATATATATTGTAAGAATTCATCATGTAATTAATAGTAAATAAATATTTTTATATTTTATTTTAGAAACATATAAATTTAATTTTTGCATAGTGGTGGAGAAATAGTTTTTAATAATTTTTTTAAATGGTTTTCAATATTTTTCAACTAAAACATTATAAAAATCATAGATGTTTGATAACACCTTCATATGATCAAGATTAATTTTAATGATGTCTTACAATTTTAATATATATTTTATTTTTTTCCTCTAAAATATCAAGGATAAAAATACACACCACTTTTTATACTTTTTATTGTTGCAAATATATAATATATAATATTATATTTTTTAACTTGTTAATTAAATATTTATTAATCAGAATTTATATTAATTTATATATATGAAACAATATTATAAAATATTAGTTATATTTTAAAGTATAAATTATAATTAAATGAAAAATAGATATAAAAAATATTACAAATTTATCAATATCTACTAATAAATAAAAAATATTTATCTTAAATAAATCTATGTAAAATACTTTGATAGATATCATTTTCTATGTATTTATATTGTATTGAATTGTGAGTACCTCAAATAATATCTATCATCTATCGATGTATTTTATATAAATTTATCTAAGATATATACACTAGTAGTACTTATCACCACATAAAATAAAGATAAATATTTATTGTTCATCAAAAATATTTAATATAAATAGCTAATATAATTTTAAAAGGAGAAATGGAGAGCAACAAGATATTTATTTATTATGATGTATGTGATAAAATCTATATATTATCTATAAATTAATTATAATTATCTATTATAAATATGATATGATAGAATAGAATACTATAAATTAGTTATAGTATCTATATATTATTTATTTAATAAAATTATATATTATTTATAAATTAATTATGCATATTTATTTATTTATGATGATGTGGTAATATTTTTTATGGTCATTTATTTTTATAATTTCATTGTTATGATTATTTATAAATATGATATGATAAAATCTATATATTATCTATAAATTAGTTATATTATATATTATGATAAATTAATTATGATTGTTTATATAATTTATTTATTTATTATTATATAGTAATATTTTTTATGATTATTTAAAGTATGATGTAGTAAAATATGTATATTACATATAAATTAATTATGACTATTTATACATTACTTTCATTTTATTTTATTTTAATTTAATTATGTCACTTTAAATAATTAAATTATTTTATTTTTTATTATAGTTTCCTTAATCAATGTAATAATTATAAGTGCAAATAAAAAATAAAATAAGTTATTTTATTTCGAGATAAATCAAATTATTAAAATAATAAATATAATTCATTCATCATGTATTCCACCGTAAATATATAATTAAATTATTTTATTTTAAAGTAAATAAAATTACTACAACAAAATTATAATTCAACTATTAAATAATTATGATTCATATAAATTAATTAATTAAAAATGAGTATTGAGTTTTTATTTAATATCAACTTTAAAATAATTAAATGTTAACAAATTTACATCATTACATAAAATTATTCCTTGAATATTATTATAAAAATACCTATCAATATAATAAACAAATCAAACTTAATAAATGAAATCTTACTTGCACAATATAAAAATTAATTAAAATAAATAAATTTATTAGGGGGAAGCTGATGAACCGCTGTTCACAAACAATGTTTTTTAATTTATTGAAGATGTTCACAAACAATGTTGAAATCAATATGTTAACATATTTTGTAAACTTAAAATGCTATGGAAACTTAAAATATTAAGAAATCGACAATATGTATATCATCAACATTTTTAATGGTTAATGAGAAATAGTATTGTAGGTTGATTTTCCAATGTCATTATTAAGATAAATATAAATTAATTGGAGAGATATTTTAATTTTATTTATTTATTTATTTTTCAATATCATTATAATTAAATGATATAAATATAAATTTATAAAATATGTTTTGAAAAATTGATAAATTTAATTTAATTTTTTTAAATATTTTTCAAATAAATATATTTATAAAATTATATAATTTATCATTTTAAAATATTTTAAATAATAAAATTAATTTTAATAAATTAGATTTTAAATATAACACAATGATTCAAATAATACTTTATTTTATTCTTTTAAAAATTATTTTTTCATAAAAAATAGATAAATAAATAAATTATATATAATAAATTAATTTAAAAAAAATACTTCAAAATATATATCTTTTCTATTTCTATATTTATTTCATTATCTATTTATTATATATAAATGTAATAAATTGATTAAAAATATACTTCAACATATATATTTTTTCTATTTCTATATTTCATAGAAAGTTGACTAAATATAGATTTATAGATTTGATTTGATCTCATCTCCAAAAATAAAACCATTCACTGTTTGACACTCAACTAAAAACTTAACCAATCAAAAAAAGGGAAGAGAAGAGGAAAAGAAGAAGAAGAAAGCGAGCCAAAGGTATCCCAAGCAAATAAATTAAATGAAGGTATTAATACAAAAGAAAACGGGTCAATCTAAACAGAGTATAACGGCCACTGATGTTTATGAATTTACACGTGAATACTCTTAATTTTTTTTTAAAACGACTGCCTTCTTCACGCCCTCCTTAACCGACTTCCTCTCCACCTCTCTCATATATTTTTGCCCCTTGGGTTGCATTTGACATATTTACATTGAATATCCATCCTGTTCGTAGTGGTTGATGGGATTCATCGGCTCAGAAAACATCTTAATTCGCAATGTATTAGGTATTCTCTACAAGCTCTTTTAAATTTTTTTTCAATTGTAGAGATTTATCCATTGAAACCCATGCTGTGCGTGTTGTTCTGCTTTATTTCTGTAGATTAGATATTTGGGTCTTAACGTGAAATTCTCAACGAAAACGCCTTTAACCGTGAGAGATGCCGTGCTCTGTGTGTGTTTTTTCTTCTTCTGTATATCAGATATTTGGTTATTAAAGGGAAGTCAGAGAACATTTTGGGCTAAACTTTTCAAAATCCTTTCAAGTGGAATATCTTCAAAACAAAATTGAGCAATATATCCAGTGTTTCAGAAATGGTAATGGAGAGTGATTATGTAAAGGCATTGAGATTGAGTCCGGAGAGAAGGTATATCAAGTATAAAAGGCCTACAAGAACATGGAAAAAAGGGCCTACAAGAGGTAAAGGAGGGCCAGAGAATGCTATGTGTGAATACAGAGGTGTAAGGCAGAGAACATGGGGGAAATGGGTGGCTGAAATTAGAGAACCCAAGAAGCGAACCAGGCTTTGGCTTGGTTCTTTCGCTACTGCACAGGAAGCAGCCATGGCTTATGACGAAGCTGCTCGAAGATTGTATGGTCCAGATGCTCATCTGAATTTGCCTGAAAGGTACAACAATTTGCAGCAGCAGCAGCAAATGACTCAAGCTTCACCTACTACTAATTCGGCAAGTGGATCAATATTGGTTTCTCTGCTTGCAGATCATAGTGTTGCTAGATCTGACTATATTAGGAATAATATGTTTGGATTGAATAATTCCCTGGATTTGAACCTTGGACCATTCGGATGTAATTTTCCTGATCTTTCAAGGACATCTTCAGCTTACTCTATTAATCCCCTTAGAATTTATGAGGCAAGCATTTCTGGTACCAACAAGAGAGGACCTTTCTGTCCTCAACCAACTTCAGGCCATTTATGGACCCCTATGAATGCTAATGTATTACCCAACCTCCATCACATTCGTCAGAAGCTGCAGGAGATGAAAGTCCTAAACAACAATTGCGGTGTAAAGCATCAGAAGCCCGGGGTTCGAAACCCCCTAATACCAAGTTCTGATAATAATATCTACAAGAATTACAATTCTTCTATGCCATTGTTGCAGGAGGGTGTAGCGCCCTGTCACATGCGTGCTACTAATGCTCCTGAGATAATGGAAAGCTCGACCCAGCAGGTCGACTTGAGAGAGTTTCTGGAGCAGTTGGGAGTAATTGAAGCTCCTCCTGCTACAAGGAATGAAGAAGATACTATATATCCATCATCTTCAATTACTATTTCTCCATTAGACTCAAGCCAAGACTCCACCAAATTGGCTTCCTTTGATGAAACATTATGGGATCCCATTGGAGTCCCTTTGCAGGATTTCATAGAAAATAGTTATCTCCTGCAAAATCAGAGTACCCAAAGCCAAAGCCAATTGCAAGTGGAAGATCAACCCTTGTCTGGGTCAGTGTTAGAGCAGTCCTTCTCTGAGTCTATATGGGATTTTCAAGACCGGCAACAGGAGCAACAGAATTATAGTCATTATTATGAAAATTATGATACTTCTCCTTCCAGTTCCACACACCACCTTGTACATCCTACATAGTTTTACTTTTTTTTTTGGCAAATCATGAATTCAATTCCAGGATTATATGTTGTTATACGTGAAAAGAGTTCATCATTCAGTTCAAATAAATTGTTACAGAGCTAGCCTGTCAATTTTTTGTAGAGGAGAGGTGAAATGTCTAAGAGATTAGTCTTTTCTTTTATTTCTTTGTTTAGATCTCTAGATATGAATAAGAATTAAGTTCGTGGCAATGGATGGAAAAAGAGCTTCCTTGATATGCAGGAAAGGCATCTGCATTTACCTTTCAAATCTCGAGCTGAGTTCAATTCGTTTGTGATGATGATGATGATGATGATGATGATGACGACGACGATGACGACGACGATGAAGAATCAACTCAGCTTTGATTTGTCTGAAAAGACTTATGGTTGTTGGAAAATTCATATGCATTCAGCTTCATGACCATCCTGCCTCATGAATTTTCTTTTCTTCTTTTGTGAATCAGCAATTATTTTATCTTGTAAGCGAAAACTCTAAGATAGCAAATTTCTTTAAAAAAAAAAGTAAGCAAATTGAATAAAAAACAGGGAAATCTTAAACTAATTGTAGAGTCCATAAAAGTGAAAAAAAAAAATCTTCAGTTCAACTGCCGACAGGTCGATAAAACAGTTCCGTACACGCCAAAACTGCCACAATTCTATGAAGTATTTGCACGCGTTACGAACGCCTCACCAAAGCTACCTTCCATTAAAATTAAAAAAACCAATATATAATACCTACCCAGAATACAATCTCTTACAATTTAAGAATCGAAGATGCATTTGACGCGTTGCTTTTTTATAACTCGAATGCTCTAACAGATATATTGTAGTGAAATTTGTTAGTTTTATGATTAGAATTGAAACAATCAGAAAATGTAACACAATGAACAATGAACACAACAATATACTCTGGAAAAATCTTCCAACTTGAAGGGAAAAACCCAACAACAATATATATCTTATATATTGAAAGACAAGGACAACAATCTGATTTACAATGGCCAAATCCAAGGCCTATAGGTATGGCTTCACTTCTTGAAGCACAATGAATAAGATCACACTTGATAAATCTGATTTGCTCTTGAAATAACTTGATCTACTCCTTAGAAGTCTACTCTGCCTTGTAATGTTATACTTATTCTTATGTTGAACAATGAGAAATCACTCTATATATATACAAGTGAGAGGAAAGAAACGCATCTCTTCAATTTCCCTGTCGGCCTCCACCAAACAAATTATGTCTTAAATAATACAATAGGTTGGGCTGGAAGTGGGAGCCCGACGTTGCTCCTTCAACAACAACACTCCCTCTCAGCTAGGGAGGATACTTCTAGCTGCATAAGACATATCACCTCATTGTGATGTCAATCACAATGGCTACACTCATATGTGAAAAGAAAGATACCACCACATTGTGATATCAAATATCACCTCAATATGATATCAACCATAATGGCTACAACAATGCATAGTATGTACAAGTGTTCATCACTTTACATGATATCCACCATGGTTCTTCTAGAGGGTGGAATCAAGGGATTTCACCTCAAACTTTCTTTCACAGAGAAGAACTCGTTATCAAGGGATTTCACCTCGAACTTCTCTCACAGAGAAGAACTCACTATCAAGGGATTTCACCTCAAACTTCTCTCACAAAGAAGAACTCGCTATCAAGGGATTTCACCTCAAACTTCTCTCACAGAGAAGAACTCGTTATCAATGGATTTCACCTCGAACTTCTCTCACAAAGAAGAACTCGCTATCAAGGGATTTCACCTTGAACTTCTCTCACAAAGAAGAACTCGTTATCAAGGGATTTCACCTCAAACTTCTCTCACAAAGAACTCACTATCAAGGGATTTCACCTCGAACTTCTCTCACAGAGAAGAACTCGTTATTAAGGGATTTCACCTCGAACTTCTCTCACAAAGAAAAACTCGCTATCAAGGGATTTTACCTCAAACTTCTCTCACAGAGAAGAACTCGTTTATCAAGGGATTTCACCTCGAACTTCTCTCACAAAGAAGAACTCATTATCAAGCATAGCTTTGGCGGCTTCTACAATAGCTCTGTTCTTCCTTTCTGCAACACCATTCTGTTGAGGGTTGTAAGGGACACTGAACTCCCTCTTAATTCCTACTTTAAAGCTTCTTCACAACAACAGACTCTCCATTGCTCAGCGCAATGCGGTATACACGGCCAGAGTCACCATGGCCAATTACATGTTTCTCATCCATGGAGTCCAGAACTTCATGTTCATCAAAGCTCAGCTTGTAAAAAGACTTGATATCCCAAAATGCCCGGCTGTCCACCTTGTTGTCTCTTTTATGCAGCTTCCTTGTTCTCACAAGCAGGAACCCAATCAACAAGAATATGAACGCGACACCAAATATCCATCCAGTAATCCATCTTACTTTGTTCAAGCTCTTTCTGTAAATATCACAGTGCTGCAGATATTCTAGGCCTTGCCTGCACAACACTGGATTTGAGGCAAAGCTCATATTTCTAGCCTCGTTAATGAGCTCCATGGGCACCGGTCCTTTCAATAAAGTTGCAGATAAGTTGATAGAACTCAGCTTTAAAAATGTCAGATTGGTGGGAAACTCACCTGAAAGCCTGTTGTTAGACAGATTCAAAGAATTCAACACTTCCATGGATCCAAGAGACCTGGGAATAGATCCAGATAATATATTCTTTGCAAGATTGATGCAAAACAAAAATTTACAGCGTTGCAGTTTGGTCAGGATGCATCCTAATAACATGTTTTCCTGCAACAAAAGGCTATTCAACATGCTCAATTTTCCAACCTCTGGCGGTATAAATCCCGTCAGGCGATTTCAGCTTGCATTAATTTTTTTATAAGATTGATAGCCCGTCTAATTTCTGGCGGTAGGGTGCCCTGAAACCGATTTCCCTGCAGATACAACTCAGACAAATTCATGGCATTTTTGATGTCGACGTCGATGGGATCTTCAAAATCATTGAGGCTGAGATCCAGGATCAAAACGTGGGGAAATCTCCATATGCCTTGTGGAATCCTCCCGCTCAACTTGTTTTCGCTCACACAAAAATGAAGCAGGCTCTTGCAGTGTTGATAAGACTCAGGAACCTCGTGGAAAAATTCATTGTCTAGAACAAGGATGTACTGCAAATTGCCTCCTTTGCACAAATCCGGCTGGAGGGGGCCAGTGAGCCTATTCAGAATACTGCCACTCAGCATGTTTTGGGAGGCGTTGAAGTCTCTCAACGACGTTAGGTTGCCCAATTTCACTGTAATTTGACCGCTGAGATTATTTTTGTAGAGCTCCAGCTGGTATAACTTCTTCAGCCTACCTAGTTCCTTCAGGATGCTCCCCGTGAATTGGTTTTCCTAGAGCTCCAGGTTTCCAAGCTCGGTCAAATTATCGAGCCAAGGGGGAATTGTGCCGATAAAATTGCAGCTAGCTAAATAAATCCACTTAAGCTTGTTCAGCCGCATGAGCTCCTCTGACACATTTCTTGGGCTCAAAGCATTATTGCAAGCTGCAAAATACATCAGGTTCATCAAATTCCCCATAGACACAGGAAACTCGCCAGAAAAAAAAGGCATTAAAAGACAAGTCTAGCTTCTTCAAGGCTTTGAGAGCGGTAAAATATGGCAGCACTCTGCTCAACGCGTTGTGAGCAAGAGAGAATCTCCATCCCACTGCAATTCAAAAACTATACCGAAAAATTGCCGTAAAATGCATTTATGTCCAATTGAAGGCTTTTGAGGATCTTAAACTTACAGAATTTAGATGGAATTTGGCTTGTGAGATAGGTACCACGGAGATCAATGCAAGACATGGCACCTTCTCTATTACACACGATTCCTCTCCAAGTGCAGGGAGAAACACAGTCAGAGTCCCAACTTCTGAGAGCATTGGTGGGATCATGCACCGACTCTTACATTCTCAAAAGTATCTGCAACTCTTCTTCTTCTGTTTCTGCATCACCACCATGAAACAAACAACTAAGGAAAATGACCCACAGAACAAGCATGCACTTGCTCTTCTTCATGCCTTAGAAAGTTTTTAGAGAATAATTTTCAACTTGCATACAGCCTGATTGATTTTTTTCTTTTATGCCCACGCTTTCCCCAATATACCACATTCTTCCCAGGGAAGCATGATTCTAAACCTCCATTATGTGAAGTTGGATGCTCCTTCGAGTCTATCCTCAATTTTAAGACCGTTCACCATCTTGACTAAAATAGGGATAGACAGGAGATATAAAGAACAACATAGTATTGCTACAATGACAAATCTGATCATGATCTTCTTCAAACCCGCTATGATACCATGTTAGTTTTATGATTAGAATTGAAACAATCAGAAAATGTAACATAATGAACAATGAACACAACAATATACTCTGGGAAAACCCTCCAACTTGCATGGAAAAACCCATCAACAATATATCTCTTATCTATTGAAAGATAAGAACAACAATCTACTTTACAATGGCCAAATCCAAGGCCTACAGGTATGGATTCACTTCTTGAAGCACAATGAATAAGATCACACTTGATAAATCTGATTTGCTCTTGAAATAACTTAATCTAATCCTTAAAAGTCTGCTCTGCCTTGTAATGTTATACTTATCCTTATGTTGAACAATGAGAAATCACTCTATATATATACAAATGAGAGGAAAGAAACGCATCTCTTCAATTTCCCTGTCGGCCTCCACCAAACAAATTATGTCTTAAATAATACAATAGGTTGGGCTGGAAGTGGGAGCCCGATGCTACTCCTTCAAAAACAACAATATTTTTACTTGATTTTTTATTTATCTCATATCCATATGGATCTGATCTAGAAATAGAATCTGTTAATTCTTTTTATAGCCTCAATGCGTAGAGCCTATCATTTCAAAGTTTTGTAGTTTTTTTTTAGGCTTGAATATGCAACATTCTTGAAAAGTTATATTTTTATTATTTTCTCATTTAAAAGCTTTTCCCATATAAAGTAGTTTAAAGACAAGAAACTTTTCTACAAATAAAAAATGACGAGTTAGAGTCATATAAAAGTAACAATAATTTAGGAGAAAACACTATGTAATGAGAGCAACAATAAATGTTGCAGAGGTAGAGGATCATCTAAGTCATCACCTTAATCTTTATAGATTTCCATCAAAAAAATATGTAGAGTCAACTTTATCATCAATATTATCTTCCTTGGAAGGTGAAATGTCCAATGTCAAATGAGGGAAGTTCCCTTATTGTGACACTAACCACCCAGAGTGTCATGCACCACCACCACCACCAAAAGGGATTAAAGGTAGAGTCAAAAAATGCCACTAAGGGGAGCCACTGTGACACTTACTCTTGGAGCGATTTTTCCACTACAGGGTAAATTTTAATGGCCCATATAAAAATGAACTTGCATTTTTTTTGGTGAATTTTTAAGTATGTGTTTTGAAATTCTAACGGAAGTTAATGGATGATGTTAAGGTGTTCAAGGTAATGGACATGTGAAATGTAACTTGCCTTAGAAGGTATGTTGATATGCGACTATATGAAGAACTCAAAGACAGATGGTACATATGCTAATATGCTTTAGAAATTTAATCATCAAATAATTATATATTACATATAATCATGAATAAACTCATATTAACTTTCGATGGAGTAGCAAATTATATTTATGTGCATGAAATTTATTTTAAACAGTAGGTGATCTTCCCTATAAAACTAACTTACACCCACATAATTTAGATGAAACCACATTGTTCACCACCCAATAAAATAGTCAAATGGCAATTTCTAAAACTAAAATATTCATGATTTAACAAAGAATAACCACTAAAATTTACCCTGTTCCATTGTTGTCTAAAACCATGATCTTGTGGACATGACCAATGGTGAGGAGAGTTTGGAGGAAGTCCACTAACAACACAAGGGGCACTCCTCTAATTATCCCATATATTCTATATAAGTGGTGCACCTCCAGACACACCTTTTTAGCTTGAACCTATTTTTGAAGCATGAAATTAGAGATAACATTAACCTTGTTAGTAATAAGAAATAAATCATCAAGAATAACATAACTAAAATTATCTTCGTTTATGCTCTTTCATAAGTGAACGAGAATATCCACACAAAATAATTGGTAAATTTACATGTGTTTTGCAATAATCATGGTAAAGTCCCCTAAAACACCTTCCAAGTAAATATTTATGGATGGAAGGGTTTGAAGAAGGTATGATTCTAATGTCATATCGACTAAGCATGTTTGCATAACTAAACGATATGATTTAGAGATTTTGGGTGGATTGTGGTTGCATCAAAAAAATAAAAATAAAATGAGTCATTCCAAAGTGAGACAAACACGTGCCAACTGGAATCCCTTGGTAAAGTATACAACAAAGTAAGTGAGATTTATTAGGTTATAAGATAGCAAACCGCACATGTTCAAACCTTATTTCCAAACTTGATTGATGGATTTAACTTTGCACTTGGAATTGAGAGCATCATCTTATAGATGTTGTGAAGAGAAAACATGATAACGTAACCAAGGTTTGTACAAGTGGAAGTGGGTCTCAATTGGCGACTTCTAGTTAATCCACCATATTGAGGGTGATTGAACACTTATCTTATGAAGATGCATATCATGTATGTTATTCTAAATTTCTAAAATAAAATCAGTCACTATCTTGTAGCTTATATTGGAACCTTAGGATGTGCCAAGGAACTCAATCCTTAGTTTTCTACAAAAGAGATCAAATGTGGCTTTGATATCTTTTCTTAATAGTTGAAGAATTTTATTATAAGATACAAGAGAAAGGGCACCTCATGAAAATTAAGAATAGGATACCATCACAAATAATGATAATTTTGACAAAGCTCATATCTAAAACATGCCCATCCCAACTTAGGTGCCTTTTGAGAAGTTCCCAGGGCTTCCAAATACTCTTATAAAAAAACATCCCAACAATGGTGATATGGACCTATGTGATGAGAATAAATAGAAGAATCAAACCTTTCTAAGTTGTCCTTCCCATATGATTGTTGTGTATGATACAATTCCTAAGTAGAATTTTCCATGATTAATCACCATCCAAGGCATGGATGATCTAATTGGCACATATGGCATAACCTTATATTTTGATATCTAGAATACCAAGGCCTCTGCGTGATCTTGGCAAGAAAAAAATCCCAATAAACATAATGAAATCCTTTAGCACCTTCAGAATTGGCCCATGTGAAGTCCCTTAGAATTCTCTCAAGTTTGGCATAAGTAGCCTTAGAAGGTGTCCAACAAGAGGAATAGTAGACATGTGTAGCAGCCAAACCTTAAATAAAATTTGAAATTTTTATGCTAAGAAGAGATCTTTATAAATCCAAATTATAAATTTTTCCTCAAACCTTTTAACCACATAATCTCACAAATCAGAAGGGGTGGCAAGAAAAGTAAAATGAATGCCAAAAAACTTAAACTATTCACCCGACTGAATCCAATGCCACTTATACTAAAAAATAAAATTAGGTAACTTGTATATAGATTGTTTGTAGCATTAACTCTTCTTCCCTTAAATGAAGGAGCCAAGGGGTAAACAAAAATCTCCACACATTCCATGGCATTGGAAATGGATGTCTCCTCTTTAGCCAATGTGAGAAAAAGGATCATAAGAAATGTGCCCATTAGCCACCTTATTTTGATTGACCACCATTGATGGAGATACATGCACCAAAATACTCAAAGCAATTTTTGATGGTATTAAAAATCTAGATCGAACCCCTAAAGCTTGACACAACACTAAAATGAGAGGGCATTTAATTATGTCATAAATTTTTTTGAAATCAAATTTGATAAATAAGGCCTTATGTTAAGAACCTATGACCCAATATATTCCCTCCCAAATATAAATAATGTTTTAAATTGTATATTTTTTGTGCATAAATCTAGTTTTCTCAAGGAGAAATATGAGAGGCAACATATACTTAACCCTACGAGCAAGAGATTTAGTAATAATTTTGTAAGAGTTACTAAGAAAGGTAATGGGTCACCAACTTGTGATAAGTTATAAGTCCCTAGGTTTAGGAATAAATTTGACATTACCTTGATTGATAATATTCAAAAGATAATTTTTTTGAATAGCTTATAGGCAAAACTTATGAAATTTTGAACCTGCAATATCTCATAATTTCGAATTCATAAGGAAAGCCATCAACACCAAGGGCTTTGTTAAAAACCATTTGCAGAATAGTCTCCTGCAACTCCTTAATGGATAAAATTATATATAACACACCACTCTTTATGCTTCAATGAGTTTATAGGGAACCACTTAGAGACATGTGAATAAAGCACGCTCATGCTCAAGCGTGGAGGGTTGAGCAGAAAACACGCCATGGTAATGAGAAAAAAGAAGATCTCAAGATATCAATAAGGTTTGTTAGTTGAGAGGTGGCTTCTATGATAAATTTAAAATGATCATCCACTTGTGTGGAATGGAGGAGAATGAATGACTCTTTAGAATATCTATTTAAAAAATTTAACTAGTGCATTTGTGCTTGTATCTGAGCTCTTCAAACCTAACAATGTTCTTAAGCCTTCAATTTATGTTTCCCTAAGGTAACTTACATTTGAAAATCCTCATTGAAAGGAGACAGCTTCAATTCATATGAAACTTGAATGAAGTTTTATTGTGAAGCCTCATGAGCACTATGTCAGAAAATAATAGTTTATCTGCCATAGATGTAAAGAAAGGGAACTACCTTATTAATAACATTTTCCCACCATTCTATCCATCCAAAATTGCTAGGGGCAATGTCATAGATTCTAACAATGTGCTTCTTAATCCAATACTAATGCATGTGAGTAGTATTAAGTACAAATTGTAAATTGATAGTCCTTAGTGGAGGAGAATTCCCCTCAATTTCAAATTTTATAGGAAGGTAGTTTAAAAGAAAGGTGTATGGGATGACAGCCATAGGGTAGTCAAAATTGTTGGAAAATGTAAAAATATTATTCTTATTAGATAAATCTCTATTTAACATCTTATTAACTAGATCACTTCCTTGCCAAAAATTTGACCAAGTGTACCATGATGAGGTGGTGGGAAGGTAGTGGTGGTGATTAGGATCACACATTGTAAGTTTATTTCTCATTTATAACCATGCCTTTCTTTCACCATTGCACCAATACATTGGGAGTAACACCTATTTGTCCTCTTAATACTCAATCATATTTAAATCACAATATATGATCCATCTGGCATGAAGAAGTGATGTAGCCAATCAATGCAAAAAAATCACCCTTTCAACAATATTGTTATATGCATAAATGTTAGCAATACAAAAATAATGACCATTAAATTTAAAGAGGATCCACACAACCTAATGAGTGGGGTTTGAACCCAAATTAAAAATAATTTGGGAAAGAAGGGGGGAATTAAATTAACAATGCTACCATACCTATTCTCGTGATATGACATCTGGAAAATAAACTCCTTGCCATATTGATCTGATACTGGAGGTGAGATAAAAACCATAAATTTTAACTTCTTGCTAATAGAATTTTCATATTGACAAAAAAAATTACACATATCCTTAACAATATAATTTTGTCTCACATCAGTATAGCCTCACACATTCCAAGAGTAAACAATCATTGGCTGACCTATATTTGCATAGTGATTTCCTCATCAACCTCGACTAAAATGGAAAATTTACTACCTAAGATAGCATTGATGGTTACCTTTCATGAGTCACCTAAATAAAAATTATGTCACTTATGTTGTACACATTCACCATATTTACAAAGTGGAGAAGGTTTGCACTCTCAGTGATATAATAATTTTCAATTAAAAAAACTATTAAATCGACCACACCCTAATATATCACCTTATGAGGGAGTGGTGATAGTTGGGAAGCTGTTGTTTAGCTCTAAGATCCTGATAAAAAGGCCATAATTTTTGGGGTGCATACAAGAGGCATTATTTTCTATTTAGTGGTGGAAGATGGTCATTTAGTGATATTCAAATAATCTCTAGTGTGTTTGTATGTAGTGGTTGAGGCCTTGCCCTTTGTGCATGATTGTTGGTTTTTTTCCTAATAGACATGGTATTCTATCTATTTATAGATGTTTAAGCACTTTTATTCACTTAGGAGAGGTTTTGGATGGTGGGGTGGTCTTGGATTTGGACATCAAAGGGCATTCACGAATTTTGTGATATGTGGCTTGATAACAAAAACATGTGTTAGGTATATTAATGCACAATACATGTTGATTAAGATTCTTGGTACATATTTAGATGCCAATTATTTCCTTGAGATCTTTAGAAATATTTGCTTTAATGTAGATGCTTTTATGAGGTTGGGAGCTATATAGAATTTATCTTTCTCAAACCCTATAAAAAGCCCTAAGGGTTTAATCAAATGATGCACAAAACTCCATGAGGGCAAGGGGAGGCCAAGAAACTCAACCCACCTAGGGATTTTAAGTTTACCATGTTTGAAGATAACAAAGTGTTAAATCCAATATGAAAATATGACAAACAGGTCACAGATAAATCAAAATCCATGAACAACATATATGTGTAGGGTAAGTGCACAAAGTTGGGGGACAAAAAGTGGCCTACCAGTGGACATGATTTTTATAAAATTTCATAAATCTAAACTTCTGTAGATAATTTGAGATATCTACACTCCAAATTTGAAATGTAGCATTTTGAGTCTAGTTTCTAAAAAACTATTTTTTAAAAAACATGTTAAGTATAACTAGGTCTAACATGAAATGTAGGGTAAGGGTAAGAACATGAAATGTAGCGTTTTGAGTCTAGTTTCCAAAAAACTATTTTTTTAAAAACTTGTTAAGTATAACTAGGTCTAACATCTAAAATTTGAAGAGGAACTCCTATTTTTTTCAGAAAAAATAGTAGATAGATGGCTGTGTTGCATACCATTTTTTTTTAGCAATGTTTAATGTTACTTGAAACCCTTTGGGGAAAATTTAGATAAGATCTTCTAGTATGTCACCTATATTTTTTTATATTTTTTCAATGAATAATTTTTTTAATAAATTTTTCAAGTAAATAGATCCTAAAAACTAATAAAAAATGGATAGCCATCTATGCAACACACCTAACTACCTCAAAAGAAAATGAAAATCTTTTTTTTTTTAATGTGTGTAGAATTAGGCCTAGTTGGTTACCATATAGCTTGTTTTTCACTTGGATCAATGAAAAATAAATTACATGAACATGTATAGGCATGTATGTTTGGAGCATGTAGTGGCCTAAAAAAGACATAGTTAAAAATCAACATAGTTTAAAACCTTAAATTAGTCCAAAAATTATAAAATTAATATTTTTGGAAATAAGAGAGCATGCCCATTGTGATGGTATCAAGTTTTTGAATTTTCACAGTGAAATTCTTAGTGTATTTGGCAATCAAAGTTGAAATTTGTTGTTTATTTTCATACCTTTCAAAACTCAACTGTACATTGACAGTCCAAGACTTTGGCTCAAGAATCCAAGCCATTCCCAAGTCAAAAGGCATGGGAATTGAATTCAAATTCAAATACCATGATTGCATTAATAACATGATGGCACTAATAATTTGATCACATTATTAAATGCATTATTAATGTGATCATATTACTTAATAACATGATTGTGTTGATAACGTGATCACATTATATATTCTCAACTCCCTAAAACTTGAATAAGAGACATCAGGCCTAGTAGTCTTAAGATTAAATATTGGTTGATTAAAATTGTTGTTTGGGACCAATGTTCTTGTCAAGAATTGATAGCATTTAATGATTATTGGAGATATATTAACCTATGAATCAATTTAGTGTTCCTTTGATCCCAATATGGTGTGAAATCGAGATAAAAGATCCTAAACTGACATTAGATGGACATATTTCCTTAGATGGAGCTTGTTGGCCCCAATTACATATCAAAATAAACTAAATACTTGATTTTTTATAATATGATATGCAATTAGAGAACCAATTGACATCATATGGACATAATTCCTTTCTCAAGGCTCATTTAACCCTGATTGTGTATTAGATTGAACTAAATATTCAATTAGTTTTATATAGCATGCTATCAAATCCCTAATTGACATTATATTTAAGTAATTCTTTACACGGGGACCAATTACCCTTAATTATAGATTATACTGAAGAAAATACTTGATTTTTTAAATATGATGTGCAATTAGGGAAAAATATTCATAATGGACATTAGATGGACACAATTCCTTGCATGGGGTGAAAAATGACTCGATTGATATTCTAGGTGGAAGCAATTAATTACATAGGACTTGGTTGTCCCTAATTATGTATAGTATTGAAAAAAATATCAGTTGATATAACATGGTGTAATTAGAACCCCAAATGACATTAGATGGATGTAATTCCTTGCTTGGGGATTGATTGGTCCCAATTGCATATCATATTAAACCTAAATACTCAATTGGTTCAATATGGTGTGCAATCGGGGCTAGTGAAACCCAACTAATAATATATGGACAAAAATACTTTCATGGGGCTCAATTGGCCCCAATTATGTATAAGATAAAACCAAATACTTGATTAGCTGTATATAGTTTAAAATCAGGGCCAATGAAGTTATAATTGACATTAGATGTATTCAATTAGTTGCATGAGCCGTGGTTGGCCATAATTGCATATTCAACTAAACTAAATACTTGGTTGATTCAATATGTTATGTATTTGGGACCAACAGATCCCCCTATTGACAGTAGAAGGATGACATTTCTTACACAAGGCTTGTTTAGACTAAATTTCATTTCATATTGAACCAAATATTCTTTCAATTGAATTTAGTACACAATAAAAATCCCAATTATTATTAAATGGATGTAATTCCTTATAGAGGGTTAAATTAATCTTGATTTTGTATCAGATTGAATTAAACACTCAATTATTTGAATAAGGTGTGCAATTAGGGCCCTAGTTAAAATTATGTTGACACAATTCCTTGGGCAAGCCTCGATTGGCCCCAATTATGTATCATCTATAAATAAATACTCAATTGGTTCAATATGATATGAAATCAAGGACAAGCATCATCTAGAACTAAATACTTTACTATCGCTTATATATTGTACAAATTCACCTATATTTTTTAATATTTTTTTATACTTGAAACCCTTTAGGTAGAATTTGCTCATGGTGTAAAAAGTGAATTTTTAGAGGACTCCAAGGTGAATTTATAAATATATATTTTATGATCTAAAAGTGTGTAAAATCAAACATATTGAGGTTTAAAGTTAACTATGTTTTCATGTATGCTCTACAAGTAACCCGAGAAGGGTAATTGAGTTGTGCTTGTTGGTATCTGGATGTCTCATGATGAATTAGATATTGGATATTTTTTTAGAATGCATAAGGATCCTATTTATGGTATTTTGAGGTTTAACCAATCTATATTATGTCTAAAAAAAGCCATGAAATTAGACTGTGTTTATTGAATGCACTGGCAATTTGAGTGACCATCTTGTAGAGGTAAGTTAAAGGTGTTCTGAATAGATTTGAAGAAGAAAATGAGCATGGAGATGTTCTATAAGTATGTAAGGATTATGAGAAGGAATTTTTTGTCATAAATTTCCTTTGGTCATATATAGAGAGTCAAAATAGCTTTACTATATTTTGACTGTGTATGACCAGTCTAGATGGTCATTTTGTGTATGTTATTTTGAGTGTTTAGAACATGTGTTGATGTGTCTAAATCATGTGGAGGTATATCTGAGATCCTAAAGGGTTAACCTATGTGATATAATCATATGTATATGTGAAATATTTTAGTATTTGGTTCAAAAGTTTGAGACTATGTTTTCTATGTAAAAAGACTTAAAGAACTAGGAAACCTAATTAGTAGGTCCAAGTGTGGATTTGGTGTTCCAGATGGCATGGACCCATGTGAGAGTGAGAAAGGTGATGTTTGAGATATGTTTTATATGTTTCAATAATTCGTAAATTATGAAGGTGGTCCAAGTAGTCCCACATGTAATGTGTAAGTATGAAGGCCTAACTCACCAAGACCTAATGGTGGTTTGAGGGTAATGAGGCATTGGTCGACCTATGAAGTATGTGGTTCTTACATGTAAAATGTATGAGGTTATATTTCAAAGGTTTAAAAAGTGTGGTAAACATCTTGGCTAACCAAGATGAGTTATACCAAGAGCATGGTATAAGTACAAGGCCTATTTGGCCTATTTGTTTTTTCTCTTTTGAAGATGTGGAGCCAAGCAAAGAAGAGAACATTTAAAAGAGAAGGTACAGATCAATGAGGACCAAAAGAGAGTGAATTTTTTTATGCATTCTTTTCTAATCAAGGTGATGAAGGTTATCACATGGGTTATTGGACCTACTAAGCCTAAAAGAGGTAGAATGAGTGAGTATGCTCAAGAGGTTGTTTGAGAGAGTTTGGATGGTGAGCAAAGGTAAGGTGAAGGTTGTATGTGCCAAGTGGATGGGTTAAAGGGTAGAGTAGGTGGATAATGGTGTGTATGACCTATATTTCATACACACCATCATCAACCTACTCTACCCTTTAACTATAGGTCATATTTCTGGCATTATAACAGTGCTCTTGCACGTTTGAAGATCAAGTGTGAGCAAAGAGTTGAAGAGTGGGGTTAGTTGGGATATGTAATGTGTCCTAATTGATATTTTTGTGTTGGTTCAAGTATGTAATGTGTTTTTTCCAATAGGGAGAGTTGGATGAAAGAGTGAAGGTGAAGAGTGATAATCAGAGGTCCATCATTAGGTGTTGAAGACATCAGTTCAAAGGTGGAGATGTTTATAGGTGTTGCTATGGATGATCAACATCTAGGGGGTTGTATCATTATTTCAAGGTGAAACTTTCCAAGGTTAGATTTTTTGTGGATACTTAACTAGACACATGTCATAGCTCCTTGTGGTATTGCAGTCTCACTAAAATAAGGGATGGTAGTTCCTTGATTAGTTGTAATTAGTCTAAATTGGATCATGTCATTATAGGATTTTAGTTCATCTTGCAAGGTTTATTGGGTTTTATCCCCCAAGAGGGTTTCCCACGTAGATGTTGTGTTGATGTGATGTATGCTCTTATTCATACTTTGGATCAAAGTACTTTCATGTTTATGTTTCTAGATCAAGTTGATGAATGATGGAATGGTTTTGGAATTAAATGTGCATTATTGTATACTAATTCACCCCCTCTCAATAGCTACTTTCAATAATTGGTGTCAAGCAGGTCCTTTGGAGGAGACTTAATAGCTTGAAGGATATTCTAAGTAACATAATATGGCTAAGTAGTTGAAGAAAGAAAATATTGAATTAAGATCAATGATTAAAAGTCTTGAATAAAATATTAGTCATATTAAAGAGTAAGAATGTATAATGAAGGATGACTTGGTTAAAGAAGTTAAGACAGATAAGGATACTATCCAAGTTCTTAAAATTTAGTTAGAGGCTATATGTTCAAGCATAAGAGCTAAAAGAGATGATTATGTTAAAATGAAGATTAATCTAGTTGTTGCCACTTAGATTTTCACCCCTTGAGGAGATGTCTCAACTCTCCTCATCCAAGAGACACAATGGAAACATCTCACTTTCTCTAAGTTATCAATTGATGAGATGAATCTCTAGAAGGGCTAGTTCCCTTAATGCACTTTTTGAAGCACTCTCTCACTTATCAATTTTGCATGAAAAGGGTCAAGAAGAAAAACTTATTAATATAAAATTTGATGCACCAATATTTAATTTTATCCTATTTACTAAACTTATACTACTTAGAGAAGATCAAATCTTCTTTCACACATAACTCACAACTCAAGATAGATTGTTACATTAGTGTTTCATATGCTAGGTTCAAGAGGTATATTTTATGTTTAAGAGGGATAATGAATGATCCTTCAAATAATACAGTCATAAACATCTTTTAAAACTCTCATACATTAATAAATAACACTAATAATGACCTGCAACAATTACTCTTATGCATACTTAGTGGCCAATCAAAGATAACATGCTAGAAAAGACCATCTTTCACTAGATAAAATCAACAAGATTTGGAACAAAAATAAATTATTCATAATTTAAATAGGAAAATTCACTTTTTTATTACTTAAAGAGACATTCAAATAGAAAATTTTCTAGGGTTTCACCATTAACCAATGGAGGCTGCTCAAAAGAGCCAAAAAAGTCACTACTTATAGCATTTGGGAGAGGGTGAGATAAGGGAAGTCCAAAGGTCACTTGTACACTTTTAAAGCTGATAAAATAGGTTATCTATGAATTAAAATGATATGTGAAATATACCATGAAAGGTCAGGAAGCACAAGTGTCCATACAAGGCATGAAACTCTTGGAAAGTGGCATGAAATTCCTTATGTTGGCTCAGAAAATTGCCTTCATCATTCACACCTATTTGAACATCCCAAAACTAAGTATGGATAGATATTATGATTTTAATTATGGGGAAGGATTTCATAAATTCCTATCCATTCATTGGTTGTAGTCCTGATCATCTAGATTCCTCTAAAAGTGAGTTATCACCATCTGTAATTAAAGAAACTCCTTTTTCACACACCTTGCACACTTGACTTACAAAAAGGCATAATTTTTCCATGAAAATTAATACAATTGAGTTTATGAAACTTTTAAATAACTTCCATGTACTTATATTTCTCATGTATACCTTAAAAATCCATCCACTTGAAGTTCTCACCCTTCTCACTATCATGCTCACTATGCCAATTTTAACTAGCTAAGATGAGAGCTCTAGGAGTGAAACTTAAGAGTTTTTCCAAGGGATTAAATGATCATATTTATTTATAATAATTCCATATATTCCTCCCAATTCTAATTTTATTCCTTGAAAGTCTCTATAACCTGCATAATGTACAAAATAATCAAAGAAAGACATTATGTACTATGTACGTACAAGTAAAGTAGCAAAAAAAATTATAAGGAATATACCTAAATATTAATCTGAAATATATAATCACTTTCATGTTAATTTCATCCCAACTATATAGTTCTCCATACTTATTTTCTTAGTCAGGTCCTTATCTAGGGTTTAGTAGGGTTTTAGGTCCATTTTGTCCTTAATCCTTGTTCATAAAGCCCTGACATTGGAAATATAAAAAAATTACAAAAATATGATTTAAATTTCCCTTAATAACCTATCCAAACTCATTTTTCATACATGCACATCCTCAGAGAAGATATGAGCATTCAAAACTAGCCTATTGAGCTTGTTTCTCCATTTCCTGGAGGATTAATGTGTTTTAAAGTCCAAAATTGACTTTTCCATGAATTTATATGAATCTTAATGGCTTTAAAATGTATAAATTAATCCCATTAACATGTTTCAACTATATATAAAACTCACCAAGAGCTATAAGTGCAGTTGGACCCCCAATTGGCTCTAGGTCACTTCAAGGCCTAATAGGCTTATCATGCATCCTACTAGTTTTGACTATTTGGAATGATATCTCATGGATCAGATGGTGTTTCATGATTTTTAATACCTAATTAAATCTCAAAATTTCATCACATAACTTTCAAAACACTCCTTCTCATTCCTTATTCTTAGTCACCAACTAGGACTAATTGTAGTTTGCTTGATTGAACTGTGTGCAGGTGTTTTGGAAATTTTGAGAGGTATGAGATTTATTTAGTGTTTCCAAACAAATATTCACCTTTAATAAACCTCAAAATATGTTCCTTTATGTTCCCAAATCTTTCTATCAAATTTCTTACTCTTTTTGGCTTCATTTGCTTGTCTTGCCAAAACCCTGATTTTCTTGACTAACTAACCTCTAAGATAAAATAGTGATATATATCCCTCCTATTCAAGGAAAATTTAAGGTTTTATAAGTTTTATTATGTCCTAATTAAAATTTTTACCAAATTTACAAGTTAGAATCCCCCATTTAGGCACCTAACCAACTCAATTTGCCCAAAAAAGGCCTCCAAAAAGGATTATTTTTTGCATTTTTCACATCCACCTAAGAATGATCTCTCCAAGATAAATCCAATGTTATTATGTTTCTTAAAAAATTTATTCATATTAAATTCATGTTCAATAATATTTACATTCACCTAAAACCACTCTTCTCTTTCAGATTCTTCATTATTACCCATTAAGCAACATGAGTCTCCTAGTGCAACTGTATGGATTGCCATTTTTGGGCTAGCACAAAGAGTAGATGTTCAAATTTAAAGGAGTATTATAGTGTTTTAAAATAATTTATTAATTTATAATTAACCATTTAAAAAAAAAATAGACCTTCTTTCTCTTTCTTAGCATACTCATCTCCTTACCTTCATTAAGACTAGGCACTCAGTTGTAAGTGCACAAAGGACCTTAAGGAGTCTATTTGATCTTGTTTCACATTTTTTTGAGGATATGGAGATCATAATGGTCCTAATTAAGGTAATAATAGTATTTTTTCATCATTTCAACTCTCCATATAACTTTTACATGTGCCTTGAGCTCACAAACTGAGTTCTTTCTCTTAACTATGTTACCCTACATCTTTGATTCCTATAGGTGCATATTTACCTAATTAAGCTTTGGTCATGGTGTGTAAAGTCCCTAATTTAGTCCTTGAGGTTAAAAATCATCTTTTCATACCTATATTCACCTTTTATAGTCTAAAACATCACATAGATACCATGCTTAGGTTATGATCTACCTACCCAGTTGTAGGTGAACAATTTCCTATGAAGGGACACATGTAGGTGTCCATGAAGCTTGAAACACTACATATTAACATAATCCTAATTATTTACATGCCCATCGGTACAACATTCAAATAATAAGGCCATTCTAACCGTGAGAGTATGTTTTGTCTGCTCTTTAGGATGTCAAAAGTCGCTCATAACTCAAATCATGTAGATGTTAATGTAGGGTTTTAGTGCTTTAAAAGGCATCTTTAGGACCCCCAAGAATCACTTTTCATCAACCTTATTAACCCTATATTTGTCATATCTATTCTCCATACTAGAGGCTATAAGATATGGCCATTATGATGCCTCAAAACTCTTTTTGACCTTGTTACAAGATATCTACAAAAGGACTTGGATCTCTATTTTCACTTTTTGGGGAAAAGATCCTTGAATCTAGTCCTTGTTTCTTCCAAAATGATTTACAACTTATTTTTCCATTTTATCACCCTAAACAGGTTTTTCATTATCAACCAACATGTTAGGATTCAAGAGGAGGCCTTACCATATTCCAACCTTCCATACAAGTGCCTTCATGGCTTTGTAGTACCACCTATAGGTGGGCATTTGCACTTACACAGGCAGTAGATAAAAAATTGGATAGTGAGAAAGAGAGACATATTAGTGATTAATAATAAGCCCTTAAAAATCTTTCAAATGTACTCTTATCAATCTAGGAGATTGAAGCATCTACCAAACTTTCCATCTCAACATGATGTCATCAAGGAGGCTCCTGTAGGTGTGAATGAGTTGTATGTAGGCAGTGAGCATGGAATGAAGCAAAATAAGTGGATGGATGGCCTCATAAATAACTCCAAATCATTTTCAATCCCTCTAATTTATGATTTAAATTAAGGATATCTTGAGACAAGCTCCAAAACATCCATTCCAACATGAAAACTTCTTACAAACATCTAAAATAGAGTAGGTAAGGGTATCTAATGACTAGTTTATGTGTTGCATGAACTTGAAATCAACATTGCATCTTCTTAAACATAAAAATTAATTCTCTCTAGCTCCTAATTAATTGATCAAAATGATACACCCTAATTACCATTTCATGAAAAATTTAAACAAGCTCTATACATGTGACTGCAAGTGGGGTTGAGTGAAGAGTTGACTATGAGGAAGGCAAGACTGAATATTTTCTCAAACATGGTGTGATGAAAAAAACATGAAAATAGGTGATCATATTCCCTATAAACCTATTTAAAACCATACTCTATTGACATGAGACCTCTATAGAAGACAAATATTCTACAATAAGGAAGAACTTGACTGAAGCTTCATAATGGTGACACCTTCCTACAACATAAGATAACTTGGTCATCAACAAACCATGAAACGTGAAACTAAACATGAATATAATTTTATAATATATATATCATCCTATAGAGTCAACATCACCAATTGGATTGTACAAACTTATCCAAATTGGAGCAAAATCTATAGGGTGTAGGAAATAGTGAGCAAAAAAACACAATCAACTTGTTAGAGATGGTTCATAAAGCATGGTTAACCAATCCTTGCACTCTTATATGGAAATTAATCTCTCTTAGTGAAATACCACCTCCAAAATTCTTTTTACCTAGAACCTCCTGAATTGGTCATACCAAACATAAACTTGTTGGTCACTTTTGTATGTCTAGAAAGCAAAGAAAGAGCAGAACGGTTTTAGCTAGAAATTTATACTTATAGAGAATTTTAAATGTGTAATTAATTTTTATGAATATGAAGAGACATTCCATGACCTTATCCCACATGTCACCCTCCCTCATGGGTCGTACAAGTACCAAACTCCCTTTTTCAGTTGATTACTTGATCTTCAGTTAGATAACCTATAAGTTTCAGATGAGACTGACATTCCAAATATGGAATATAAATTATTGGATGTTTTAAAGGAAATAAGTACACTTTTTCACCTTGAAAACCATGTCACTTGCATTTATGACCCCTAAAAGCCTTCTAAATGACTCAAAGTGACATAGATTAATTAGACCATGATCAAGACTAATATAGCATTAAATGACATCAAAAGACCTATAATACACCCTATGGCATAATAATAGACCTATAAGACATCTAAAAACCAAGTTTTTTACCTACAGGGGTCCAAATTTGACCTTGAAGTGAAATTTAGTCAACACTAGTTTCCTTGAAATTTGAGTATGAAAATGTCAAGGAGAATGCAAGCTCTGAAAGCAATAGAAGAAGGTCTATTAGAAAAAAAATGCTTCAAAGTATGATGGTTTATTTCATGGTCATTGTTATACATTTAATAAGTGTGGTCATATATTTAAGGACTATATAAGGAAGTCAATCAAGTATGGACATTCATGGAGCTATGATAGGAGTTTTTCACCAAAAATTGATCACAATTCAAATCTGTCAAAAGGTATGAATGATATTTTTTGTTTCAGTTTTCATAAGAGTGTACATATTGATAGATTTTTTCAAAATTATGTTAAGATATCTTCAAGGTATGTCAAAGGATATATATCTCCTAGAAGGTCTGAGAAAGGACAAACTCAAGTATGGAAACCAAAGGTAATCATTGCCAATTCTTCTAGTCATAAGGATGATAAGAAAGTTTCCCTAGAAGGCTATGTTTCAAATCAGGATAAGCTCAATAATAAATTAGGTAAGATGGTTTTAGAAGATGAGAAGATTCAAACTATGGTATGGAGACCTAAGGTAGTAAAGACTAAGGAGACTAATCCTATTGAATCCAAGAGTCTTGATGTATTGTTTGCCAATGTTGAAAAAGGATCAAAAGTGAAGGAAAGTCAAGGGTTTCTACTGCCAGCATTTTTTGACAAGTCTAAAGTAGATAATGTGTCAAATTTATAGAAAGAAAAGGAAAATCAAAATTCGGTTCAAGTTAAGCTTAAGGAGAAGACCAAGGTATTGGTTGAGGCTAGTTCTGAGGTATGTATGGATCCAAGTGAACATCATATTATTGTTTTTCATATTGCTTCTCTTAAGATTAAGAATAAGAATAATAACTATCATTATAATATAACCAAAGATGATAATGAATATGAGCATTTGTGGGAACCTCTTGGTTTCACATTATTCTAAGACATTGTGAGTCAGGGTGTTTGTATGTAGCCTTTAAGGAGACAATTGACAAGCAAGAAGAAGCATGGTGGATACCATTTGAGATTTGGTTGATATTATTTGACAAGAATGTATATTTAAATATGTCATGATATAGATGTAGCTTGATGTAAGGGGGAGATATATTCTTCAAATGGTCTCAGAAGGCAATAAAAGAGTGTTTTTAGTTGGAGCAAATTTAGCCAGTCTGCAAGGTCAGATTGAATATTTCCTAGTGGAAAAGGAGGATTTGTGAGTTATCAAGATGATATTTTTGCATATAAAGGTTTTTTGACCTTATTATAGTATAATCTAGGTGGTTTTGTGTTATGAAGGTATGTTAAATTCAAATTGGAGGTTTTTGGGTGCTCTCAGTTTTCTCAATTTTGGCTTAAGGGCAAGCAAGCCTAAAATAGGTTATAGGATGTATGGGTTACCAAAGGTTTTAAAGATTAAAAATTGGTAAATAAGTATTTGGTAATGACCTACAAGTGTGAGAGAATTTTTAGAAGTGTGCATTGATCAAAAGGTGCTGGATTGACCAAGTTTGTTTTTGAAGATATAGTATTTTGAGCTATGCTAGAAAAATTATTTGCCTTATGATTTGAAGTCTAAGGCTTATTAATAATTTTAATGGTCTAAATGGGTTGTCAAATAAAGCTTCATAAATATCTGAAGGTTTTTTTTTCAAATTATTCATGTTTTTGTCAAGATGGAGGCCTAATTGGCTAGTAGGTTTGTGAAGTATGTTACAAAGGATGATCTAGGTGATGGGAATTGGTTTGCTTAAGGGGGCATATGAGAGTGCTCTAGATATGAATTTATATGTCTTGATAGTGTTTCAATTGAAATTTATGGGCTCTGCAAGTTCCAAGTAGGGTTACAAGGAGACTAGATAGGCCTTGAAAGAATAAGAGTGTTTCTTGTTTAGTTTCTCCAAAAGATCAAGCTTGTCATAGAAGGATAATAATATTATATTGTGATTATTAATAGTGTGTGGAGATTTGAAGATGATCAAGAGGTGTAATTTCTCAAAAATATTAGGGGGAGTCCCTCTCAAATGTTTCTTGGTGAGTTCCATTAGATTACAATGCATGGTTGTGAAGTATAAGGTGGTATACATAGAGTTAGGGGGAGATAACTCAGATAGCTTGAATGGCTTGAGAAAATTTTCATGATCTGAGGGGAATTATATGTGAGATGCTTCAATCATTTTGAATATGTGGTGATATCTTCTACAAATGAGATTTCAAGAAGCAAGAGGAAGTTGTCAAGGCAAAGATAAGGAAGGCTCAATGTAAGGGGGAGTTTTTACTATATTTCTAAGATGGTATTCTATTATTTGGTAGTCTTTTTAGGTATTATAACCACTTTGTCATTTTGTTAAAGGGAGGGAAAGTTTTTATTTTGAGAGTGCTTGAAAAGAGAGAAGAAAGGTGAGTTGTATATTATTTTATTATGGGTGTTGAGTGTTGACATCAATGAACAAGGGGGAGATTATTGGATGGTTTTCAATGATTTCATGGTGATGTCATGGAGTTTTCCAGGTGAGTGGATGAAGTATCTTGATATTCTAAGTGATAATGACAAAGTATGCAATATGCTTATCCTAGTATACTTGAAGAAGGCTTGGTTGATCTTCAAAGTTTGACTATTTAGAGATGATTAGGGATGAGTCTGAAGTATTCAGCATGTGCAAAAGGTCATATAAGAGGTCAAGGATGATTGGAGTGTTTTTTTTCATGAGTGGAATTACTCTGATTCTTCATTATGTTCATCTGGGCATAATTGGCTCTGTGACAGATAAACCTGAGTAGTAGTTTGCCGACATCACCATTACCATGTGTGGATGAGTCAAGGGGAGTTGGTCATATGGTTGTGATCACATTTATGCCTAGTTGTTATGCACTATATTTTAGGTCATGTGAAAAATCAAAACATAATATATGCAAGTGCAAAGTTGGGCTCCCAGGCAGTTTGATAGTGTTTTCCCATACTTAGCCAAATTTACAATGTGGCAAGAAAATCTAAGTAGGCATTTTGATGGTATTATATTTCACACGCGTGGAAATTTTAGGAGAATTTGATCATATGGGTTTCTTTAGTTTTGTGCCTAATTTATATGCACTAAATTTTAGTTCATATGATGAAGCACATCAAAATATATGCATATGCAAAGTTGGCCTTCCATGTAGTTCTAGGCATAGTTGGCTATATGGCAAAAAATTTTGAGTGAGAAAAGTAATGGCATTATATCTCACATACATAAAAGTTTTAGGAATTGATTAATACATGGTTGGATTCCTATTTTAAAGGATAACATATGGTCCAAATTTGAGAACATGCATTTGAGCAAATCAAAAGATATAATTGTGAAAAATTGGCCTTCCAAGTAGATAGCAATGGTCCCCATACTTAGCGAAATTTGCAAAGGGTAAATACTAGGGCCAAATGGACATCCTACAACTCATAGGAATTTTTAAAACTCAATATCAATGGATCATATCAATTCAAATTAATCAAAGTGTTCATTTATTAATGAATTTAAAGATTGATCTCCTTTCAAAAGGATCAATAGAGCCTATTTGTTCCAAAATGCTAGGAAGCAGCGAGATGAGGACAAGTGTTAAAAGTTTAACATTGAGCAAAGATAAAGATCGAGCTTCTTCCAAGGATCAATGGTGAGTGTGTTTTCATATTGATCAAGATAAATGGTGTATATTAAATTCAAGAGGTTATAATGATAGTTATCTATCATTGTTAAAGCTAGGACAATCTCATAGAGATCGATGGTGCATATTTGGTCAATAGTGCAAGAGTGCATGAGATGAGGTCAAAGTGATTGTTGTTTAACACTTACCCAGTGAATAACTATGGGTTAAATACTAGTCAAATTTTTATGAATATTGATGGAGTGAGTTGATCAAAATGAGTGTAGAGCATGAGATGTGATCAAAGTGACTGAGGTTTAACTGTGATCATTTGAATTCAAATATTTGAATTTACAAAGGAAAGCCCAGTGTTTGGTTTTTGGTCTATAAATTTTGATACATGAAAAATTTTATGGCATAAAAATATAATTTTTAGACTACTCCAAGGTTCATTTATTAATATATATTTTATTATTTGAAAGTGTGTAAAGTCAAAGATATTGAGGTTCAAAGTTGACTGTGTTTTTGTGTATGCTCTACAAGTAACCTAAGCAGGGTAATTGAGATATGCTTGTTGGTATCTAGATGTCTCATGATGAATTAGCTATTGGATAGTTTTTTATACTTCATAAGGATCATATTTTTGGTAGTTTTAAGTTTAACCAATATATATTCTATATGAATGAAGCCATAGAATTTGATTGTGTTTGTTGAATGCACTAGCAGTTTGAGTGACCATATTGCATAGGTAAGTTGAAGGTGTTCTGAGTAGAGTTGAAAAATAAAATGAGTGTGGATATGTTTTATAACTCTTTAAGGATTATGAGAAGTAATTGGTTTTCATGATATGCCTTTGATCAGATATGGAGAGTCAAAATAGCTTTACTATATTTTGACTGTATATGACTAGTCTGAGTGGTCATTTTATGTATGTTGTTTTGAGTGCTTAGAACATGTGTTGATGTGTCTAAAGTACATGGAGGTATAGATAAGGTCTAAAGGGTCAAACCATGTGATCTAATCATCTGTATATGTGAAATATTTGAGTATTTGGTTCAAAAGTTTAAAACTATGTTTTTTATGTATGAAGACCTGAAGAGCTAGGAATTGGTAGGTCCAAGTGTAGAGTTGGTGTTTGAGATGGCATAGACCAATATGGGAGTGAGAAATGAGATATGTTTGATATGTTATAATAATTTTTAAATTATGAAGGTGGTCCTATTAGTCTCACATACAACATGTGAGTATGAAGGCCTAACTCACCATGACTTAATGATGGTTTGAGGGTAATGAGGCATTGGAAAACCTATGGAGTATGTGGTTATTACATGTAGCATGTATGAGGACATAGTTCAAAGGTGTAATAAGTGTGGTAAGCATATTGTCTAACCAATATGGGTTATACCCAGAGCATGGTATGAGCACAAGGCTTATTTAGCATGTTTGTTTTTTGCGGATGTGGAGCCCAGCGAAGAAGAGAACCTTTAAAAGAGAAGGTACAGGTCAGTGAGGACCAATAGAGAGTGAATAGGATTACAAATTATTTTTTGATCAAGATGATGAATGTGATCACATAGGTTAATGGACCTAATAAGCCTATAAGAGGCAGAATGAGTGAGTATGCTCAAGAGGCTGTTTGAGAGAGTTTATATGGTAAGCAAGGGCAAGGTGAAGGTTGTGTGTGCCCAGTGGATGGGTTTAAGGTTAGAGTAGGTTGATAATGGTGTTTATGACCTATAGGTCATATTTTTATGTCATAATAGTTCTCTTGCACATTTAAATATTGAGTGTGAGCGAACGGTTAAAGAGTGGGGTTGGGATATGTAATGTGTCCTAATTGATCTTTGTGTGTTGGTTCAAGTATGTAATGTTATTTAACCAATAGGGAGTGTTGAATTAAAGATTGAAGGTCAAGAGTGATGATCATAGGTCCATCATCAAGTGTTGAATGCATCAATTTAAAGGTGGAGATGTTTATAGGTGTTGTTGTGAATGATCAACATCTAGGGGGTTATATCCTTGCAAGGTGAAACTTTCCAAACATCTAGTTATTGTGGCTGATTAGCTAGATAAGTGAAGTATCTCCTTGTGGGATTTTATTCTTAGATCAGTTGTATCTAGTCTAAATTTGATCTTGTCATTATAGGATATTAGTCCATCTTGCAGGGTTCAGTGGGTTTTATCCCCCAAGATGGTTTTGCATGTCGACGTTATGGTGATGTGATGTATGCTCTTGTTCATGATTTGGATGTATGTTCTTTCATGTTTATGTTTCTAGATCAAGTTGATGAGTGATGGAATGGTTTTGGAATTAAATGTGTATTGTTGTATATTGATTCACCCCCATCTCTCAGTAGTTGTTTTCAATAATTGGTATCAAAGCAGGTCCTTTAGAGGAAGCTTAATAGCTTGAAGGAGATCCTAATTATTACAAGATGGCTAAGCATTTGAAGAAATAAAATCTTGAATTGAGATCAATGGTCAAAAGTCTTGAAGAACAGATTAGTCACATTAAAGATCAAACATGTAGAATGAAGGATGACTTGGTTAAAGAAGTTAAGGAGGATAAGGAGACTATCCAAGTTATCAAAATTTAGTTAGAGGTTGCATGTTCAAGAATAAGAGATAAATGAGATGAATATGTTCAAATGAATACTAATCTATTTTTCTTAAAATACGAGTATGAAAAAGTCAAGGAGAATGCAAGCTATGAAAGCAATACAAGAAGGTATATTAGACAACCAAATGCTTCAAGGTATAATAGTTCATTTCATGGCCATTTTTATACATGTAATAAGTATGATCATAAAGGTAAGGACTATAGAAGGAAGTTAGTCAAGTATGGACATTAATGGAGCTATGATAGAAGGGGTTTTTCGCCAAAGATTGATCACAATTCAAATCTGTCAAAAGGTATGAATGATGTTTTTTGTTTTAATTTTCATAAGAGTGGACATATTAATAAATTTTGTCCAGATGATGTTAAGAGGTATTCAAGGTATGGCAAAGGATATAGATCTCTTAGAAGGTCTACGAAAGGACAAACTCAAGTATGAAAACCAAAAGTAATCATTGCCAATTCTTTTAGTCATAAGGATGATAAGAAAGTTGTCCTAGAAGGCTATGTTATAAATCAAGATAAACTCAGGGATCAAGTAGGTAAGATGGTCGTAGAAGATGATAAGAGTGAAACTATGGTATGGAGACCTAAGGTAATAAAGACTAAGGAGACTAACCCTGTCGAATCCAAGAGTCTTGATGTATTGTGTACCAAGGTTGAAAAAAGATCAAAAGTTAAGGAAAGTCAAGAGTTTCTATTGTCAGCATTTGTTGAAAAGTCTGAAGCAAAGAATGTGTCAACTATCCAAAAATAAAAGGAAAATAAAAAGTCAATTTAGGTTAAGTTCAAGGAGAAGACCAAGGTGTTGGTTGAGGCTAGTTCTTAGGTATGTTTGGATCCAAGTGAACATCTTATTGCTATTGAGCATATTGATTCTCTTAAGCCTAAGAAGAATAATAAGAAATATCAATATCAGATGACCAAGGAGGATAAGAAATATAAGGATTTGTGGGAAACTCTTAGTTTCACATTGTTCTAGGACATTATGAATCAGGGTGTCTCTATCTAGGCTTCAAGGAGACACTTGACAAGCAAGAAGAAGCATAGTGGATACCATTTGAGCTTTGGTTGATATTGTTTGACAAGAAGATATATTTATATATGTCATGATCCAAATGGAACTTGATGTAAGGGGGAGATAGATTATTCAGATGGTCCTAGAAGGCAATATAAGAGTGTTTTTAGTTGGAGCAAATTTATCTAGTCTACAAGGTCAGATTAAAGATTTCTTGGTGGCAAAGAAGGATTTGTGAGTTGTAAGGTTTGAAGATTGTGATAGAAGGCTATTAATATTGTATGATGGTTCTCATATTTTTTGGATATTTGAAGATGCTCAAGAGGTGCAATTGCTCAAAAATCTTAGGGGGAGTCCCTCTCAGATGTTTTTCGGTGAGTTCCATCATATTGCAGTGAATGGTTAAGAAGTGCAAGGTGGTATGCATAGAGTTATGGGAGTTAACTCAAATAGCTTGAATGGCTTGAGGAAATTTGCATGATGTGAGTGGAATCATATGTGAGATGCTTCAGTCATATTGAAGATGTGGTGATATCTGCTACAGATGAGATTTCAAGAAGCAAGAGGAAGTTGTCAAGGCAAAGATAAGGAAGGCTCAAGGTAAGGGGGAGTTTGTACTATCTTTCTAAGATGGTATTATCCTATTTGGTAGTCTATTTAGGTCATTTGGATCAGATTGTGCCCACTTTTTCATTATGTTAAAGGGGGATAAAGTTCTTATTGTGAGAGTTCTTGAAAAGAGAGAAGGAAGGTGAGCAACATATTGTTTTATGATGGGTGTTGAGTGTTGACATCAATGAAAAAGGGAGGGATTATTGGAGATTTTTCAATCATGTCATAGAGGTGTCTAGGTGAGTGGATGAAGTTCCTTGATAGTCTAAGTGATAATGACAAAGTGTACAATATGTTTATCCTAGTATGCTTGAAGAAGGCTTGGTTGATCTTCAAAGTTTGACTATTTAGAGATGATTGGGGATGATTATAAAGTATTGAGCATGTACAAGGGGTTATATCATAGGTCAAGAATGATTGGATTGCTTGTGTGCATGAGTGGAACTCATTTGGTTCTTCATTATGTTCATCTAGGCATAATTGGCTTTGTGACAGATAAATTTGAGTAGGGAGTTTGCTAACATCACCAATACCATGTGTGGATGAGTAAGGGGGAGTTGGTCATATGGTTGTGATTGCATTTATGCCAAGTTTCTATGAATTAAATTGCATGTCATGTGATAAAGTAAAATATAAGATATGCAAGTGAAAATTTGGGCTCCTAGGCAGTTTGACAGTGTTTTCCCATACTTAGCCAAATTTGCAATGTGGCAAAAAAATCTGAGTAGGCATTTTGATGCTATTATATTTCACACATGTGGTAGTTTAAGAAGAAGTTGATCATATGGGTTTGTTCAATTTTGTGCCTAGTTGATATGAACTAAATTTTAGTTCATGCGATGAAGTGTATCAAAATATATGCATATGCAAATTTGGCCTTTTAGGGAGTTCTAGGCATAGTTGGCTCTATGGTAGAAAAATCTAAGTGAGAAGATTAATGGAATTATATCTCACATGCACAAAGGTTTCAAGAGCTGATTAATACATGGTTGGATTCCTATTTGAAATTAGAACATATGGTCCTAATTTGATAACATGCGTTTGATTGAAGCAAAATATATAACTGTGCAAAGTTGGCCTTTCAGGGAGATAGCAATGGTCTCCATACTTAGCCTAATTTATGAAGGGTAAAGACCATGACCAAATGGAGATCCTACAGCTTGCAAGTGTTTGTAAAAATCAATATTAATGGATCATATCAAGTCAAATGAATCAAAGTGTTCATTAGTTAATGAAGTTAAAGATCAATCTCCTTCCAAAAGGATCAACGGAGCATGTTTGTTCCAAAATGTCAGGAAGCAACGAGATGAGCACAAGTGTTCGAAGTTTAACATTAAGAAGAGATAAAGATCAAGATTATTCCAAGGGTCAATGGTGAGAATTTATTCATACTAATTGAGATAAAATATGCATATTAAATTCAATAGGTTAAATTGATAGTTAACTAGCATTGTTAAAGCAAGGATAATCTCACAAAGATCAACAGTGTGTATTTGGTCAATAGTGCATGAGATGAGGTCAAAGTGATAGTTGTTTAACACTTGCACAATGAAGCACTATGGGTTAAGTAAAAATAAAATTTTGAGGAAGATTGATGGATCAAATTGATCAAGCTAATCATAGAGCATGAGATGTGAACAGAGTGACTGAGGTTTATCTGTGACCATTTGGATTCAAATATTTGAACTTACGAAGGAAAGACCAATGTCTAGTTTTTGGGCCATAACTTTTGATACAAGTAGAATTTTCTCATGGTGTAAAAATAAAATTTGTATAGGACTCCAATTTTAATATATTAATATATATTTTATAATTATAAAGTGTGTACAGTCGATGATATTGAGGTTCAAAGTTGAATGTGTTTTCATGTATGCTCTGTAAGTAACCTGAGAAGGGTAATTGAGTTGTGCTTGTTGGTATCTAGATGTATCATGATAAATTAACTATTGGAAGGTTTTTTATACTCCATAAGGATCATCTATCTATTAATTTTAGTTTTAACCAATATATATTATATATGAACAAAGATGTAGAAGTTGATTATGTTTGTTGAATACACTAGCAATGTGAGTGACCATCTTGTAGAGGTAAGTTGAAGGTGTTCTAAGCAGAGTTAAAGAATAAAATGAGCATGGATATTTTTTAGAGTTATCTAAGACTTATGAAAATTCATTGGTTGTCATGCTATTCCTTTGATCAGATATATATAGTCAAAATACCTTTATTGTATTTTGACTATATATGACCAGTCTAAGTGGTCATTTTGTGTATGTTGTTTTGAGTGCTTATAACATGTGTTGATGTATCTAAATAAAATTTAGGTATATATAAGGTCATAAGGGGTTCATCCATGTGATCTAATAATATGGATATGTGAATTATTTTATTATTTGGTTCAGAAGTTTGAGATTGTGTTTTCTATGTATGAAGACCTGAAGAGTTAAGAGACCTAATTGGTAAGTCCAAGTGTGGATTTGGTGTCCTATATGGAATGGAACCATGTTGGAGTGATAAAGGGTATATTGTAGATATGTTTGATATGTTAAAATCATTGGTAGAAGATGAAGGTGGTCCAAGTAGTCTCACATGTAACGTGTGAGTATGAAGGCCTAACTCACCAAGACCTAATGGTGGTTTGAGGGTAATGAGGCATTGGCCAACCTATGGATTATGTGGTTATTACATATAACATGTATTAATACCTATTTAAAAGGTGGAAAAATTGTGTTAAAAATCTTGACTGATTGAAATGGGTTATACCAAGAGTATGGTATAAGTACAAGGCCTATTTAGCCTATTTTTTTGTTCATTTTTTTGCAGATGTGGAGCCAAGTGAAGAAAAGAATATTTAAAAAAAAAGGTATAGGTTAGTGAGGAATTATAGAGAGTGGTGAGGATTATACATTCTTTTCTTATCAAGTTAATGAAGGTGATCACATAGGTTATGGACCTAATATGCCTAGAAGAGGCAGAATTAGTGAGTATGCTCAAGAGGTTGTTTGAGAGAATTTGTATGGTGAGAGAAGTCAAGGTGAAGGATGTGTGTTCCCAATGGATGGGTTAAAGGGCAGATTAGGTTTATTATGTTGTGTATGACCTATAGATCATATTTGTTATGTCATAATAGTGCTCTTGCAGGTTTGAAGATTGAGTGTGAGCGAAGAGTTGAAGAGTGAGGTTAGTTGGGATATGTAATGTGTTATCATTGATCTTTGTGTGTTGGTTCAAGTATGTAATGTGATTTGGAAAATAGGGAGTGTTGGATTAAAGAGTGAAGGTGAAGAGTGAAAATCAGAGGTCCATCATCAGTTGTTGAAGTCATTAGTTCAAAGGTGGAGATGTTCATAGGTGTTATTGTGGATGCTCAACATCTAGGGGGTTGTATCCTCCTTACAAGGTAAAACTTTTTAAAGGTCTAGTTGTTGGGTTGATCAACTAGACAGGTGTAGTATCTCCTTGTGGGAACGTAATCTCACTAAAATAAGAGATGGTAGTTCTTTGATCATTTGTAATTGATCTAAATTGGATCTTGTCATTATAGGACTATAGTCCATCTTACAAGGTTCAGTGGGTTTTATCCCCCAAGAGGGTTTTCCATGTAGATGTTGTGTTGATGTTATGTATGCTCTTGTTAATGCTTTGGATGTATGTGCTTTCATGTTTATGTTTCTAGATCAAGTTGATGAATGATGGAGTGGTTTTGGAATTAAATGTGCATTATTGTATACTGATTCACCCCCCCCCCCCCCCCCCCCCCCCCCCCCCCCCGCTCAATAGCTACTTTCAACATAACATTCTACCAATAGGTTGAGGAAGGGAGGTCCTTGTCCAACATATCAAGTTTTAGCCATATAAATATATATTGTCTTGTTTTGGCTCAAGAGAAAAAAATTGGAAAATAGTTTGGATGTTGAATTGGAAGAAACTGCAAGGTGTAATTGTTGAGGAGATAATTTAGGTTTTGATTTTGACATGAGTAATTTAGGTCTCCTACATTATTATTTAGGCATAGATTTTTGGAAATTTTATCATACTATATGTACGATAGATTAAAATATGCCAAAGAATTTTTTTTAAATTTTATGATGACAAAGAACGATCCATCAACTAAAGCCATGGATGTTTATTATCTATAGGCAACATTACAAGTGGATTGGTGTGGGATATTTATTGCACACACCTATAATATATATATATATATATATATATATATATATATATATATATATATATATATATATATATATATATATATATATATATATATATATATATATATATATATATATATATATATATATATATATATATATATATATATATATATATGGATCTTATACAAATGTTGGGTGTAAAAATATAGATGGGAAAGAGAGAAAAAGGATTGTTTGTGTTTACCCATATCAAAGATGAGGAAGTAAATATGAAATGTGTAGTCATGTCATGTCATAGCGTTGTAATTAGTGACCCTATAAGATCATTTTAGGATGTTACTCCCAAGGAAGCATGGTCCAACATAAGACCATTCATGACTTTTATGTTTTTGATTGTTTTATTTTTTCATTAATTCTTGAGAAGAGAAGTAAATTAGATGCAAAGAGAAAAACATATATCTTTGTTGTGTTATGTCTATTGTTAATGATGCACATTTATTCTCTTTTACCTTAACTTTCCTTGCTATTATCACTCATTTTCAAGGGTAACATGTGGATTTATGTATAATGGTAATGGTGAAATAATTCAAAATGAGAATATGACTATATTGAGCTTAACAAGTTCATTTTAAAGATAGTGTTACCTAGATGGACCCCTAGATAAGTGTTCTTCATTTTATAAGTATCCTCATGGAATGTGAACTACCTTTATCTAATATTGAATGAGATTATTCATGGAATCTTTATGGGATTTTATAATAGTAGTTATATAAATACCGTTTAGCCCATTCTCATAGCTTATAACTATTGTAAAGAATAGAGCAAGGATAAAGAGAGAGAACATGAAAATAGAGTATGAAAACAGAGAAACATAAATATAACTTAAACTTACAAGGTAAATATATATAAACTAAATATACATAAAGCATAAAATTAAATCAAAATGTTACCTCTATATAGGTAAATGGTGTCATCCTAATAGAGATAGATGTAGTAGTGGATGACCCAGTGGCTAGATCTGAATATAAAAACAATGGCCACAATAAATCAAATGCTATAAATGTTGACTGTGATAATGAAGGAACCATCACCTCTTACGACATAAAAAATGACATATATATTATATTCAGTTTTTATGTAAATTAATTGTTAGCTAAATTAAATTTACAAATATAACTTAAATTTAACATAACATTTATATAAAATATACATGTATCTGTGTGGTGGCTGATGTCTACACACCAAATGTGCATGCTAAAAATTCATAACTCATAATAATATGGTCTAATCATCTAAATCACTGATGCTATCATCATTAGAAGATCCTATGCACATACCTCCACATGAACTGCAAGGGTGGGGTTAGGGTTGGTAGGTCATGTATCTGTAGCATCACTATATAAAATCCTACTCATATGCTAAATGATTATATCAATGAGTGAACTACGAACATGGAGATTTTTTATCTTCATAACCTATTGAACTGTGGATGGGATCTCAAGCTCAAGAGGCTTTTGGATATGGATCTCCAGAAGTTTGAGATTGTGTTTTCTATGTATGAAGACCTAAAGAGTTAGGAGACCTAATTGGTAATTCCAAGTGTGGATTTGGTGTCCTATATGGCATGGAACCATGTGGGAGTGATAAAGGGTATATTGAAGATATGTTTGATATGTTACAATCATTGGTAGAAGATGAAGGTGGTCCAAGTAGTCTCACATGTAATGTGTGAGTATGAAGGCCTAACTCACCAAGACCTAATGGTGGTTTGAGGGTAATGAGGCATCGGCCAACCTATGGATTATGTGGTTATTACATATAACATGTATGATTACCTATTTCAAAGGTGGAACAATTGTGTTAAACATCTTGGCTGATTGAAATGGGTTATACCAAGAGTATGGTATAAGTACAAGGCCTATTTGGCCTATTTGTTTTATTGTTTTTTTGTAGATGTGGAGCCAAGTGAAGAAAAGAATATTTAAAAGAGAAGGAATAGGTTAGTGAGGAATTATAGAGAGTGTTGAGGATTATACATTCTTGTCTTATCAAGTTAATGAAGGTGATCACATAGGTTATTGGACCTAATATGCCTAGAAGAGGCAGAATTAGTGAGTATGCTCAAGAGGTTGTTTGAGAGAATTTGTATGGTGAGAGAAGTCAAGGTGAAGGATGTGTGTTCCCAATGGATGGGTTAAAGGGTAGATTAGGTTTATGATGTTGTGTATGACCTATAGATCATATTTTTTATGTCATAATAGTGCTCTTGCAGGTTTGAAGATTGAGTGTGAGCGAAGAGTTAAAGAGTGAGGTTAGTTGGGATATGTAATGTGTTATCATTGATCTTTGTGTGTTGGTTCAAGTATGTAATGTGATTTGGAAAATAGGGAGTGTTGGATTAAAGAGTGAAGGTGAAGAGTGACAATCAGAGGTCCATCATCAGTTGTTGAAGTCATCAGTTCAAAGGTGGAGATGTTCATAGGTGTTATTGTGGATGCTCAACATCTAGGGGGTTGTATCCTCCTTACAAGGTAAAACTTTTTAAAGGTCTAGTTGTTGTGGTTGATCAACTAGACAGGTGTAGTATATCCTTGTGGGAATGTAGTCTCACTAAAATAAGAGATGGTAGTTCTTTGATCATTTGCAATTGATCTAAATTGGATCTTGTCATTATAGGACTATAGTCCATCTTACAAGGTTCAGTGGGTTTTATCCCCCAAGAGGGTTTTCCATGTAGATGTTGTGTTGATGTTATGTATGCTCTTGTTAATGCTTTAGATGTATGTGTTTTCATGTTTATGTTTCTAGATCAAGTTGATGAATGATGGAATGGTTTTGGAATTAAATGTGCATTATTGTATACTAATTCACCCCCCCCCCCCTCAATAGCTACTTTCAACATAACATTCTACCAATAGGTTGAGGAAGGGAGGTCCTTGCCCAACATATCAAGTTTTAGCCATCTAAATATATATTGTCTTGTTTTGGCTCAAGAGAAAAAAATTGGAAAATAATTTGGATGTTGAATTGGAAGAAACTGCAAGGTGTAATTGTTGAGGAGATAATTTAGGTTTTGATTTTGACATGAGTAATTTAGGTCTCCTACATTATTATTTAGGCATAGATTTTTGGAAATTTTATCATACTATATGTATGACAGATAAAAATATGCCAAAGCATTTTTTTAAAATTTTATGATGACAAAGAACGATCCATCAACTAAAGCCATGGATGTTTATTATCTATAGGCAACATTGCAAGTGGATTGGTGTGGGATATTTATTGCACACACCTATATATATATATATATATATATATATATATATATATATATATATATATATATATATATATATATATATATATATATATATATATATATGGATCTTATACAAATGTTGGGTGTAAAAATATAGATGGGAAAGAGAGAAAAAGGATTGTTTGTGTTCACCCATATCAAAGATGAGGAAGTAAATACAAAATGTGTAGTCATGTCATGTCATAGCATTGTAATTAGTGACCCTATAAGATCATTTTAGGATGTTACTCCTAAGGAAGCATGGTCCAACATAAGACCATTCATGACTTTTATGTTTTTGATTGTTTTATTTTTTCATTAATTCTTGAGAAGAGAAGTAAATTAGATGTAAAGAGAAAAACATATATGTTTGTTGTGTTATGTCTATTGTTAATGATGCACATTTCTTCTCTTTTACCTTGACTTCCCTTGCTATTATCACTCATTTTCAAGGGTAACATGTGGATTTATGTATAATGGTAATGGTGAAATAATTCAAAATGATAATATGACTATATTGAGCTTAGCAAGTTCATTTTAAAGATAGTGTTACCTAGATGGACCCCTAGATAAGTGTTCTTCATTTTATAAGTATCCTCATGGAATGTGAACTACCTTTATCTAATATTGAATGAGATTATTCATGGAATCTTTATGGGATTTTATAAAAGTAGTTATATAAATACCGTTGAGCCCATTCTCATAGCTTATAACTATTGTAAAGAATAGAGCAAGGATAAAGAGAGAGAACATGGAAATAGAGTATGAAAATAGAGAAAGATAAATTTAACTTAAACTTACAAGGTAAATATACATAAACTAAATATATCTAGAGCATAAAATTAAATCAAAATGTTACCTCTATATAGGTAAATGGTGTCATCCTAATAGAGATAGATGCAGTAGTGGATGACCCAGTAGCTAGATATGAATATATAAACAACAGCCACAATAAATCAAATGCTATAAATGTTGACTGTGATAATGAAGGAACCATCACTTCTTACAACATAAAAAATGACGTATTTATTATATTCAATTTTTATGTAAATTAATTGTTAGCTAAATTAAATTTACAAATATAACTTAAATTTAACATGACATTTATATAAAATATACATATATCTGTGTGGTGGATTATATCTACACACCAAATGTGCATGCTAAAAACTCATCACTCATAATAATATGGTCTAATCCATCTGAATCACTGATGCTATCATCTTTAGAAGATCCTATGCACATAGCTCCACATGAACTGCAAGGGTGGGGTTAGGGTTGGTAAGTCATGTATCTATAGCATCACTATATAAAATCCTACTCATATGCTAAATGATTGTATCAATGAGTGAACTACAAACATGGAGATTTTTGATCTTCATAACCCATTGAACTGTGGATGGGATCTCAAGCTCAAGAGGCTTTTGGATATGGATCCATGCAGGTTAATTAGGTGCATGACATATACCTTGTTGATCTTATGCAGAGCCTTTTCCTTGGCCCTGAAACTCACTAAAATCAAAATAATTGGGAATCTCATTGAAGACAAACTCACAGTAGAGTTTTCTCAAAAAATATAACAGGACCTCATGGTTGTTAGATGGTGGATAGTCAAAGACCATCCACTATAGATCCCAAAAATTGGCTATGATTAAGTTATGTACACAACGATGGATAGAAAAATGTTTAGTGGTTATCAAAAATGGGACATTGTTGGTTGGGTCGATGAATAGGGCACAAATACAGGGTTTTAAAATTTCTTTATTCTTGACCTGAAGGATTGACAACTTGTCAGCATAATATGCCCTATAAGTATCCCTATATGACGTCCATCAGTCAATTTGACTCGTTATAAAGTCAATTTGACCTAATAAGGTCTCTAGGGAATTTGCTAGTTGGGTACGGTGGGGGTTGGTCAAAGTGGGATCCATCATTCTGTCAATTAACTCTTCAATTCCAAGTTTGTTTCTCATAATGTTATCAATCAGAACCTCTTGACTGCCAGGGGGTTTTGGGGAACTGTAGGAGGTTTAGGTTAAGGGATAGGAGGAATAAGAGGGTTTTGTGGAGGGTTAAGAGGAGGAAAAACAAGAGGGTTTTGTGGATGGTTAGCAAGATGGGCTATTAAAAAATAAATTACAATTAAAAACTAGGGTTAAACAATGAAAATTATGAAAAATCAGGGTTAAATAAGGAAGATTTCTATCACTTACCTCTCCTACATGGTGGCATCATCGATTAGTAGGTTAGAGGGATGAATTTGGTATCTTCCTAACACTTTTAGTGTATTCCATGCAAAATGAGATCATAGAAGCTAGGGGACAATGAGGAAACTCAAATGCAAAATGAGGATTTTGCATTCAGTTTCGCTTTTTTTTTGACACACAGATAACACGATCATGTTATTAACACAATTGTATTATTGAAAATGGTAATAACGTGATCACATTAATGATGTGATCATGTTATTTTTCAATATAACATGATCATATTATATAATAACGCACTCACGTTATGGCTCGATAATCACTTAACCATAATTCAAATAATACAATCGTATTAATTAAATAATGTAATTACATTATTAATTAACGTGATCATATTACCTGTAATATCTATAGAATTGTCCCTCAACTCCGTACACTTACCCTATATTATTATAAAATATTATTAAAAATAAAAAACATACATCTATTTTTATTATTACAAGATATTTATAAAAATTATAACCCTACATCTATTTCTATTATTGTAAAATATCTATAAAAATGATAAGCCTTATAATAGATAATTTTTTAGAATTAAATATTATACTTTCTTAAAAAGTTTTATCTTTTTATTACTATTTTTTTCATAAAATGGTGAGCCTTATCTATTTTTATTATTATAAAATATCTATAAAAATCATATTATCTATTACATAATTGTTTAGTCTTGAATGTTATACCTTCTTAAAAAGCTTTACCTTTTTATTACTATTTTTTAAATAAAATGGGGATTGTAATAAAAGAGAGACCATCAAATCATACACTGTTTTTTTTTTTCATATTAATTTTATAACTATTACCTTTTAAGTATAATAGATATAATATATAATAAAACCATCCAATCAGATTTTAGTCATATTAGTTTTCTAATTATCACTTTTTAATTTTGATAAGAGATAATATATAATAAAATTTTGAAAATATATTAGATAATTCTTTTATATTTGTTCAGATGATGGAAAAGAAGAAAAAAAGAATATTAAAACAATGATTTTCCCATCATATAATTACCCTACCCACTTTTTTGCCCACTTTTTTGATTGAAAAACACACTTATCCAATTAAAATATTACATCTAAAAAAAGATTTAGAATGAATAGCAACATGCACGTCTCAAAATAGACAAGATAACTTAGAATTAAAGTGCTCAATACCTTTACAAAAGTTAAGAGAAGAAGACGACTAATTTTTCTTAGCCCCAAAAATTGCTAGAACATTTACTTGGCGGTTACATCCCTAGATGTAATGATCAAATGAAACATTATCAAAAGATCAATCCAATTCATTCATGGGTCTTGCATGGAATGCACTCAACCTATCCTTCTTCATCACATTGGTTGTGATTATGAAGTTTCCTTCGAGTATTAAATATTTATTTACCCTTTTCATACCTTCCACGAGTGCAACAACCTCAACTTTTTTATTTTTGGATTTTAAAGTTTAGAAAGATCATCCGTTATTGGAGGAAGGTCGACTATTCTGCTTTTATACATAGTATCCTACCCATAGAAGCCCTAGATTACCACTAGAAGTACTATTGAAGTTGAGTTTTTCTCCTTTTCATATAAGAGTCACTCGTTGCGTTAAAAAATTGTTCTATTTTTTTTATATTAAATATCTTATAAAAATGATGGTCCACCTTTTTTTAAATATTATTCTGTAATAATAAAAAATAAAAAATAAAATAAGATAATTCATTTACGATTTAAAAAATAAGTAATTATAAATATATTATATTATGAAAGAGTTTGAAGAAGTTTGAATTATTAATAAAAATATATTTAAACGCCATTGTAATATGTATCGATAAAAATGCAAAATAGTCAAGATGATAATCTCACCATTTGATATAAGTATTAAAATATAAGAAATAACACCTTGAATATCTCTCTAGACATATCAAATTTATATTAAGAAGAAAAATTTATATTAATAAAGACCTATGCTAATCATTATATATAATTATATATCTATAAAAAAATTAACTATTAATATTAATCACACATCTACTCTACATAGCAAAAATAAAAATTAATGTTGAGTATAAAATGTGCCTCACTCAAGGAGATGTAATGAAAAATTAGGACATGCACAACTAGAGCATGACGGTAAAAGTTGCATACTTGCTACAACATGGCAAGGGCAATCGACTTGTTTAATTGCATGGAAAATGGATTTAATAGATTTATCCCAGGGTGATGTTACAAAAACTAAGATTAATTTAGATCTATGAGTTCATGCCAACAATGCAAGGAACATAGATCTTTAGATGAACTCTAGATACATCATTGTACTTAGAGAAGAACTTGTTATTAATTTTAACCATAATGAAGTGGAACAACAAATATATATCTTGACCAAACTAAGATTGATTTTTAATTTTGTGCCCTGTGGGCCATGTGATCACGGTTTTAGATCTTAGGTTTGAGGGTAATGGAAAACAAAAGGAGATATGGATATCCGTTATGGGTTAAGGAGCTTATTCATTCGATTTTTCACCTCTAAAGAAGATCGAGCTCAAGTATTCAAACACGAGTCATGGTTCTTTGGTAGATCAAGGCTATTGATGACGCCTTAAAATCCTAGTTTTGATTTCATGCAAGAAGATCCAAAAGGAACTCAAGTTTGGGTATGGTTATTTAATCTTCTCATACATTTATGGGTAGACACCATTCTTAATCAGATTGATAACTCTCTTGGATAAATAATGTGCATTTCTACTGAAACTTGTAGCAAAAAATGTATTGTTTATGCTAAGATCTATATTCAAATAGATGTGATTAAACTATTTCCTAAAAAGGTTTGGTTAAAATTTCCGGAAGTAGACATGTTTGAGTAAGTTATTGACTATAAAAGTCTTTCCTTTCAATGCTTTGTGTCATGCCCATGGACATCTAGCTCAGGGTTGCCTTGTAAGAGCAATCACTAAAAAGAAGATTGAGAAAGAGGATTTTCATGAAGTTAGAAAGAAAGGGAAAAAAGGCATTGAGAAATTTATAGAAATTGGAAAAAAGGGGGAAAAAGTCCTTAAACCTTCCTCAAATAAGGAGGGGAAAGTTCAAGATAGGTCGACTTCTAATTCTTGTAGTTTTAGGCACCAAACTTGACAACAAAGTAATAACTTTGTCACAATCGCAGATAAGCACAAAAAAAGTCAAAGAATATCTTGAGGTAATAGTTGTTTCTATTTTTGTAAAAGACCCTGTTGAACCTACTTTAAAAATTGAACTATAATTAGATATGGAAAAGAGTATTTTATAATTATTATTTTCTTTTCCAATTCTAAAGACGATTTTTTTGATAGGAATAAGCTTACCCTGCATTCCTTGAAAATGTATTGAGGTTTCTTTTTAATCATTTTTCTTTTTTTTTTTTGTTTGCTTTAATTTACCATACCTATTTAAGTCAATATTTTCCATTAATTTAAAAAAAAAAAAAAATCAAAAACAACGGACCACCTTACAATATAACTTTATGTAAATTACTATTTTATTGATCATACCCTTAATAAAATATTCCGATAATAGAATTTGACTCCCATCACAACTTAAGATCATATAGACGTTACGCATTATAAACAACAAAAGGGTAGAAACAGGAGAAGGGCTTAAAAAACGTCGTCTTCAACACAACAAAACAAAACATATTAAATAGGAAAACATAAGCATTTAAATATAAAGGATGGTGTCACGGTGTGCACATATTAAAGCCGAAAAAGCTTTGAAAAGGAGTGCTCCATTTAAGTATGAAGGATGGCGTGTGGCTGAAGGAAGGTGGCACAATCACCAAAACTTAATTTTTGAATGCTCAAATTGTTTGGGACTAAAAATCAAGTAATTAATTAATTAATTAATTAAATGAGAATTTGAGATGCAAATGAATAATCCTTACATTACGTATTATCAAAGTGATTGATTGTTAACAATTTCTCTTAACACGGTTATATCTGTACATATTAATTATTCTTCGAAAAAGTGATCGGACGGGCACCATGAAGACAAATTATACAATTTAAACTATTTACGACATTGCAATTTACTCGTGGAGCAGCATACTAGTATTTGCATAGTTTTTATTTTCAATATGAGGCGAAACAAAAATAAGGTCATGAAATGGTATGTTGAAGTTTATGCTTGCATTTTTATAAGTCTATCTATAAATGTGATGTTATTTTTAATTTGATAGTGTAAAATATTTTTAATTTAAGTTATAAATATATACATTGATATAATTGGGGTTCGAAGAGAAGGATAACGAAAAAATAACAAATTTAAAGAAAATCACCTTTCGAAAAGGAGTACATCACGAGAAAGGATATAGCTAAAGAAAAGACGCTGAAGCCACTAGTCTTTAGCGAAACCTTAGCAAAAACCCTAAAGAAATAGATAATCAACACAAAACCCCCAAAAAACACCAAAGACGGGAGCAAAACAATTCATCACCCAAAACTAAGACCAGCCAACCACTCACCAAAAGGGCTTAACCACAAGTCGATATTCCCTGTCTCCCATGCCTAGAAAGGAGATCTTCTAGGGTCCATTAGGAACCATTGCTGATAAGAGAGTGCACTTCTACGCACAATAATTCTGCCTCTGATCTATGCCCTTTCTTCTTCGAAGAGGCACCAATATCTGCATGATGCTTAGAAGCCCTAGTAGGGGTAGCCTAAGAAGGACCCCCTTGAGGAGGGGTCAGTTGGGAGGTCAGAGCCTCCTACAAGGGGTCTTCTGCGAAGGGAATGGACCAGGGCAGGGAGGGGGGGACCTTAGCAAGCTAAGGGGAGAGGGGAGGGGAGGCAGGGGGCACAAGCCTAAGACATCCCTCAACAACACCTATCTTCTCAATAATGTGAGATAAAGGGGAGTGGTATAATTTTTTGTGATTATACCACTTGAAATTCGAGTTGAGCTCCCCTTCTTTCCTCTTCCAAACTTGCTAAGAATGCTAACAAGCCTTGGAAGGACACCTAGCAATGCGATGACCAGGGAGGTGATAATGGAAGCAGAGGAAACGAAGGCCTTCATATGTGATGTTATATTTTTTAAAGGTAGTATTTCTTTTATATAGAGGCATGAACAAGACAAGGTAAATTTAATAAAATCATGGATTCATGAAGTGCATATAGTAATGTATAGAGGTAAAAAGAGCTCGCAAGCTTCAATACCATGAATCAATAATATGCCATACGATTATAGGCAAAGGGGGAAAAATCATATTACAACTCAATGAAGGTGTGTATTGAAAATATCATTTGTTGTGGTAAAGAGTATTTTTATCAATAGCAAATTATTTAAATTTATAGAAAACTGTCATCTCTTAGGTGGAAAATATTAAACTATGAACATCAAGACTTCAAGCATTATACAACTATAGGGTTGAAAAGATCGAACAAAATATATTAATGTGACATGGGCAATAGGTCTCACATATAGTAAAATAAGATTAAATATATAGAAATATGAGATTGAAAGCAAAAAAAGCAATTCTGTCAAAAAGGGGAAAACATGTAATGAAAATCATGAGATGCATGCAAAATAAAACTAAGAAATGGAATAAGATTAACAAATATATGTATAATAATATTCATATTATTAAAAAAATGATGGAGATATTCATGTACATTGTGACTCATGTTTCTATCGCCTTTGTTTTCATTGCAAAAAGAATATTTACAATGCCATCAATGGAAATCAATTCTTTTGGGAATCTATACTTGTTCATCAACCATGTCCAATGCTTTGTACTTTGAGCACAAGAAGAAGGAGAACAAAGTTTATTTTTGTAGAAAAAGAGCAAGCCATGTCATATTGCTTGACTCACTGATTATATTTTAAGTTCAATTTGCTAGAATTTCATCGAGATGTTGATAGCCAAGAGGCCCACCTCTATTTTTCTTATATAATTGTGATTGTCAACTATCCCTTTACTAGTTTCCATCTTCTCGATGAATTGGAAAGTCATTCATGGTGAATAATAGGTCACTATTTTAATGGCAAGTGAAGCTTAGAAGAGTTAAACAAATCAATTAATTAAAAAACATGAACATAAATGAATGAATGAATGAAAATCACATAAAAATGAAAATGGACAAGTGTGTGGTAAAGGAAACTGCTTCTATTAACCAAGTTAGACTAAATTTATAGAATTTTTAATTGTAGTGAGTTTGATGTGATTAAACATTATAATAATTAAAGAGTTTAAAGGTTTGGATTTTGTATTATGTGAGATCCCTATTTTCACACTACTAACCTTTATACATTTGGTGTTTTACACACATCCTATTGATAAGTGCCTTATATATTATTGAGGCACGATTTGTTATTGGTCCCTTATATGTTTTACACAAAGATTCTATATATTATGAGATGTGGGTGTTTTGACTACACAAGAAAAATTATATGCTTAGATTAAATTATTATTCTATGTATTATGATATCAATTAACATACATTATTTTGGTCATCCATTATGATGCATATATTAATTCCATACTATTGGAGCTATTGTTAATAAACATGTATTTGATTATAAATATGTTTATATGTTTATATGATTGGTATTATATTATTACCATCGATATGTGATGCCTTGGATATGTCATGTGCATTTGTGTTGACTGAGATCACTTGTATTGTATGCATTCTATAACTTTGGTTATCTAGCATATGACATTTATATGCACAATGTTGTGCAGGTGACAAAGGAGGTCAATGAGGGAACTAGGACTACATCAAAAATGATCACATCATTGGTAGGGTGGTGGCATGAGCATCTAACCTTTCCATGATTCAAACCACCCCTTGTGTCATATATAAAGCTATTTGAAAGTTGTGGACTATCTTAAACCTATTATCACTACTCAACCCCTTGGATACTATTCACACCTTTCCTTCTAAAACTTAGGATTTTTGTTTAAGTTGTATTTCATTTAAAATTGTTTTTATAAGCCACTTAAATGGCCCCCTTTAACCCAAACCTCAAATGGAATGGAAGAGCTAACTTTGGAGGGTGACATAAAGTGGGTTTTAAAATTTTTGTGCTGATTTTGAAGTCCTTAGACCAATAGAGATGTTGGAGTATCTTTCAAGGAGCCAAATAAGACTTTTGAGGCATCTCATGTGCAAATTAATGGCATGAGATATTGGTTTCATTAATGATGTATAGACTTACTTGCTTTCACTCATGGGTTTCTAATTGAAGTTATGGCTAGGGGAGACTTGTTGACCTTGAGTTCAAAGATGGGAAGGGACACATGTCACCTTCCCATTGAATTTTAGACTATATGAGGAAGGAAATCCTTCCTTGAGATGAATTTTTCATTTTGAAATTTGGAAAATTGGAAGTGGAGGAGAGAAAGAGAAAGAAGAGGATGAGCTTAGAGGAAGATCTTATAGGAGGAAAGCTTTTACCCAAGACTCGCAGGTGGTGTTCTTAAGTGGATCAAAGAGGGGAGCCAAGGTAGGCTTCTATGCCCCAATTTATTTAATTTTATTTATGTTAATATTATCTTTTGCCCTTACTCTGATTTTAGTTTTCAAGAGGTGTAACACCATTTGGCTTACCCTATTTCTTTGTTTGTAATTCTATGTTTGTGCCAATGACCACCATGTGGTTTTAAATGTCCACTTGGGATTGGAGATGTAAAATCTATACTATATTGTTGACTTTTTTAAATTCTTTTTTATTGACTCAAAATGACAAATTTGTGCTACCAATTTGTTTTTAATTTGCATGCTTGTTGTGCACTCTTATGTAATGGTAGTGGTTGGTGGAATTGGGTTCCTATGCCTTTCTACATGTTTTTATTATGCATAGTAGTAGTGGTTGGTATTACCAAAATCCCTATGTCCTCTTGTGTGTTATTTAGCATGGTGGATTATATGTATTCTCTCCAATGGCCAAGAAATGGTATAACAAAGGTGAGGAATCCCTATGTTATTCTTCTCCTTCAATGAGACTTTTTAGTGCTGGAAATAGGTTATGGTTGTCTTGTTATCATTTGTTATTTGATATTGTGTTTTGATTTCCTTTTATTCTAGTTTTTAGGTATGGAAACCTATTATGCATAAATGAACTTTTATCCTCCTATATGTGTCTCTATACTAACCTACATTTGCTCACAAATACTTGATCATGTATATTTTATCCATTTTTACTATTAATTGACATGTGCACTTAATTGACATTTATTTCACCAATTTGACATATCTTATGCATCAGAGGAGACCTGTTTTCACTAATAGGTAATTACTATCACCTACATAGATTATATTACTAATAATAACACCTATATACATTTGTATGCTATGACTCATACCTCAAACTCAATACCTTTCCTGATGGGACAAGAATGCCCAACAACACTAGAATGCCTAGCGTTAATATCCTTATATGTCATTTTTGTCCTCTCATCAAAATTGTCAAAATTTAAAAAAGGAAAGTATCCTTAGGGTCAACCTTTAGATTCCTATTCTCTAATGGGCCTTTCACCCTCTTGAACCAATATACAATCACATTAAATTCATTCATTTCAACAATCTTGGAAAACTTATCAATTCTATTACAAGAACTTATTTACAAAAGTGCACATTGAACAAAAGTTACCTATTCTTCCAAAATCAATATCTAAACACTTCAAATAGTCACAATGCAAGTTTAAATTAAATTTTATGTAGCTCTAGCGAAGCATGATCAAGTATTCAAGCTTAATATATATGCATTCATATAGTCAAAGGAACATAATTACATAAAACACTTAGGTGGAACAACTACATGGAGGTTTGATCCATCTTTAGGGTATTGATATCTAGGCAATGCTTAGAAGAGTGGTGTGTTTAGGTCTAGTGAAAATCTAACCACTAACCCCTTTTTACTTCTTCAAATATGTTTTTCTCTTTGTGCATAAAGTTAGAGTTTTCAAATTCAAGAAGGCATATACAAGCATCTCCTATAGTTCAAAAATACCTAAATGTCACTATCACACCTAATTTTTATATAAGTTACAGTTTTATAAAAAACTAAAGAATCAAATAACATGGATAGTGGTGGTAGTCTCTTTTATCCTCTACTAGGTGTTCATGTCTGTTAAAGCACTCATGCATAATTTTTGGGATATTTCTAGGGTTTTTATACTCTATTTGTTCTTGTATTCTATTTTACTATGCAATCACATAATGACTCAAAAATATAATTTAATTGATCTTGTTTATACTTTATCCTTGTTTGTTTATGTTTCACTATCTATTTCATTCATTTATCTTCAGTTTTTTTGTCTAAATTTGTATTTTACATTACCATGTACTATTCTAATTAATTATTGTATTTAGATTGATATTTTTATACTAATTTAAAATCATATTAAAAAATTGAACTCAAAATGAACAAGATGAACAAGTAAATATACAACAATAAAGGTTATAAAAAGATACATTTCCAAAAGAGAAATTGTAAGAACAAACTCAAGGTAAGCAAAAAATGCACATTTGTCTAAAGGTTTTTCATGAGTGAATTTCCAAATAAAAATGTTCTTAAAAATTTTAATGATAAAATTATGTTTTCTATGGATTAAAATATCACATATAGTTCATGCATAGAGGAGCAATATATGTCTAACACTACCAAATCTATAGTTACATCTTCTTTTCAAGGAGTCAAGGTATAAATTACTTATGTTCTTAGTGTTCAAGCGAATATACTTGAATCTTATCTAGTTCATAATGAGATGCAATATTTTGACAATGATGAACATACTCAGGAGAAATGAAATTTCAAAAGGGTAATTTCAATCTATGGTGAAATTATTTTTTCATACATAAATGCTCAAAATGGTGTATCAAAAGTTCAACAAAAACATAAGAAGTTAGTTATTTCCTTTGATGACTATGATTTTAAACAAAATGACTGGAATGACATAAATAATATGTTGGATGAAAATGGAAAACTAATTGAGGATTATGACACACATGATACAACATGCCTTCACATATTTATGATATCCTTGGCTATTAGTAGCATAATATGATTGTACATGGTTTCTTATTTCTTACATATTCTTCTTCCATTTGTTTACATTTGTGATCACTTGATCCCCTCTTCTATGACCTTATATTTCATTATCTTTTTGGCCTTTTGGCTCTTTATTTTTATTTGATGAATATGGAGAGTCATAGAAATTGATTTAATTTTAAAAAAAATCATATTTATTTATTTGTTTGCACAAATTTTCATCAAAATTTTGTCATCTTTCCTACTAAATAAAATCACCCATAAGGAAAAAAATTTCAACCACTATTGTCCTAGTTGGTCAATCATGTCCTTTATCTATTTCTACCCATAACTTGAATTTATAGAAGATAGAGCTTTAATTATATTAATTAATATATTATTCATGCAATACTAGTATGCAATTTCTATGTTTTCATGCAAAATATCTCTGTTTAGAGCTCAATTGATCCATACATGTGACACTTATCAACACATGTATATTTGAACAAGTGAGAATATAAATTCAGTTACTTGAACACTTTTTTGTCTCCTAAAAATTTATAACAATTCTATATCACATTCAAAAGGAGAAATTTCCTTGTATTGAGACATTTAGATCCTTTTTAGTGCACATATTTCATTGAAACTTGTTAAAAACTATCTATATTTTGTATATTTTATTCTGATTTTCACCACCTTCTTTCATCTCAATTATTGTTGCTGATTTTTCATATTGTAAAAAATTAAAAAAGAATCACATTCTTTAAAAATGCAAAAACATTCAAACATTGTCAAAAATAAAAAATCAAGACCCATACATGGCTAACAATCTAGTTTACATCTTTTCAATATCTCATGATTAGTAGATAACAAATTCCTTTTCTATAACACATGCATTTCATGGGTATCTATGAATTGTTTTTCATGAAATATATGCATTTATATAGATTAAAATGTTAGACTTTCTTTTACCTATTGGCCTTGCCATGTTGGGGACATCTTATTCACAGGTGATAGTATGTAGGTTTTATCATTATATAACCCATTTATTATTGATCTTTAAATTATCCACCAATGTCTTGCTAAAATATATATATTACATAGTGTACCTAAACATGTTATTTGTTAGGATACGATCGCATGACATATGCATAGTTTAGACTACCTTTTCTAATTCTATATTCGATTAGTGTTACTTACTTGTACATAGAAAATTAAATTTTTTATTTTATTTTGTGTTGACCCTTGGCCCTTGTGTGAGACTTTTTACTTGATGCATCTCTATGATATATATTTTATTTTTTGTGACATTTGAACTTGTCCTTCCTTTGGCCCTTGGACCTATGTGTGATGTGCAACATTTTAACATGTCCTTGTTTTGGACCTTGGCCTTATGTGTGTGCAACATTTAAACATGTCCATTATTTGTTACATTACTCATGTATATATATGTTATTTAATACATTTAAACATGCCCTTGATTTTGGACCTCAACCCGTAGATGTTCATTTTTTATTTATTTGTGTATGTTACATGTGTTCTTGTTGAGCATGATGAGTTTTATAAGTGCTATGATCCATATCATTCACTCCTAATAAACTAACATACTAATTTCATGAACTGCAATTATACATTCTATATGCCTTTCCTGTCAATTTTTATGCAAAATTCAAATATTTCTATGTTAACACTTTTCCATATGCTATAATGTTCAACGATAACATCTTAATACACATGTTTATTTATTTATTTTTTCTTCAGATGAGTGACTTTTAAGGAGAAATTTTTCTCACCTCAAAAAGGTTCATTTCAGTGGGCTTATTATGCATGAGATAGGCCATTTTCAGATAGCAAGCATAGTTTCAATAGTTTTAAATTTAGTTATTGACACATATTATGGGGGTTTATTCTATTACATATGTACTCCCATTTCATTTTCAAAGAGAAAATTCACACAATTTCAAAGTTTCAAGCATAATTTATAATGAACATTCACATACAGTTTCAAATTATACAATCACAATGGGGGCATAACATAGTTATATGCCACAATATTTATTCCATGAACATGATAGGAGTATGGGTGTACATAATTATCTTGTGATCATTCTTTCAAATATCAGGATGTACCATAATGTTGAAATTTTGTTTACAAGACATTTATTGTGTTTGATTCATTTTAGTTACATAGTGCATGACTTGGAGTCATTGGTTAATCCAAAATTATGTGTGCAAATATGTTAGGAATACAACCCATTTACATCTTGGGGTAACAAATATTAACAAATATAACTAGGTATCGACATTCTTTAATTGTCAATATTTTCAATTCATAAGAGCAAATGCATGTTAGGGTTTGATCACCCCCAATTTTATCCAATAGTTTAGATAAGGAACCATATTATCCAAGTGATTTATAGGAGGCACCAATTCTCTAATGCTTCAATGAAGAATCATCACCAAGAAAAGTCATAAAAATTAGTATTTTTCACACATGAAAGTGTATTCATTACATAATCTCATTTCAACTTTCAAATTACTCAAATACAAGAAATTTTCAATTTATCAAATTTCATTTCAAATTAAAAATTATCAATGTCCTAAAAAAGTTTAGAATGTTCAAATTCAAGTTTTCAAAGGAAAAAATTAACTATTTCATGTATTTTTAAGATTTTTCCAAACTATATGATGCTTTACATGATTGAAGTATGCAAATCAAATACAAAGTGTCTCTTACACAATAAGGTATTATTTTCATTTAATCTATTAATTGTATTTCTATACTAAAAGGGATAAAAATTTAGTAACCTCATTTGGTCACAAATACTTGATCATGCCTATTTTATCCCTATTTACCATTAATTGACATGTGCACTTAACTGACTCTTATTTCACCAAATTTGACCTATCCTAAGCATAAGAGGAAATTTAATTTCACTACAAGGCCATCTACTATCGCATATAGAAATGCTATTACTACTAAAAACACCTTTATACATCTATATGATCTATCTTAAACCCCAAACCTAGTACCCTTCCTGAAGGGACAAGAATACCCAATAAGAAAATAACACCTAATGTTACTGTGGATGTATTCTATTTTTGTCATCCCTTCAAAATAGTCAAAATTTCAAAAAGGTAAGTATCCTTAGGTTTGGCCTTTATATTCCTAAAATATCTAATAGGTATTTCCCCTATTGAACCATTATAAAAACACATTTAATTCATTTATTTCAATAATCTTGTTAAGCTTATCAATTATATTACAAGAGATCATTTACACAAGTGCACATTAAAAAAACTTCCCCTATTATTCCCAAATTAGTTTCTAAGAACTTCAAGCAGTCATGAGCCAAGTCTAAATTTAGTTTTATACATCCCTAGCTAAACAAGATAAAGTATTCAATTTAAATATAGATGCATTCATATAATCAAAGGAGAAAAATTACATAAAAAAAACTTAAGTGGGATAATTACATGGAGGTTTGATCCCTCTTCAATGTATCAGTATGTTGGAAGTGCTAAATATAATGGGGTGTTGAGGTCTAGCACAACTCCAAATGCTAACTCTTTTTTACTCCTTTAAATCCATTTTATGGCACAATGTTAGGGTTATAAATACAAAAAAACACATATACAAGTCTCCCACATAGTTTTGAATGCCAAATCAGTGCAAGAAGACCTAACTATCATTGTTCCACCCAATTATTCTATAACTTACTATTTTATACAAAAATATAGAATCGAACAATGGGACAATAGTGGGAATCACTCATATCTTCTATTGGGTGTTCTTGTACATCAAAACACTCATGTATAGCTTTTAGGATATTTTATGTTTTTTTAATTATATTTTTTCTTGTATTATGTTTTCTTGTACAATCACATGATGACTAAAAAAGCTAAGTTAATTTCTCTTTTACATAGTTTAGCCTTATTCATTTCTATTTTGATTTATCTATTTCAGTAGTTTGTCTTTAGTTTGTTGTTTAAAACTATATTTTAAATCACACTTTATTATTTTAGTTAATTTATCTAATAAGGATTGATATTTAAATATAAATTCAAAATCAAATAATGTAGTTTCCTAGTGAGTGTTCCTTATCAAGCCTTAATTACCATCCAAAACTCCTTTTATCAGCTTTTCCAACTTAACCCATGATGTGATGATGCTCAAAGTTGGGAGTCTTAAGCTCAATGGTGCCTAGGGAAACCAATCTAATGATAGATAAAGGATAGGAGGCAAGTCCTCCTTTGGTTGGCCTTGCAATTTTTTATGGAGTTCATGTGAAGACCAACTTGTTTAACACTGTCGTATAAATTTATTAAAAAAAATTATATTGGATGCCTAAGAGCCTTGTTATTCTTATTATTTATTTATAAATATGTATTTAATGAAATTAAATAGTAATAGTATTTGGAAAATAGTATGATGTTTATTTATCACTTGCACATCCTTCTTATTGAGTGTATCAAAAAATAAAAATAATGAAATTATTGTTTTTTATCCAAAATAAAATTTTATCTTCTATTTAGGACATAATTCTATGCATTTTTTAATTTATCTAAAAATAAAAGTTATCTCATTGCATAAAATGATAATTACATTGATTCGTGTCAAACCAAGGAAGTCTATAAGCATTTATATAATTTTTACCCACTTATAATCATTCATTTTTTTTTCTCAATTTTCATTATATTGTAAATTAGATTTAATTAAGGGATTAATGAAATTTACAGTTTTAATTTTTTGACTTATGCATGAATTCTATGAATTTTAATAGTTTTGCCACTAAAACCCCTTATACCTCGTTTGTAATCTGCCCCCACTTTGAATATTTCATTTTCACGTAAAATGTTTCTTGGGAGGTATATATATATATATATATATATATATATATATATATATATATATATATATATATATATATATATATATATATATATATGACCCTGTAGCCACTCATTTCAAAAATTTTTGATCTAAAATTCTCTAGTTATCATTTTTTAAAAATCAATCTTCTGTAAGACACTTTTGAAAATAAACACGCCCTTTGGGAGGGCATTGACTACTTCCCGTAAGGAAATTATATTGGGTTAAGTGGTAATCCCCCATGGGACCAAAATTTGTTTTTGATTTAGCCTTTAAGGGTATGTCATTAGTGTTTTAATTTGAAGTGATCCATGTGGTTAGTATAACCACTCCATGTGATTGGCTAGTGATTAGCCAAAAACATGATAGTTAAATTGAGTGGTTAACAAGCCACAACCATTGAATATGGACATAACAATTATTATAACTAAACATTGGGCTATTTGTTTTAATAAATAAATTAAATATTATTTAAAATCAAACATTTCTATTTATAAATTTAAATCTACTTAGTATTTATTTAAAACAATAAACTTGACAAACTATTATAACTATTTTATTCGAGATTGAAAGGTACCCCCTCAAATTCCCCCTTATATATGCAATATTTTTTAGACCCTAAAACCTCACGGTGTTTACTTTATGAAAGGTTTGTCCCTTGAAGGTATTTTTGCCCTTATTGGCTAACGCAAACTCCTAGAAGCTCCAAAATGGGCTAACCTAAAAGAGGACACCTATTATTTATGTGTCCCCTTCAACCTTAAATAAAATTGAATAACTAAAATTAAAATTTTCTCAAATTATCACCTTAATCATTATGGAAAACATTAATGGTTGTGATGAAGCTTGAAGCTTCTAATATATTCTTAGAAATTGTGGGAGATTGAGACCTCTTGGAAGCTTTTTGTTGAACTAGGTACTTGAAAAATGAACTTATGCATCTTTATATCAAGCTAACAATTTGAAAATCAAATAAATTGTTTTGAATAAAGGCTTGAAGACTTTATTAAAGGTACTTGTCCAGGGCCGAGGAAGGAGATGAAGGATGGATATATAAAATCCATCCTCTAGAACATCCTCCCTCTTTTAAAAATATGAATTTTTAACTCAATGAATATATTGCTTGTGGATCCATAAGGATATTTAGGGCATCTTTTATTTTAACCATATTTATGGTTAAGATTTGTTTGATCTGATGGTGGAGATAGATTATTCCAATCTTAGGGGTCTTAGATGAGATATTTTAGGAATATTTTATGTCATATGAAATTGAATGATATTTGTTCAAGCACTTTATTATAAGATAAATCAACTCAAAATTATAATTTATTTACAACTTAAGTGTGAATCAAGCCGTATGATTTGTCGAAATCACTTAGAAATCTTATTCAACATCATTGTGAGATGGGATGTCTCATTTGAGTAAGTGGTTACTTGAATCCACTTCCATTTATTTTTGTGTCATTTTCAGTCCTTGGGATCATAGGGTGCACTAGGACCACTTAGAAATTTTTGTGAGTGTAATAGCTTGTAGATTGATTAGATTAAGTAGGACCTACATGGTTGCATAGTGATAATGAATCCAATTATGCATTACCTCCATGTAATTAGGGCATATGGGTTGTTTATATTATTGTGTATCTCATGCCACAAATATGATAAGATAATGGGAAATGAAATTGTGAAGAATGTGAATTACAAATTTCCAGAAAAAACTATCTTATTTTTGTGTGTATCTATTGTGTTAGGTTTTAGGCATGACATTTTAGTATCATATCATAGTTTTTACACCAAGTGCTCTAGGTAAATTTTTATTTATTTTTGGTTCATTACTTCTAATGAGATATAATACTTTACCTTTCCTTGTGAAATATGATAGGGGAGAGAGACTAATTTAGGATGTTGATGACATTATAGAGCATAGGAAACCATCATTGGTTCCACTATCACCTCTAGTTCCACTATGGCCTACAAATCTAGGACCCAAAATTATCCAGGCCATGCAAAAAATGATTGACATCCTACAAGAGATATTTTTAGTAGTACATGAGGTAACAAATAAACTCTCCATAAAGTTCATGGGGTGAAAATAAATAAATAAAGAGTTAGAGAAAGAGGTCCCTTAGCCTAGTTTAACAAAGGCTAGAGATATGGAGAGAGGATTAGGTCTTGTAGCCCCTCACACCAGTGTGTGTAGGGAGATAGTGATGAATTACACCGAAAAGGAGAGTGTAAGGAGATGTGATACTCTGAATACCATCATAAACCAACACCTAGGTATTTGGTTAAGGATTTTATCATACATTACCCACTAATATTTGATGGCACTTTAAAAGGTTTTGAAGTAGATGGTTGGCTAACTAGCCTATGAAGATGCTTCACCCACTATGAATGTGACTCCAACAAGAAGTCCTATATGGGTACTAAATTATAGAGAGTTGAAAAGAATATGTGGTGAGAAGGATATGATAAATTAATTTTTTTAACATCATATACCCTCTTTTGGGATATTTTTGAGGATATATTTAGAGCTTGTTACTTATCTCCTTGCTACATTCAAAAGAATGTGGATGACTTCCATGATCTAAGATATAGGAATAGAATTATGACACAGTATAAGTACTATTAAAGACTTGATACAATATGTGTAAGGATATACAAATGAGTTTGTTTAAGTAAATAAGTTTATTAGAGGCTTGAACATAAACCTATCTGTCATGGTTCACATATTATTTCTATTGACCTTAGCATCGTAGTAAAGAAGGCCCATCTAGAAAAAAGTCTCATAGCAATACCCCAGAAGATCAAGAGATATTATGAGGCAAGGTATAGTCCCAACATGATGTTAGATCATAGGTTGGGCAACCCATACCTAAGGGAGGTTGAATACTTACATAATCCACTCTAGGATCCTCTCAATAACAATAATAATAGGAGATTAACTATTATGTCCACACTCAATTTATGGGAAGGAAAAATAATAACTTCTAGGGTGAGTTAAATGTTAGGTATCAGGATCAATAACAAACTGGACTTACGTGGACTCAATAATCTATGTAAGCAAGACCTTCAGGGTCTATAATTATAGTTTGACATAGAATAGTTTGAGCCCCATCAGGGTGAGAGCATATTAGAGGCATTTTATTTAATTTTGGATATCTTGAGCATTATGCATGTTATTTCCCTATGATACCATCATCTTCTACTAGGCAGAAGGATCCAATGGTAGATTAAATAGTAGGTGATATGGGTTAGGGCCACATGATGTATATAACAATGGATAACTACCAAGTTGAGAACTAGGTGATGGTCATAGAGATCACATGTTTGATTAACATAGTTTCTATTACAAATTTGTTTGATTTTAGAGCCTCAGACTCATTTACATCCCATTTCACCATGGACAATTATAGGTTAGTAAATTCTAGGTAGCTCAAGAGTTGGGATGTAGAGTTGGCCACATGGGCCAAGATGTCCATTAGCTCTTTAGTGTGTTAGTGTGTCTTGGATCTAGGTATTTTCCCTATTATTATGGATATAAACATCACACCCTTGGGTATTTATGGAATTATCTTGTGTATGGATTATATTAGGTCTCATAAACCCAATATGGACTACCATTACAAGGTTATTGAGTGTATTGATGACCTTGGGACAAACATGGTTATCTTAGGGGTCAAGACACTCATTTCCATTCACATGATTTCCATAATGAATCTCAAGTAGATCATGCATAAGGGATGTCAAATTCTCTCTATCATATTGAGTGATAGGTCAAAGGAGGAAATAAAGAAGGCTTATTTATATGACCATCCCATTCTATTATATTTTATTTCTAAATGAGTTTCTAGGCATGCCCCCACCAAGAGAGATTCACTTCTAGAAGACTTTGTACATGGGTATGAGCCTATTTTAAGAACACCATATTAAATGACCATACAGTAGATACATGAGCTCAATATGCATCTTGAATAACTATTGGAGAAGGTTCTAGTTTTTCCTAGTGTTTTTACATGGGAATAACTATTATCTTTGTGAATAAGAAATATTGATCCCTTCATTTTTATGTTGATTATCACAACTTAAATAAAATAATGATCATAAATCATGACCCATTTCCCTATATTTATGATCTCTTTTGTCAAATTTAGGGAGCTAGAGTGTTCTCTAACATATATTTGAAGTCTAGGTATCATCAACTATCAATTATAGATGCCATAATTCATAATAATTCATTTTGAACATGATACAAGCATTACAAGTTTAAAATTTTACCCTTCAATTTGAATGATGCCCCTAAACTTTTCATGAGCCTCATGAACATAGTTATATATACATACCTAGACTATTTATTATTTATATTCCTCAATGATATCTTTATATATTCATGAAATGAGGAGGAGCATGAGGACCACTTGTGGAAGGTTCTACAGGTTCTGAAAGAGAACCAATTGTATGGAAACTTGGGGAAATGTTCTTTTACACAATCAAAGTTATAGTATCTTGGGCACATAATTCTTGGGGAGGGGATATTATAGAAACCTATAAGACTCATGTGATCATGGAATGGATGAAACCCATAAGTGCCATGGAGGTTGGTAGCTTCATGGGTTTGACATGCTACTACCATCAATTTGTTAAGATTTTTTCACACATTACAAACCCCATTACTTCACTTCATAGGAAAGGGAAGTAGCAGGAGGAATTTCATGTGTTGAAATAGTGTTTCACTAGTGCTCCTATCTTATTATTAACTAATAATTTAGATGATTTATTCATTTATACCAATACATCCCATGTTAGGTTTGGATTTATCCTCGTCCAGGGTGGTGGAGTGATTGCATATGAGTATTTAAAGTCAAGGATTATAAGATGAAATAAATAACTCATGACCTTGAGTTTTAAACCATCATTTATTATTTTTTGATATGGTGACATTTTATTCTTGGTCCCCACTTTGTTATGAAGACAAACCACTTGGCATTGAAACACATTTTTATATAACCCAACCTTGATGTGTATTAGAGGTGTTGGATGGAAATTTTATGTGAGTAAGAATATGGGATATTGTACATGAAAGGAAAAGAAAATGTAGTTTCATATTCCTTGAGTAGGAGATACCATAAGTTGGCAATGATGAGGCTATGTAATGACTTATGAAACTGAATTATTGGGCATCTTCCCAAGGACATTATATACTATGAGGTGAAATAGATGCTAGAGTCAGATATGGACCTAAATGGAAAATTTAAAGGATAATAACTTAAGTCATATGTAATTTTACAATATTTTTGATGTATCTATGTTCTATAAGTAAGTGGATTATATGATTTGATATTTTTAGAGTTTCAATAAGTCCCTTATCATGACACCTCAAAGTGAAGATGTATGTAGAGTTGAGGTAGTTGTATCATTTCTTTATTTTTTGATGTGACATTGTAGAATTTATATCTTGATGCCTTGATTGATAGAGAGTCAAGGCCAAATATCAATGTCCAAATTTTTTTTATACCCCCATAATATTATTGAATGGAAATGGAACACCATCTCCATAGACTTCATACCTTAATTACATACATCATTCTATCATCATGACATGATCATGGTGACTACAAATAGGTCAAATAAGGTATCTCAGATTTTTACTATGAATACTAATTACATCACCATGTCAATGGAAAGGGTTTTCTTGGATGATATGGTTTGACTACACAAGATTCCTTTTAATAATATATCATATCAATATCATGTGTACACATCCCACTTTTGGAAAACTATTTATAAGGCATTGGGAAACCACCTCAATTTAATTGTTTCTTACCATCTTGAAATATGCGAATAGACTAAGAGAATCAACTAGGTTTTATAAGACATGATTCATATGTATGTTATCACTCAATATTCTTGTTAGGAGGATTTAATGTACCTTGTAGAGTTTCCTTAAAATAACCATAATTTGATTAATATGTAACCTTTCAAGTAACTATATGGTATATCATGTATGATCCCCTTGAGTTGGGTCTGAATTGAAGATCAAGTAGTGATTGGTCCTACCATGTAGCATCACATGGAGTGACATGTTGTTTAGTTTTGTCATCACCTTTAGGTTATGTGTGATTAACATAATAAGTATGTAGATGTGAAGAAGATTTATTAAAACTTATATATTGGAAAATAATTGTTTCTAAGAGTGAGACGCAATAAGATCCCTCTGTATTATGTAAAGGTTTATATGTTATCACCTCATTTTTTCAAGTTTTTTGAGATCTTAGAGACTATTTTCCATGTATCTTATTGTCTATCCTTGCCACCTATCATATCACATGTTCATGACATGTTTCATATTTCAATTTTGAATAAGTATGTACCTAACATTACCCATGTTACATATTAGATGGAATTGTATGTATAAATAATGAAGCTTTGGTTTTGTATCCCATGCAAATTATAGTTCATAAGACACTGGGCCTTTGAGGTAGAGAGTTGGACTAGGTTAGGTTCTAGTGGGATAAATATGATGATATTGTTTCCTATTGGTATGATGAAACACTTTGAGGGTATAATATCCCCACCCATTTTAGTGACTTCCATGAGGAAGTATGCATAATGGGAAGGGGATGTGATACACCTATTTTTAAAGTGCTTACATTTGGACATTTGGTGTTTTACACATGTCCTGTTGAAACATGCCCTATGTTCTATTAAGACATAAAATGTTATTGATATATTATGTTTGAGACATATATTATATAAATTATGAGATGTTTTTTATTTTTATTATTCAAGAATAATTATGATTATATTAGATGATTATTCTATGTATTATGATATTAGCTTACTTATGCTATTTTGGTTGTCCATAATATTGCATATTAATTATGTACTATTAGAGCTAGTGTTATTAATATTATATCTGACTATAAATATCTCTAGATTATTAGTATTATTTTATTTCCACTGATATGTAATGCCTTGGATATGTCATGTATATATATATATATATATATATATATATATATATATTATTTGATTTAGATCACTCTTATTATTTACATTCTGCATATTTCACTATCTAGTGTAGGACATTTTATGTGCACAATATTGTGTAAGTAATAAGGGATGTTGATGAGGGATAAGACCATGTCAGGAATGGGAACATCATTGGTAGGGTGGTGTCATGAGTATATAACCTTTTCATGATTCAAACCACATCTTGTGTCATATGTAAAGCTAGCCAAAAGTTATGGACTTCCTTAACCCTCTTAAAACTATTCACCCCCTTGGATACCATTCACACCTTTCCTTTTACACCTTAATAATTTTATTTAAGTTTAATTCCATTCATAAAACAATGTTAAGCCATTTAAGTGGGGTTTATATATTTAGTGCTTATTTTGGAGTATTTGAACCAATATGGATGTTTGAGAGTCATTCTATGAGTAAAAGAATACCTTTAAGGAACTCTATGTGCCCATTTATGGCATGGGGTAGTGGGTTAATTAATGAGGTATGGACTTAATTTATTACCCACATGGGAATATAAGTGAAGTAATGTCTAAGGGAGACTTATTGAATTTAATCCAAGGGATGGGAAGGGACACATGTCACTTCCCCATTGGATTTTAGAGGAGAGAGTTTAGCCTATATGAGGAAGAGAAGGCCTTTACTAAGAGCATTATTTTCAATTTGAAATTTGGATAATTAAAAGTGGAGGAGAGAAAGAGAAAGAAGATGAGGAGATTAGAGGAAGATATTAGATAAAGAGGAGGATATATGTATATCCCAAGGATTTTAGGTGGTGTTCTTGAGTTGATCCAAGATAGGAGACAAGGTAAGATTCCATTACCTAGTTTCTTTAATTTTATTTATGTTAAAATTATCTTTCTTTCTTACTCTAATTGTAGTTTTCAAGAGTTATGAGGCCATTTATATTACCCTCTTTATTTTATTTCATTTCCATGGTTTTGATAATGTTCACCTTGTGGTTTTCAATGCCAATTTGGGCTTAGAGATTTAAAAAACTTGATAAATAATTGGCTATTTTTTATGCCTTTTTATTGACATAAAATGGTAAATTTATGCTTCTATTTTTTTTTGAATTTGTGTGCTTGTTGTGAACTCTTATGTAGTGGTAGTGGCTAGTGGAACTAGGTGTATATAGATAATATTTTCAAACTTCATCAATTACTGATGCTTTTTATCTTGCAGGAACCTTTCAAGTCTTAATCTTTTTGAGCACACACCTTAAGGGGTGTACCAAGAAAGGGGTGGATAGAAAATTGGTGCTTCTCAAGATTATTATCCCTTATTACCCCTTTTTATCAATCCAAACATCTCCTAAAACCATTTCCCTAAGCTTTACCTCCTATTTTACACCCTCTTCCAGTCATTTTACACCTTCATCAACCCTTCCCTAGCCTAAAATACATTTTGATAGTTTATGTTACATTATCAATTCCATCAACCTTATACTCAAATAGATAAAACTTATTTAGGGTATAGGCCAGCCCCTGGTAGGCCTAGACTAGGACCTAATTTGTTTTTGTCAATAAAAATACAAGGTCTATTGGGTTGACCTTGTCAGCCTAAAATTTTAGAAAGGAATAAAGTTATATTTGTCTATATAAAAACATCCATTTCATTATTTATAAGAGAAGAGAAGAAGAAGAGATATATATTATGCATCTACTTATCCACCATTCTACTTGAGGAGCATAACTTAGGGTTTCATACTTTCTTTATAGATATATATCTTGTCTTGTGGATAAGTCTTTTGGATGCATTAATAGGTTATGTAGCCTAGAGCTGATTTATCCTTGTCATCCTTACATATCAAAATAACCTCTTATGGAATACCTTGGCCAAGGGAGAGATTGAGTCTCAAAGAGTTTGTCTTCAAAGGTAGGTATTCCTAAATTTGTTCCTCCTTTATAAGAGTAGATAGATATGTATTTATGCTTCTCTCCCATGCATTATAATTATGCATACATTGACATGAGTATATGTATTCTATGCATGTTTAATTTTTATTTTTATTACCCCCAATTTTTTCCATAAGCTTTGGTGAGCACTAGATTAGATTTTACTTTACATTTTATTAGTTTAGTGAATATGAAAACATAAGACCTAGTTAGGGTTGTTGCATAGTTTCACTTGATTGAAGTCTTTATAGCCCTCCCTAGTGATATTATTATGGTAAGAGATCCCTTAGATATATCTAGAAGATCCATCTTGGTCATGACCTTGAATATGTAATGTATCCACAATCAGAAGTGTAAGTAGGATTTATCTTCTTTGAGCTACGATTGATTTATAGATCTGCTACATTTCCCATTGCATACATTCTGGTGAACCTGACATGAATCTAACCCTTATAGGTTTTATTTCATGCCATCATTAATTTATTATATTTTTCCATATTTGTATTACTGTATCAAATGAGTCGATATATTTCTAGCTTTTTATGTGCAGGTTTAACACATAGCTACTTTAAAATGACTCTATTGTATCTATGTAGGTCTTCATGATATATAGGTTATTAGATTGAATAGGTCAACACAATACTCTTCCTTATTTATATATATTAGCATACACTATCAAACATGTCAACTTTTTTGTTTAATTCTTTCTACCAAAATACAAGTCAACAAACACTATCGAACAGGTCGACCCTATTCTTTGTTTTGATTCAACATACATGGTTTTACATTACTTGATCAAACCAATTGACTCAGTTTGTAGAATTCAAAATCAATAATTAAGGCATTTCATCATAAAATTTTCAATCTTAACCATCCTTAAGCCCACCAAGGTTCCTATTTTCCCCCTCTCTATCATTTCAATACTTTCTTTAGTTTTTTTTTCATAAGTTAACATTCTTCAAAATTACAACCCTACAGCTAACTAGGTTGATTTGCTTGACCTAGTTCTATAGTCTATCTTCTGTTTGAGAGACATAATCAACCTATTTAACTCTATTCTTAAAGACCTTGATTCTATAGAATAGTGGTGACCTAATCAACTATGTTCTATATTGTTTGTATACACTGTCACCTAAACCAACTCTGCACTATTCTCAATCAAAGAATTAATAACTATTTTCTAATAATTAATTCACATTTCATTTTCATCTATTTATATGCTTATATTAATTCATATAGTCTAAGTAGGTAGTTTTTCAAAATTACCATTTTAGTTACACTATTTTACTCTTTTTAACACACTACCAAATCACATAACATTCAAAATGCATTTAAAAATTTGTCTTCCCAAGGCCTACCTACTTGGATTTCATCACCAAGGGGGAAGCTGACTTGGTTTTCTGGCCAAGTATAAATACATGGTTAATTGCATATATTGGAAAAGTACCTGATAGCCTTTTCACTATAGTATTATGAATTTAGGGGGTAGGCCAAAATACCAAGCTAGTACCATTGCCAACATAGATCCTTTTTAACCCAAACATCCTATAACTATCCATAGATTGCCTTTCTAGTTCCCTATTTCAGTCAACTCTCCTATCATATTTACATCAAAAATTTATAATAATCTAATAACACGTAAGATGATCACTTAGTTAGTATTTAATTTTTAGTTGATTGCTTGCTCTCTGATCATTGCATGTTATATTACCAAAACTTGTACTAGCTAGCATTGGTTCAAGGTTTTGTGTTGTGTGCCCCAATTGGATCACTCAAATTAACCCAATTATTTGTGTGTTTGATTTAAATTTTGCTTCACTTATCTTAAAGTTTTTTCTATATTTCAGAACACTATAATTCTGGTTGATACAATATCTTACAAACAATATTTTTCCTTTTACCAATAGTACATAATTGACCTGTATGACTGTGTCTTTTTATTTTTCCCTTTTTGAGTTCTCTTTCCAACAATACACAATCAACCTATATGACTGTGTGTCTTTATTACCCTATTTTATCTCCTTATCTAAAATACAGAGTCAACTTGAATGTCTCTATATTCTTCTTTGCCTATTAAATTACAACACTTAGTTGACCTACATGACTTTGTATCCTTTCTACTCACTTTGTCTTTACATCACCTTTGTCCTTCTTAACCTTTATATCTCATAATGAACTTACTTTTTGAGGATAACACAAAATTGAACTCAACATATATGATGAGATTTACCAACTGTAATAGGTTTTCACATTAATAACTTGTGGATCCTACTCTAGATGAAATTAATGTGCATGTAGCCACTCATACTACAAACTATGGGACTCCTCCTAATACATGTTTAGTTTTCAACCCTCTATTCTCCTTAGAAGATCATCCTAAATTAGAGTTTACTCCAAAAATGCTTTTCTTCATTAATTAATTTCCTCAACATCAAGGAAAAGACCCTTCTATTATTTATCACCTTATGATAAGTGGTCGAATAGAAGAACCATATTCACCTTCCCCACATTCTCACATGGATTTGGGGGTAATAGATTTTTTCATCTCAACCTATTCATTCTTTTTTGACCCATTATCATACTATGAACTCTTCTTATTTGATTTGCTTAACCTACATGCCAAGTATCTCTACTAACATGGTAGGTTCCAAATCTAGTGGGCCTTTTCCAAGACCTGCTCTTCTCAATTCCTCCACTAGTGCATCGTCTGATACCTAGGGAAATCATGTCACTAGTGTTTCTTATTATAATCCTTCTATTATTACATATTTTACAACCCAAGAAAATAATACTACTAGTTCCTCCTTCAACAATTCATCTCAAGCTACTAATAACACACCTACCACTACTCATAGTGGTACCCAAGCCACTACTACCAGTGCTAATGATTTACATGTTGTGAATAATACCACTCAAACCCATCAAATTTTATTACAAACACTTAACCAAATGAATTATTCAGAAGATAATAATGACAACCAAATGATGCAAATACAAAATCATCTTATTCATCTCCAAAATCACCCTTAATAGGTTCCATAGGGAGCGCACAACCAAAATTCCCCCCCACCCTCCTTAGGGATTCTCATGAGAATCTTATCCCTCAACCTCCTATTGTTAACAAAAAATCAAACACCTTCAAAATGAACCTCTTACACCTCAAATTGTTAACATATATATCAAAGGTATCAACCCTACTATTAGCTATAATGGGTCAACTGATCCTACCCTACACTTAGAAACATTTGGAAATCTTTACAAAGATTAGGTCAAGTTAAATTATTTTTCCACTACCAAGCTCTTAGTAAAAAATATCTATAAATATGATTTATATTGGTATAACCAACTCAAATCTCATTCCATCACTAGTTTTGAAGATCTAGTTAATGCTCTAGTACAAGAGTTTCAAAATAGTGACCTCCCTGAAAATACCTTGGCTCATTTTATTAATTACAAGAAACTTGAGATAGAAACCACACAAAATTTCATCAAACAATGGAATAACTTATATAAAAAGTGTGAACACAACATTGAAGATGATAACCTATTTCATATATTCACCAACACTCTCTATCCTAAGTTTCAATATTAAGTCTAGACTCTCTCTTCATGAACTTTGGAAGAGGCCATTGGACAAGCCAAGCACCAAGATTTCCTCATGTGTCAAATTGAGCCATCCCAATATTCTATGGGAACTTGTATGCTCATCAAAAAGAAAAAATTTCATGCTAATAATGATGGTGTCACTAATTCCTATGATACTATTCATAATATTCAAGATATTATTCTCGAGCATGATCTAGAACAAATTTCTTCTCTAAATCAAATCCCTAATCCTCACTTTTTTTCAATAAGTAACATCAATGTTCATAAGAATTTATCCTTATCAAAGTTAAAAAAAATGTCTACCAAGGCCTATTCCATGAGAGTTTTATCCCACTTGTCTTATAAAATCATGGTATGATCCAAATAAATTCTATTAGTTTCATGCTAGTTGGGTTCATTCTCATGAGACTTGTAGGAAATTGTGTAACTTAACTATGAATTTCCTCCTTGGTCCCAATTTCAACCAAGATTATCTCATTCATAAACATCAAAAATCTTATGACATTGCCTTCAAAGGTCATGAAACACAAAGAAAAACTCAAGATTTGAACCAGGCTAATGCTCATCTAGGCATTTATAAATACCCTCTTCTAAATCACCAAGACAATAATGATAAGCCTACCCATTTCACCAAAAATATTGACAATATTATAGACCCAAATCTTTAAAATAATGTTTTCAACATTAATAATATTCTAAGGGTAGTTTCCTTCATTTATTCTCATCCCACTCACCCACACCATTCATCTCACACTTTTTGTGTTATCTAAGATTCTTACCCAACTCACCTAACATAGTTGGGGTAGGATGACCTTATCTCTTTTGATGAAATAATTCTAACACCTCCATTAGACAACACCTCTCATACCATTTATACAATTTCTCCAACATATTTACCCACCATAAATGATATTCAACCTTCTGAAACTACTTCAAATCTATCACAATCCAAAACTACATCAACTACCTCACCCTCTCATGATAATCAACCAAGTTATCTCCAAATTAAAATTTATGCATCCTATCAACACAAATTTACATGAACTTATGCTCCTCTTTCTGAGGAAATTCTCCAACACTGTGCCCCTCTATCTAGTAGTCTCCTTATGGGTTATGATAAATGAGATCGTATCATGGAACTCACTAATCTCCCATCTCAAATTCCATTTATTGAACTCGTGTGGACCTCTTCACATCATCATAATTACCTTATTCAACTCCTATTTAAAATGAACAGCCCTTGTCTTCCCCTAGTAGGATGTGAATCTACCTTATCTGGGTTAGAAGATAGAATTTTACAATAGTGCAAAGAGATGTCTTTACATTTTGATAAAAAAATGGACACTTTTCTCTCTCTGAAATTTCCCATTACTTCTATTATTCTCAATGAGATTCTACTTTATGCAGATGATCCTCCCCTATTTATAAGAATCTAAATTAGTGACATAAAATTCAAGCATGTCTTGATTGATGAGGGTTCAAGTATTTATGTTACCTCCCTTGACTTTATTAAAACTCTTAGATACTTCAAATGTACTATTAAGTCCACAAGAAACACGTGTCAAGGATATGACCAACAACAAATTCCTCAATTAGGTTATGTGTGGCTTCTTATCACCATCCCACCTATCACTATTCAAGTGAAGGTTATGATCTTCAACTTTTCTCTCTTATAATATTTTGATTGGTAAGCCATGGGCTCATTGCATGAGAGCTGTCACCTCTTCTACTTGCCAATGTGTCAAGTCACCTCACACTGGTGTAATCTATAAGATTCTAGGTAATACTAACCCTTGTAATTTTTAATAATTCTAAGACTATGGTGTACTCTAAATTCCAACCCTTAAACCCTTGTTGAGTGTTCCATTCCATGAATCTCAACAGTTTAATTTCCCTATCAACTCTACATGAGGTTATCATGGTCACCTTGAACTCATTAGGAATATACCACATAGCCTCTTAGATTATGATGACAATGAGCTTGATGAGATCAATCTCAAGATAAAAAATTTTGATCTCTTTCCTCATCCTTTTTCCTAAATTCCACCTTCTTTGCAGCTATGTTCCTATCAACCACCTAATTATGATATACCCATAGTCTTAATTAATACTTGAAACTCTATTTATCACACCACATCTAATGAAAAGGTCATCCCTACGTACATAATTGATCTTCATACACCTGACTATCAAGATGGTTATACCTTAGATGACCCATTTCTAGGAGGTCTTATTTAGCCTCGAGATGTTGAGATCATTCATTATTGTTCTTCTTTATTTCAATATTTTCCTTTATCATATCATATTTTATCTTATATAGTTCCTAATTTATACTTATTCCTCTTCTTCACAGGGTATAGATGGTGTAGATAGATCCTATTTTTGAAGAAACTCTTAGGATCATGTTTATGGAATGTGTAATGATTAGTCCCTATTGCTTCACTAAATACCAAGACCCCTATAACCAACTTGCCCATAATATTATTGCTACTATCCTTCAAGCATCTATGCATCCTTCCCCTCCCTTAGCTGAGCCTAATTTGGATATATTCCTAGTGTCCCTCTAGATGAATTTATTCTTTCTTATGATCCCATTGCTCCTTTAGTCGAGCCTTGTCTAGTCTCTACACCATCCCCACCTCCCCTTGGTGATGGTTTACTTCCTTTACTATAGATTTCTCCTTTACCCACCCAATGGGATGATCAATTATATTTTGATATTCATAGAGTTTACAATCATTAGAATAGATATTTTACCTTATACTATCCTTCCTTAGACTTCTGTTTCTACTCCCTCTAGTAGTACACCTATAAAGTTTACTAACTAGTGTATTTATTGCTTCCCTAACACAGATAATCATTCATTCACTCATTAGCAAAATCTTCAAAAATATATAGACACATTGTGACCTACTTTTCCTTAGCCTAAAAATAAAGCTATACCTCCCCTAAAAGTATTACTTAAGTATATTCCCAAATTAAGAGAGGTATATTATCTATGGCACCAATATGGTACACATCACACTGATCATTGTTGCATCCTTCATCAGCATCTCTAAGATCACCTTATAACCATTCCTATGCCTATTGACCTTCCTCCCATAGTTTTCCATCATAATAAGGCTCTCCCTTCTTCCCCTATGGCCCCTTATCCACTTGTAGTTTCTCCACCTGTGGATCCTCCTTCAACTATGTTCCTTTCTCCACTGGTGACTCTTTCATGTTAACAGATTCCACTCCTATTCTTTCTCCTAAAGATCTCATGCATGATGTCCCTCATGATCATAATCCTTTAGGCATGCCTGCATTTTATATCAAAGATATTCGATGAGTGGTATTTTTCCAACTTTATCTAAAGATTGATGAGACCCTCATTATAATTAGAGTCCAGCTTCATAGATATTTATCAGATGTTATAGACAATGTTTATGGATAAATCTACCAATATTTATAAACAAAACATGGTTTTCCTTCATTTATCTCTTTATTTTGGATTGTACGTGTGCTTCAAATTTACATTTATCTATTTGATATCCTATGGCATAATGTCAATGTATTATCTATCTTACATGGTTATTTATATTTCGCACTACATATTGTCTATAATTTTATTTCCTTCATTATGTTATCCTATGGATTCTCATGATTACATGTTTTTTCTATATCAGTTCATTTTTTATGGATGTCTTGTCTCCTTCTCATGATTATTGCTAACTTAGCTCTATAACATGGATAATCATTATTGTGACTTGGTTATATAAACCTTACTCCCATTAGTCATTCTTTATTTACCATATGATCAGTTAGCAAACAAGTCATCTCATTATAATCTCATTTTGGTCCATCTTGGATCTCCCTTTCTTCCCCTTATTTTTTTTCACACACTAAGCATATACATGGTTGAAACTTGAGATAACATGTTGGTTAATAAGTAAGCCTAATTGTTTTAGTTAGTCATGTCTTTAGGTACTTATCTTCCTTTAGACAAAGTCTACATCTCATTCATGTGTATCAATTTATCTCTCATGATTGGTCATTCCAAGTTCATATGGAGGAGGAATCTTAAAATACATAAAAAATTAAAATCCAAATCAATTCAACAAAATTCAATGATACAAAAGGAAACATTAACAATTTTAAAATTCAAATCACACTAAAATATGTGATTTAAAGCACATATCCTTTTTATAATAGAAGATCAAAATCCATAGTTGGCCTCATGATAGAGTTGAGGTCCACTGGGGTGTAGTAGGCTAGTAGATTGGGAAAGGAGAATAAAAAATATTTTAGTGCTACCTATTTTCTCACACAAATACCCAATATTCTTAGTAGACCAATGGATCTATAAGAGGTCCTCAGGAATGGGGAACATATTGTGGGCAGGTAGGTCCATTTTAATTTCCTTGTTCAAAAAACCAACATGAGTTGATCTTAGTATCTCACTTATTTACCTATATAACTTTGTACTTACTGTGAACATATATCCTTTGTATATTGATGGTCACTAGTCACTTGTTATCTTTCTGTATCCTTTATATTACAAATGTTTCCTAAGGTATTATTTAGATGCCTACATTATGATTTTTACATTCCCTCTTTCATTTCCCATAATCCTAATATTTCCCCTTGATAAACATTTTTTTGTTCATTGATCACTCCCCCTAGGGATTTCCTTTGTGAGTTATAGTGTAAGACCTTGGATAGGACAAAGCCTTCCTCATAAATTACCAGATGACCATTACAAACATCCCATTTAACATCTTTTTCCCATTATTTCCATCTCATTAGCGTTCCCTTTGTGAGTTGTAGTGTAAGACCATAGATAGGACCTGACCTTCCTCACAATTTTTTCCAATACCCAAATCAGAATGAAATTACATGTGTTAAATTTGAGATAAGTCATTATTGATCATGATGTAAATGTCATTGACATGATTCCCATCTTGATATAGTATGTTTTATGATTAATTAATTTTTCATTTTTTATCTTCTACTTTTTTGATTGCATATAAGAATACAACCATTTTTATTACGTTTTTCATACTTCCCAGTTTGAATTAGTGTGATCAATTCAAGTTCATTTTTACAATTTTGTTTTTCTTGTATACTTCCTAATGTGATTTAGTATGATTGCTTGAATAAATTGTTCTAATTTTATACCATTTGGTTTTATTATTCCTTCCATATTGTTACATTATTTTCATACTTCTCAATGTGATATAGTGTAATTTTACTTAATTTAATTTGGTGCAAACATTTTTCATGGTTTAAAAATAGTTTGTTATCTTTTTTTGACATATTTGGTTTATTATGCTTAGTCATATTTTATTATTACAAATTTCCTATCATGATATAGTGTGTAGTACATTTATTTTGGATTAATTATACTTTTATAATTCATTTTTTCTTTTTTCTTTTTAACCATGCATGTGTATCACATAATGATAGGAAATAAAACACTCCACATATATTTTTCATAACATATACAACAAAAGAAAAATACATGTGCTAAAAAAAATCTATGTTCCCATCAATCACCTAATGATGATATACCCATAGTCTTGACTAAGTCTTGGTACTCTATATATCATACCACCTACAATGAAAATGTCATCTCTGCACGTATAATTGATCTTCATACAGCTGACTATGAAGATGGTTATAAATTAGATGACCCATTTCTAGGAGGTCTTGTTCAAGCTCAAGATGTTGAGATCATTCATTATCATTCTTATTTATTTCAGTCTTTTCATTTAAATTATCATTATTTGTCTTATATAGTTCATAATTTTATCATTATTCCCCTTGTTAGTAGGGTAGATATGGTGCGCACACCTCCATTTTAAAGAACATCTTAGGAGAATGTTTATGGATAATGATATGATTGGTACCTATCACTTCACTAGATACCAAGAAACCTATAGCCAGATTTACCCATATATGCTTGCTACTATCCTTCAACCATGTATGCATCCCACCTCTCCCTTAGCTAAGCCTAATCTATATCCTATTCACACTCTCCCTCTATCTACATATCTTCTTGATTTTGATCTTGTTTCTCCTTCAGTAAAGCCTCATCTAGTCTCTCCACCTGCCCCACCTCCCCTTGGTGATGGTTTGCTTCCTTTACCATATCTTTTTCTTTTGCCCACCTAATGGGATGATCATTCGTACTATGATATTCATAGAGTTACCAGTCATTAGACTAGAGATTTTACCTTATACCAATCTTACCCAACTTCTATTTCCAATCCTTTTATTAGTACACCCACAAAGTCCACTAACAAGCGTATTTGTTACTTCTATAACATAGATAATAATTCATC
>JARHVA010002731.1:1380000-1502500 GCA_037957365.1 Torreya grandis
TGTCCATAATCTATGCAATATACACATTAAATAGACTAACTCATAAATATGGGTATACCTCTTTGAGAACATCACCCACCTGACTAGTGCCCATTTCTCCTCCAGATCATCTGGTGTCACTATGATCACTATTATCCCTCCTATCGGTAGTCTAAGTAATGCATGGACATCCTCCAGTGTGATATTCACTTATATGGTATCGCTATCCACCACCCATAAAAAAGTGTTGGTTAACCATTCCCTTGATTTGAGGAACATGATAATGAGATCAAAACTCAATGGGGTGTACCTCATCTCCATAATATCTCCTAGGCCTAGTGCAACTAATCATGCTATATCCACATCTGTCAACCACTTCAATAGATTTGAAAGCCATGATGCATCAAAAAATAACCAATACCTCTGGCATATCTAAAAAATATCAAACAAAAAATGATGTATCAGATCTCCATGTCATTAATAATCAAAATACATTCTTAAAATTTCACAAAACTTAGATGATTTGATTTAGTTTTTCCATTTTCTACAAAATCAACCTATTCAATACTAAATCAACCCTATGCTTCATTTGGTATACTAAATTATCCTATTTAGTATTAGGTTGGCTAGCTTTTTACATTACAATACTAAATCAGCCCTATTCTACTACATCAACCATTTTTAAATGACTAAGTTGGCCCACTGCTACAAACTTGGCCCCCTCTCTTAGCAAACTAAATTGACCTACTACTTCATAGTCAACCTTTTTGTTCTCCCTCACCTTACAGACTAAGTCAAATTGTTCAACTCTATTTATCCACAATGATGACTTTTTGACCAATTATCATAAATGCCTTAGGAATTTATTAGTCTTATGTTTTTCTACACAATACCCCATTTTACCCCTAGTATCCTTTTCTAGGGTTTAGTCTAATGCCTATAATTTACTTACCAGTCAATTTTCTATAATTATCCTAATTTTCAATCAAAATACTAAAAAAATTGAAATTTTTAGTTGCTTACCTGTGCTACACTCATTATGGCTATTATGTATTCTCCCTATCTTAGCTATCATCTCCTCACCATGATGGCTCTTTAGTATCCAACTAGGTCTCTTAGAGCTCTATTTTCTTAGAATAGTAAAAATAACAAATGAATTATTTTTTCACCCTATTTATATTTATTATTCACAATTATTTACCTTTCAAATATTTATTGTTAGTTTTCTTATTTTGATGATATCTTTGTCTCTACTAACTCTTTTTCCAAACCATCAAATATTATGGAATCCTAACATTGTATGAAATATTTTCACCTATTATATGTCTATGTTGCTAAAATTTTGATTTTTTGCTCTTTTTTGCTAACCTCTACAAGTTCACATAATGTTTCCTACATTGGACACCTTCACATTTTCTTGCATATCCTTCTTTATCTATAACACTAAGGTAAGTAAATGTATGTGTTTTTTAATTTTGTCCTTTCATTTTTCTTATTTGCTTCTTATTTCACTTTATTCAACTTCAACATTATGTGTTGCTATGTTCTTTTCCTAAAGCATCATCTCTTGTTTCACCTACATGACACGTGATGATCTTTGAGTGGGGAATATCTATACATATGATATTTTCAAACTTTATCAATAACTAATGCTTTCTATCTTTCAATAACCCATTATGTCTCAATCTTTTTGAGTGCATGCCTTAAGGGGTGCACTGGGAAAGTTATGGGCAAGCCATTAGTGCTTCATATGATTATTATACCTTACTACTACTAGTTATCAATCCAACCATATCCTAAAACCATTTTCTTAAGCTTTGCCTCCTATTTACACCCTCTTCTAGTCATTTTCCACCTTCATGATCCCTTTCCTAGCCGAAAATCCTTTTTGACAGTTTACGTTACATTATCAACCCCATCAACCTTGTACTCAAATTGATAAAAAAATATTTAGGGTCTAGATCGGCCCCTGGCCATCCTAGAACATGAAATAATTTTTTTTTGTCAATAACAATACAAGGTTTATTGGGTCAACCTTGTTATCTTAAACTTTTGGAAAGGACTAGGATTAGATCTGTCTATATAAACACATCCATTTCATCATTTATAAGAGAAGAGAAAATAAGATGAGATATATATTATGCATCTGCTTATCCACCATTCTACTTGAGGATCAGAACTTAGGATTTCATACTTTTTTTAGAGATATGGATCTTGTATTGTGGATAAGTATTTTGGATGCATTGATAGGTTGTGTAGCCTAGAGTTGATTTATCCTTTTCATCTTTGCATACCAAAACAACATCTTATGAATCACCTTGTCCAATGGAGAGATTGAGGCTCGATAGGTTCATATTCAAATGTAAGTATTTATAACTTTATTCCTCCTTTTTAAGAGTAGATAGATATGCATTTGTACTTATCTCCCATGCATGAGAATTTCATATACATTAACATGAGTATATATCTTCTATGCATTTTTAATTTTAATATTTATTACCCTTGCTTCATGCCACAAGCTTTGGTGAGCACTAGATTAGATTTTACTTTATTTGTTATTAGTTTAGTGATTATGAAAACATAAGACATGATTAGAGTTATTTCATAGTTTTGATTGACTAGAAGCTTTGGAATTCTCTAGAATGATATTATTATGGTAAGAGATCCCTTAACTAGGTCTAGTGGATCCATATTGGTCATGACCCAAATATCTAATGTATCCATAATCAGATGTATAATTAGAACCTATCTTCTCCAATCTAGGATTCATATATAGATCTACTACATTTCCCATTGCATATACCAGGTTCCTATGCCCTCCTACATGGTTTTATTGTATGCAGTGGTAGTGGATTGTGGTATTCAAAACCATATCCTAGTTATGTGTTATTTAGCATGGTCAAATGTGTGTATGCTCACCAAGGCCAAGAGATGGTAGAATAAAGGTGAGGAATTCCTATGTTCTTATTCTCATTTGACAAGAATTTTTGGTGTTTGAAAATGTTATGGCTACCTTGTTATCATTGGGTATTTTATACCATGTTTTTATTTTATTGTATTCTAGTTTTGTGTTTTAGAAGCCTTTTATGTGTAGATGAACTTGTAGCTTCCTAGATGTATTTTCTAGTGAGTATTCCTTATCAAGCATTTATTATAATACAAAAATTATTATATCAACTTTTCCACCTTAACACATGATGTTAGGATGCTCTAATCTAGGATTATTATGCTCATGGGTGCATAGGGAAACTACCTCATGATGGAAAAAGGATGGGAATGATCCCTCCTTCAGTTCACCGTAAAGTTGTTTGTGGAGTTCATGTGAAGACCAACTTGCTCAACACTCTTTTATAAATTTTTATACAAATTATATTGGATTTTTGAGAGCCATGTTATTTTTATTATTTAGTTGAAAATATTTATTTAATGAAAGTAAATAGTAATAATATTTGTAAAATAAAATTATGTTTCTCTATCGCTTGCATACCCTTCCTATTGAGTGTATCAGACTATAAAAGTGATGAAATGATTTTTTCTGTTCAAAATAAAATTGTATATTTTGGTTGGGACATATAATTATCTCCATTTTTAAATTTATCTTAAATTAAATTTATCTCTTTTAATTTTTTTTTTGAATTTAATTGATTTGTTTAAAGTTAAGAAAGGTTAAAAGCATTTGTATAATTTTTATCACCTTTGAATCATTCAAAAGTTTCCCAATTTTAATTATATTTCAAATTAGTGTTTAAGAAATAATTAATAAAATTTATGGTATAATTTTTTTACTTATAGATGAATTTATATGAATTTTTATAGTTTCACCACTAAACCTCCTTATACCTCATTTACAATCTATCCCTTTGTAAATATTTTTTAATAAAAATTGAGGATTTTACGAACCTTTAGCCTATTTTTGTGTAATTTTTTAATTTACTATTTTCTAATTATGATTTTTTGAAAAATAACACTTTATAGGATAATTTAATAAATAAACAATTGTTTGGAGGGCACTAGAAACTTCCTTAGGGAAATTAGCTTGGGTTAATTAGATATCCCCCATGGGACTATGAATTATGATTAATTTATCCCTTAAGGATAAGTTATTGTAATTTTAATTTGAAGTGAGTCACACAATTAGGCTAACTGCATGTGAGTTCTTAGCGACTAATCGATGACATGACACAAAAGTTGAGTGGATAACATGCTGCCAACCATTAAAAATAGATGTGTAATTTAGTATATATAACCATTAGGATATTAATTTTAATAAATAAATTTGATATTATTTAAAATTAAACTTTGATTTTAATAAAATTAAACATGAGAGACATATTTAGTTAAAATGAGAACCTTAATGAACTATTATACATATTTTTTTCTCTTGAATGTTGAGACCTCGTGGTTTATAGGTGGGGGAACCCAGAATGGAACTCCCTCAATTTTAAATCCCCTTATACATGGAATATGTTTCATAACATGAAATATCATGATGTTCACTTTGTGTAAAGTTTGTCCTTGAGAAGGATTTTTGGCCTTGTTGGCTAACACATACCCATAGAAACCCTAAAATGGGCTGACCCAAAATGAGGTCCCTATTGTTTTTTTGTGCATGTCAATTTGAGATAAATTTGAAGATCCAAAACTAAACTTTTCTAAAAATTTCACATTAAACCTTGTGGTGGACATTAATGGTTGTGGTGGATCTTGAAGCTTTCAAGACATTTTTAGAAATAGTGGGAGAATGAGATCTCTTAGAATATTTTTTCAAACTAGGTACCAAAAAAATCACACATATTTGTATCATACTATAAATTTAAAAATCAAATAAATAGTTTTGACCAAACCTCAAATACTCCATTAAAAATCCAAGTTTAAAACTCAATGGATGAATTTAGTATCGTATGTCCTCCATAAATATATTTAGGGCATTTTTCCTTTGGTGAGATTTGATGGCCAACATCGATTTAATCCAATAGTGAAGATAGATTACTCCAGTATTAGGGGAATTATATGAGATATTATAGATGAATTTTTAGTTCATATTGAGACTAAATGATATTTGTTTAATAATTTTCCTCTAATCCATTTTAATGGAAAATTATACTTTATTTATGACTTAAGTGCGAATTGAACCATGTGATTAGCCATAATCACTTAGAACTCTCTTTAAACATAATTTTTAGCTAGGACATCTCATTAGGGTAAGTGGTTTCTCAAATCCACTTTAATTTAGTTTTTCATCCCTTTTATTCCTTAGGGTTTTAGGGCCTTGAAGGACCACTTAAGATCTGTAGGCATGTGTTAGACCTTGTAAGCCAATTAGAGCAAGTGAGACTTACATGGGTGTGTAGAAATTGTGCATCCACATGTGCATTCCATCTATGAAGTTTCAACATGAATTTTGTTTAGATGCTTATGCATCTCATGCCATGAAGAGATGGGAAATCAATGCGTAATGAAATTGTGTAGAATGTTTATTGCACATTTTTTTTAAACGTCTTTTTTTGTGTGTATTCATTATGTCAATTTTTGGGCATGACATATAGATTCATAGAATCTAAAAGTACATATGATTTTAAAACATTGTGATTTTTATTTTAGGGTTTTCAGGGATAAACATACATAATTTATTATTAAAAATTATATTTTAGAGATTTGAAGTTATTGTTAAATGATGCAGAGAAATAAACAAGTTGAAGTTATCACAACATACTCTACACATTGATCCAATATATCAAGGGAGATGTTATCACAAGATGGTGTAAGAGGTGATGTTATCTCATTGGCTCTGCTACTTCATACCATAGAGTCTTTCACTATCCTTAGTTGGAGTTATGCTAGGTTTGGATTAACTAAGGACTAATTTATCTAATCAACAGAACTAGGCTAGTATACATTAAAAAGTGGGATCTTTCTTCCTTTTCTCTTTACCCTTCCCTATTTTATATTTTTTTCTTAGTCTGTTATGTTAGATTAGTTTAAAATTGATGCAATCTATTATTAGTGTTATATCTTGATTGCTTGAATCTAATTTTATAGCTATCATTGCATTATTTTACGTAAGTATGCTACATACATGTCTAAACTAACTACATTTCCATTCTATATATGTAAAAGATCCACATTTAAAATGAATTTTCATACGTATGAAATATTCACCAAATACCCTTCATATAGAATGGTCATAATGAGCCAACTAGATTACCATATGTACTAGGACCTGGTAATTGAGACATTAAGGAAGCATATCCCCTGTGTAATGTTCTTCCTTTTAAGAGAGATGGGGATTAATAACCCCCACATGAGTTGTCATGTCGAGATACCTATAAATAGATTGGTACTAGGAGGGATAAACTAGAATATATTATACATATTATTATGTTTTAAAAAGTTGCCTAGTCATTTTCTAGGTTCTTAGATTAGAAAAAATGATTATGTGAGTCCTCTAATGACCCTTACATTCCTAAGAGGACGTAATTATCCTATGAATATTCTAGGACCTTCCCATGACTTTCCCAAAATCCCACACAAATTATTTGTAAATTATAATGATGCTAGGGTCAAGATTATTGAAGAAAACACCCAAGCTTTTAAATAATCCATTATTTTAATTGTCACCTATTTTGCATTTTGTTGGATCAAGTGGCCTATTCTTAGTACCTTGGTCTATCAGAAAGGTGCATCACCTCTTACAAGTTGAAGTTATCACAATATACTCTGCACATTGATCCAATATGTCGAGGGAGATGTTATCACAACATACTCTATTTTTTAAATGTTATATGTGTATCCACATCATGCTCACCTAAAAATTAAGAGGGTTATCACTTATCAATTATGCTATTGTCATTTTTCTTCAAGAAACTATGCTTTTGGAATGTGTATTGAATGTTGAACTAATTTTTGAGACCCCTTTATTAAATTTATTCCTAATGACTTATGAATTATCATTTAATATTTTGATTGGATAATTGCATCAGTCAAGTGATCTAAGGGATGTTTTAAAATATAATTAATAAAGGCTAGCCATTTACTATTAATTTCTCATGGTTTGAGTATCTCTTAACTAAATAATAGAGTTGAAAACAACTATTAGATCATAGACATGTGTCTCCATTGTGTTCACCTAAATCTTGAGAGGGAAATAATATATCAATTTTCTTATGATTTTTATTCTCCAATAAATTATGTACTCACTATATAAATTTAATTCTAAAATAATTTGTACATTGTTAATAATTTCATTTTAGTGATTTATGAGTAGTTATATAATATTTTTTTTATGTATTGTCTTAGTCAAATGAATTTAAAATTTATTAAAGTAAGAATCCATGATAAAAATGTTTCAAATTATGAAAACTGATGAAAATTAAATGAAGATTAAAATCATAACTCTAATTAATTTTAAGAAATCATGGTAAGAAATGCAGTAAAGGTTTATTTCTTCTAATATGAACTATAGCTAGATTAAAAAGATGATCTTAAATTTAACACCATCATGAAGAAAAAAATGTTGAAAGGTAGGGTTGAGTATAAAATTTTGTTATCGATCGTATGATGTGATCAAACTGCCTTTTCAAGATTTGAAATTTTAAAAGAAGACTCATTCCCTAGGAAGTGTGATAAACATGTCTTCTTCACATCCATCCAAAACATGAGAGGGTGATGACATATATATATTTTTAATTTTCATTCATATTTGATAAAAAATGTGGTGTCATATTATTTAAGGTCAAATTATTTTTTGCAACCTCTTTTTTTTCATCTGGGTGATTTATGGATAGTTATCTATTTTTTTATTGATTGATTATCTTACTTGGGTGAAATAAGAAATGATTAAAGATTCAAATTCATGAGATAAGTGTTTCATTTTTTTAAAGGTGATCAATTTTAAATTAGAATTCAAAGTGGATTTCCACATTTATTTTTGACAAATCATTATAAATAATGAAGGAAATATCAAAAACTGTAAATAACTATAATAAATATATACATTGGTTTAAATAATTAATATTTTTTTTATTAGTTTTGTATGGTTTGAATGGATCTTAGCTAAATAAAAGAGTTAAAAGTTGACATCACATGAGAGATGTGTGTCTCCATCATGTTCATCAGAAGCCTGAGAGGATCATAATATATCAAAGTTGTAAGTATCTTTCCTCTCCTAGAAACCATGTGCGTGCCATGTATATTTAATGTTGAATTAATTTATGTATTTATTAATTTCATCTTGGTGATTTATTACTAGTAATTTAATATTTTTATTGATTGATTATCATTTATCTTACTCAAATGAATAGATAAAATTGTAAAAAATTAAATATGTGCTAAAATCGATTAAAATTTTGAAAGGTGATCAAAATTAAATGAACGCTGAAAGTAAGGCTCTAATTTAATTATAATCAATAAAGGGAATATATATGTGTAATAATTAAATGTTTGTTCTTATAATATGAATTGTATAAATATTTGAAGGATAATATTCAATTAAAAACACTATAAAAAAACTTGATAATTTTATTGTTGGTCAAATGATGTTAAAATCCTACATGTTAAATATTTTAAATCTTAAAGATACACATGCAAAATTTAATAAAAATAAAGTTATTTTAAAATTAGGAGGCAGGGTGATAAAAATGTGTCCACATCACATCCACCCAGAATTGGAGAGAGTAATGACATCATTTTTTCTAATTTTAGTCATTTTTGGGAAATTGTGCACATGCCATGTGTATTGAATGTACAATTAATTTATAAAGCATGTTTTCATATTGGTGATTTATGGATAATTATTTAATTTTTTGATTGATTGATAATTTGACTTGACTGAAACAAGATATTATTAAGTATAAAATTCAAGAGATAAATGTTTCAAATTTTAAAAAGGGATCAAAATTAAATGAGCATTCAAAGTAGAAATATGATTCAAATTTGAGAAATCATTGTAAGAGATGTAGGAAATGTCAAAAGCTATAAATAATCATAGTAAATATATACATTAGTTTTTTAATTCACAAGCTAACAATGATTAATTTTTAATCTTTTACCTTTTATTATGATTATGTAAGTGACCAAAGTATATTTAAAATATGATAACCATTGAAAAAAATTGTTCAATACCTACACAAAAATATCTAGTTTGTGACGTGGTTTCTGTTATTGCTTGTAAAACACATTTCATTTTTAAATTGAAGACAAAGACCCTATTTTTGCTCTAGAGTTTGGTATTTTACCTTAAGGAGTTCATTGGTGGTTTCCTATTTAAAATTTCTTTCTTATAAGTACATATTTTCTAGATCTGAAGACATAGATCTAAATGTGCTTCATTATTTTAGCCAAGCCTAAATGATAAAGAGTTTGCATCTTAAAATTTTGGCATAGAAATTACATATAGGACTACATTAAGTTGAAATATAATTTTGTATGATTATTTAAAGTATTGGTCTATATTTTTACTTGTATATTGAAACACATTTTACAAATTCATTTTTAGACCATTTTTCCTTGAATTTATGTAAATGATCTAACTATTTTTTATATTTTTACATCTTTTCTTGAGTATTTTGCCTATTTATGCTTTAAAATTAAAGATTAATTGATTATAAGTTTTATTTAGTTCATATTTTACCTTAGTTGATTGCATTACAATGGATGAAAGTTACTTGTAAAATGGCTTCAATTTCACTCATAATATATTGCTTTTTCTATGTTTTTATGTGTTTTTATTTGATTTCAAAAAAAGTTATTTTATTTTGAATATACTTAGTTGTTTAATTTCAAATTTGAAAATATTTGTTGGACTTTCTTTAGTTTACTTATAGTATATTAAACCAATACCAATGACACATAGTAATTTATCCTAACTCCTACCACCCTAGACCCATTTGAAAATACTTTTGATAGTTAGTTGATTTTGCATCTTTTCCTAGAGATGTGTCATATTTCTACTTAGTGAGACTTCATTGATTATTCAAAGAGTTGTTTGGAGCCATGTGTCATATTTTTATCATCCCATTGGACTTAGTTGATTTTCAAGGACTTTCTCAATGGGATTTCAACCCAAAAAATATTTGGGTAAGTGGATCAACATGATGCTATCAAGTGTCAATATCTTGACAACCAACTACCTTAGCTAAATATGTACCTTTATAGATCCTCCAAACAAATAAGTTAGTTAGATGTTTCCATGTGGCAACATTTAGTGACCTATTATCCCATATATGTCCATACAATCCAAATATAATCTTGGTAATTAGGTGAGCAAGATGCTTCCTCATGGCAACATCTTGCTACTCTATAAGCTTGGGGTGATCTATGAAAAATTTAAGCCCATCAAAGATCAAAGTGAGAAATATTGCACCAAATTACATGATATCATTACCTCATAGCCAAAACATAACCAACCTATATATATATATATATATATATATATATATATATATATATATATATATATATATATATATATATATATCCAAGTAGTAGAAGAGTGAGGATAATTCACTTGGAAAAGACACTAATAAGGAAGGACACACTGGCAATGATGCTAGCAAGACACCAAATTAAATTTTATGGCCTATCTAGCCATCAAAATTATCAAAACCCAAGAAAGGAATACACATCCAATTTGATTTATAGAATCAAGTTTTAGATCATTTCCTCACCAATAAATGACCAAAAACTATAGAATTAAATTCAATTTTAGGTAAAAACATTAATCAAGGTATATCATGTGCATTGGGATCAAATGTAGAGTATAAAAGACAAAGATATGACTTAAAGAGATGTGGTTTCAACTGCATAAAGCTTACGCATGCCTCCAATCTCTTATGCATACCCATTACCTACTCAATTACATATCCCAATCACATTGATGATATCTATAATCACCCCATTAGTGGGTGAGTTTGAATTTAAACTTCTTAGGCCTACTTTCCTATATAAAAGAAAATCATATTTTCTAGTAAGGGTTGGCTCCCTAGAATATAGTAGATTAGTGGACTGGAATGGATTGTTATCCCTAGTTAATTATATTAATAATTTATTTCATTTATTTTCTTGCCTTCTACATTATATTTTTGAGCCGAGGCTATTTAGTAGCCATGCCTATAACTCACATGAGTATCTGGTGAATTTATGTTGATCATTTTGTTAGAAATATATTTATTTGATAGCTTTATCATTTGATAGACTTGGCTTGCACATGTATATGGTGACCCTATTTTCCTCATTGGCTCTACTAATTCATACCATAGAATCTTGCACTATCCCTAGTTAGAGTTATGCTAGGTCTGGATCAACTAAGGATTGATTTATCTAATCAACATAACTAGGCTAGTATACATTAAAAAGTGGGATCTTTCTTCCTTTTCTCCTAACCCTTCCCTATTTTATATTTTTTTTACTCTGTTATGTTAGATTAGTTTAAAATTGATGTAATCTATTATTAGTGTTATATCTTGATTGCTTGAATCTAATTTTATAGCTATCATTGCATTATTTTACCTAAGTATGCTATATACGTGTCTAAACCAACTACATTTCCATTCCATATATGTAAAATATCCACATTTAAAATGAATTTTCATACGTATGAAATATTCACCAAATGCCCTTCATATAGAATGGTCACAATGAGCCAACTAGATTACCTTGCGTACCAAGACTTGGTAATTGAGACCTCAAAGAAGCACATCCCCTGTGTAATATTCTTCCTTTTAGGAGAGATGGGGATTAATAACCCCCACATGAGTTTGCATGGCAAGATACCTTTAAATATATTGGTACTAGAAGGAGGGATAAACTAGAATATGTTAGACATATTACTTTGTTTTAAAAAGTTGCCTAGTTATTTTCTAGGTTCTTAGATTAGAAAAAAATATTATGTGAGTCCTCTAATGGCCCTTACATGACTAAGAAGATGTAATTATCCTATGAATATTCTAGGACCTTCCCATGACTTTCCCAAAATCCCACACAAATTATTTGTAAATTATAATCATGTTGGGGTCAAGAGTATTGAAGAAAACACCCAAGCTTTTAAATAATTCATTATTTGAATTGTCACTTATTTTTCCTTTTGTTGGATCAAGTGGCCTATTATTGGTACCTTGGTCTATAAAAAATGTGCATCACCTCTTACACCATCTTTGAAACTTTATTCCTTAACCATTTTATTTTTTCCACTGACCCTTATGTCTTATTTTATAAATTTACCATGGCCCATAAAAATCATAATAAATCAACTAGTGAATTCAACCATAGATTACATTAGCTATACACTAAGATGAAATATCATTTCCTACAAGTATATGATGAAACTATGGGAGTATATCTAAATTCATTGGATCTTCTAACCTCCATGTTCATCAAGATGAACTTGTAATCACTTAAAAGTGGTATTTGGATGCTAAGAGTGTTTCTTGAGATAACCTATTCCTAGATTAGTCCTATACCTATCCTAGAGCCTTTATCACATATTGCTAGCCATTGGGTAGATCATAGACATCTTATGTCAACTTAAAAATAGTTCCATAATTTCATTCCTAGATCCTAACCTAGTGTGTCTAGTAGTCTATTAGTTGGACACTAGGTCCACATTAAGGACACTAGAGCTATATGACTCTAGTGTCCCCAACTTGGTGGTAGTGTCCCTTGCCCTAACTCTCCCAAATGAATATGTTTTAAAATGTGTGCCTTCTTAAGGTCAGCCTAAGTACATTTTATTATTTACATAAGCTATGGATCACTATGAATATAATATTGTTATACCTCTATCCACTAGATAAAAAATAAACACAAAAAACCTATTAAAATAATAAACTAGTTAAGAAAAATCAAGGTAATTGATCCCTATTCTTTCCTACTTCTGCATACTACCATCTACAACTTCCCTAAGCCTAGATTTAAAATATTTCCAATTTTAATTACACTCAAGGCAATTAAGACTACTCTCATTCTAGCATTCACTTGAACTTGCACCAAGCACAAGGTGGGATAACTACAATTGGCTTGATTCTTCTTTAGAGTATTGGTATGTAGGAAACTCTCTTCACATTGGGGTGTTGAGGATATCCAACCTATCCTACTAATGAACACACATTTTCATCTCATGTCAAACTTTCAAGGAGGATTAGGGTTTGCACAATAAATTAGATATTTCAAGTACAATACAAAGTTCCAAATTTCATGTGTGAAAGAACAAAACCTAGAAACACAAGTACAGGTGCTCTCAAAAAATAGGAACAATCCTTCAAAAAGGATATTAACACTATTTTTTGGACATTAGAGGAGCATGGCACTACTATCCAGGTGGGGTAGTACTATCCAATGAATAATCAAACTAAGGGACCCTATTGATGACACTCAAACCTATCCTTAGCCCAATTTTCAGAACCTTAATCTTTTATGATATTCATTTTCTAGATAAGTCTCTATTTATGAATATTTATTACTATTTTTAGACATTCAAAGAAAGTTGAAATCCATAAAAAAATAGTGATTAATTGTTTCATATTATTTCACTTATTTAGATAACTCAGCCTTTTAATCTAACTTAGGATTTACATTTGTAAAACCCTAAAAGGCTAAATCATTTGGTGAACTTGACTTACTTCAAATATTACTTCAAACCCTAGTTTGCATTTTCTAAATATTTTGTGCAATAAATTAGGGTTGCATACTTCTAATTTTATGATTTTTTAGACAACCTAGATAATTAAATAAATAACTTTTTATCATTTAAATTTATTTACATATAATTAAAATTGTTGCAAAGAAACCTTAAATTCAAAAAAACCTAACCCTAGACACACTTAAGTTTTGTATCTTTTTTCTATATATACTCAAAATTTACTTCCAAAATATTAGATTTACTATTATATTTAAATTTTGAAATCTTTTTTATATTAACATTCTTAAAAGGTTCAAAATATATAAAACTTGTTTTCCTACCTTCCAAACTACAATGGTAAAACTTAACAACATATTTGATGAAACTCATAATAAAAATTACAATACTTTATTTCCAAACATATGGATATACAATATGACTTCATCAATATTATTCAAGAACTCCAAAAAACAAATAATAGTCGATCTTTAACTCTCCTAGTTAATAATGTTGTTACATCTATAGTCGGGATAACCCAACCAACTCAACTAACACAACCTAAGATTATAATTCAACAATAATTAGTGACAAATACTCCTCTTGTGGCTTGTTCATCCACTCTAGATAGATAATCCCTTATGCACTAGATTCATACTCTATAGTCTAAGGTGTTACATATCGATAAGGGATCCACTAGGCCATCACATGTATTGGATTCTAACATTATTTTACATACATATTTGACACATCACATAGTGTCAAATCCCTTGTCATCTAGTCTCATGGCACCCAAGTATACATTATATGATGGTAAGGGTGACCCAGATCATTATCTCAAAGATTTTCATGTATCATGCTTGGACAATGTGTCCAATGATTGGATTATAATGAATTTATTTCCATGTAGTATCAAAGATTATTCCCTAAAATAGTTTTATGATTTACCAAATCAATATATCATGGCATATGATCCTTTTTTAAACATGTTTCTAGCACATTTCTCTATCAACATTAGTGATAAGATAACATATGTACAAGTGGCATAGTTAAAGCAAAATTTGAATGAGCCTATTGTAAATTATGTCTTATGATAAAAGACAATATTAGCCAAATTGAATAGTCCCGTGATCGACTGAGATATTAAGGACATATTTAAACAAAGTCTCTTACCAACATTACATGAAGTTATCTTATTCAAGAAGTTTTCTAAATCAATTGGTTTATGCCACAAAATCAAGGAAAGAGAGGTTAAGCTCTTGTTAATGGGTAAACTCAAGTACACAAATGGATAAAAATTAAATATTAATATTTCAAACAAACCTACATACAATGTAAGGTTCATAGAGAATAGTAATGATCAAAACTCCTCTAAGCAATCTCCTAGATTGGTTTTATTTGTTCCTCAACGTAGAGTCTTCACTAACCTTATAAAGTCACCAACATGGGTTATAAATAGTTCTTGGAATGAAATGTCATATATCTCCCTCACATTAAAAAGGTTGATTCAAAATGACCTCTTCCAAATAACTATTATTCAAATGCATTTTGCGAGTATCACAAGGTACCAGGCCACATGAAAAATAGATGTATTAGCCTAAAGCACAACATACAAGATATCATTAAAGCTAATATCATTGATGTGGGCATACCCATAGAGACATAAAAACCATATAAAATAGAGGATAAGGCACTAAATATATTTTTATATCCATTCTCAGCATACAACCAATAAAGTAAGGGCACATGAGGTGTTCACTATATATATTAGAAACATCCACCACTAGATTCATATCACATAGTTACAAAGGAGGCACATACGTTGCATAAAATTATTGGCATGTACCATACTATAGTTACACATTAACCACTTATCACATTCTTAGAGTAGGAGATTGTGGATGATGGCATAGATATACATTCACTCTTCATATGAGAATACATAGACCACCATCATATACAGAGTGTTATGGTTGACAATGGGTCAAGCATAAACATGTGTACTATTACACTTTTAAAAAATTTGGGCTACACAAATCGAGATATATTACCCACATATATAGTCATTAATTATTTCATTGGACACTTTAGATATCTATCAGGGAGATTGTACTTCAATTATAGGTTGAAATAGGACACATAGCCACTTGATTCCTAATAGTACTTAGTGTTGAGGTATTTGATATATTATTGGGTAGGTCATGGTTATAATAGCTATAAGCCATCCCATATACAATACACCAATGCCTAAAGTACATACATTTTAATTAGGTGGTTAAGGTTGAGGGTGTCCCATATGAGTACCCTCTACCCATCTCACAAGTAGTTCTAATGTAGTTTCCAATTATAGTTCTAACAAAAAAAATCATTACAATTCCATCACCATTACCAAATATTGCATAGATATCAGTTACAATTGAGATTACAAATCTTATGCATAATTCATAGAGTTCAATAGAGCCACCAGTTTAGGCTATGTCTACTCCTATGATATTGACATGTATGCATACTCTCCCAGGCAGACCATTATTAGAGAAAGCCCTATGTCAGTGACATGTCATAGATTCTAGAGGACCTTCCTTTACTTAGTTTATGACAATATTAGTAATATTGGGTTTTAGGGGTTCTTAGCATAAGACACCTACATCACCTACAACTTATTATACCAGATGGGTTCTTAAGACCCCTATAGTTCATAGGGCATCACAGTCAGTGCCATAAATTCATGGCATTACTACATACACAGATTCAAACACAAATTATACAACACAATAGATTATGGTATCATATTTGACCTTTCATAAAACACACACAATCATAATTACTTTATTTGAAACATGTTACAGTGACAATGAGTCTCCCATGAGACTCATTGGTTAGTATGGTTCATACCCTTTTGTATATATTTTCTTCCATCTTACTCCTTATACATAGTTTATTTTTATTTTCTTGTACATAACTTATAATAAAAAGAATACATAAATAATATAGCATGTCAACACACAAAAACATTTAAATATTACTCAAAAGACACAAAATTTATAAATTGTATGCATTTATATGTTTACATTTCTTATATTTGATAGATATTACACATGCTCTCCATTTTAATATAATTAGTTTTATCATACACATATAATTAACTTGTTCTTGAAGAGTGATTTTAAATTACATACAAGACCCTGATCTACTACACTAAACCAAACTTGATATCATCTATCCATCAAGGACATATACACCAATCCAAGTTTATTCATTTTCTACATCTACCCATTTATGGGCATCTCATACATAGTTTCTACTACCAGGTTATATCATTACATTATAGTTTATGCATTGATATATCTTGATATTGATAATTACTACTCATTACTCAAATTTTTTTGCTATCTATCACTAGTTTAGACTCAACATATATACATCCTTGCATTTACATAGATTTGTATGACACAATTATACACATTTTCATTTTTAGCTTTCCTAGTTTAGACTTGATTGTGTTTCTTATGCTTCTTCCATTTCAAGGGAATTTGATTATGTCATTGTTATTTGGCTCTAATCCACTTTTATGTATGTATGCCTTAGACATACACCTATATCCCTTGTGTGTGCTTTCTTGATTGTATTTGTAGACATTTAAAAATGTCCTTTTATGTGTCTTTATGCCAAATTGCTTGTTATTTTCATATTTGGACATTTGAACATGTTCTTGTATGTCTTTTATGCTCATATTTAGTGATATGTACCCATGTCCCTTGTATTTTGGACCCTTGGACTAATTTTATGTGCCTCATGTGTTATTTATGTATGATTTTTTATATGCATCTTTACTAGGACACTTGTCTTTAATTGTTCCACACAATAGTTTTCGATGTTATGAGAGACCTCATGCATCTACCCTTCCTAATTAGGTCTAAGGATGGACATCATGCCCCATCCCCCTAGGTAGCTACTCAAATTTTATATTATACATATTTATTACATTTATCTTGAAACCCTTGTGTAATGTTATATTAAAACATTCATCTTACACTACATACTTATGCTTAGATACTTTTGCATTCCAATTTTATGTTTGCACATTATATCATAATATCACACAGTTATCATATATGATTCGGCTAACACTTTTTATAGAGTTATTGTATTTTGAGGATAGTTATTATACAAGTTCCATAACTAACCTCAATATAGGGGGCATTCATAGGGGTTTCTAATAGAGATCAAGCTTCTACATTGCTACTCATAGATTATTTTCAGCACACAGACTCAATTTTAGAAAGTAGACATAGATCCAACATAGGAAAAAATAGGGTCTCAAAAAGTAGTTCAAATCACCCAAATTTTAGACTAGATAGACATTAGTGCCCAAAATGGGGCACTAGTACCATAGGGTGTTATTGTCCACTACATGTGTTATTATCCAGTAGCCCTAGATTTAGGTCAATCCAAATTAGCTAGAATAATACACTAGGTATAATACATATTTGCACATATACAATCACAAGTTTGAAAATTATGTTTAAATTTTTCTTAGATACATCATTTTATCTTAAATTCATACTAGTTGCTTAGATTAGGGGAATCATGCATGACATGATCACTCCAAAATTTAATTTAGATACACATATACAATTATTACATACTTAGTCTAGAATCATTATACTCAGATATCTGATTGGGGGTATGTGCATGACACATAATTTCCATATGCTCAGTTACATAGGTTGATCAAATGAAATAGAAAACTCCATGTCATTATCTACATTTTATACACTTGACACCATATTTTATAATTTCACCAATTTCATGCCTTACTCCATTTGAAGTGGTTGGCATTCCTGAGTGGCCTAGATCCACCTAATGTACTTGTGTGGCTATGGAGTTGAAATATATAGTTAGTTACACCTAGTTTGATACTTTCAACACTTTATAAAATTTAGTTTTATATTCATCTAATACACATGGGTGGCTAATGATGGAGTCATAGCCTACTTGAGCTCTTGAGCCACCCACATGATAGGGTTAGACACACTTACAATATTATCTAAGTTATTCATAGGTCATGATCCACCAAACAAGGGTTGGAAATGATGGAGTCAAAACCAAATTGAGTTCTTAAACCACCCACCTATGAGAATTGAGTAAATTATCAACTCAATCTAAGATATTCAATAATTTGATCACTATGTACACTCACACACATAAGTTATCACCAGGTTCAATCATTTGTTCATGTACCAATGTGGTGTATTCATTCCTTTCCTCATTCCTATCTATTTACTTAACTTTACTTATATAATTTATTTAACATAGTAATTAACTTTTGATAATCTCTTAAATAAGGACTGATTTTTGCACGTTTCATTATAGGTCATTACTTTGATCGTGTTTCACATACAGAGACCCAACTTCAAATACTCAAACTTAGCTACATGGGTTTCACTTTCTATGTAAGTCCAGGTATGCTTGTTTTTATTTTATACTAATCATTTCACTTTTTTGCAATTCTATCATAAAGGGGGATGGCAAATGTATCACCTAAAAGTGGTATTTGGATGATAAGAGTGTTGATTGAGATAGCCTATTCTTATCTTAGCCCTAGACCTATCCTAAAGCCTTTATCAAACTTTACAAACCATTGTGTAGACCACAAATATCTTCTATCAGCTCAAACATAGTCCTATAAATATATTCCCATATCCCAACCCAATGTGCCCAATGGTCTGCCAATTGGATACTAATGCCACATTTAATGACACTAGAGCCAAATGGGGCTAGTGTCCCCAACTTGGTGTTAGTTTCCCTTACCCTAACTATCCCAAATAAATATATTTTTAAATGTGTTCTCCTCCTAAGGTTGGCCTAAGTACATTTGATTATCCACACAAGCTACAAATCACTATAAATACAAGACTATTATACCTCTATCCATTATATGAAAAATAGATGCAAAAATCCTATTTAAATAAGAAATAAATCGATCAAAATTAAGGTAATCAATCAATATTCTACCCTAATTTTTCATATTACCATATAGAACTACCCTAATCCTAAATTTTGAAGATTTCCAATCTCAAACACACTCAATGCATTCAATACCATTCTCATTTTAACATTCAATTGCACTTGCACCAAACACTAGGTGGGAGAACTACATCAGTCTTGATCCGTCCTTATAGTATTGGTATGTAGGAAACTCTCTTCAAAGCAAGGTGATGAGTATGTCTAACCTATCCTAATAATGAACACACATTTTTATCTCATGCCATACTTTCAAAGAGGATTATGTTTTATACACTAAATTACATATTCTAGGCACAATACAAAGTTATAGATTTCATACACATAGGAACAAAATACAAAAACACATGAAAAAGTTCTCCCAAAAAATAGGAACAATCCTATAAAGAGGACATTGATACCAATTTCAAGACATTAAATCAACATGGTGCTACTGTCTAGGTGGGGAGATACTATCTAGTGAAGAATCAGACATAGGGACCCTATTGAAAACAATCAAACCTATTTGTAACCCAATTTTTAGAACCCAAATCTTTTGTGATAGTCATTTTCTAGATAAGTCTTTATTTATGCATATTTATTACTATTTTTAGAAAGTTAAATTAAGTCAAAATCCATAACAAATCAATGGTTAATTATTTCACTAATTTACAAAAATCATCCCTTTAATCTAACTTAGGAATTACATTTGTAAAACCATAAAAGGTTAAATTATAACCCATCTACTCTCACATCCCTCATATTGGTCTACCAAGAGGCTATTTATGTAAAGTAATAATTAATGTCTCAAGGATTTAGTACGGACCCTTATTATTATTTGGAAAAGAAAGGCACTTATGCATATAATCCTTTGAGTTACATGTTTTCAATTAATCCCATGGATTAATATGTGTCTTAAAATAAAACATTATCCAAATTCTTCTTCCAACCAAACCTCCCTATGATAAATGACACTCATGCTCACTCTTTTATTGAGTGTGACTCAACTAATTCTATCTATAATCAATAGGTTTCTTTATATTAGTTTGATTAAGTATTTTTGGGTGATATCACTAATCAAATACCATTCATTATATGAGATAATCAATAATCAATGCATAGTCCAAGATATGTAATTGTATTTCCTAATGTGCCTTGTGGAGTCTATGAAAATTGATATATTATTAATGCTAAGATGATCATGCACACTGAGAGCATCCCATTCCACAATCCTTCTCCATTTTTTGAAGGCTATAATAGTGGTGATGATGACATTGAATATGAGGAGGCAATAATTGTTAAAGGCAAATAAACACTTGAAAAGCAAATAGATGAAGAAAAATTCAAATAGAATAAAAATTCAAGGATATGGAACAATTAAAGGAGGGAGATGCGTATTATTCATCTAAAGTATCCTTCTCATATGCTCCTACTCATGCATTTGAAAAACTAGTCAAAGTTGATGAACATCCTTGTGGCAGTGATGAGATCTTCCCCACATCATCATAAGGGAATGAAATAGAAGAATAAAAACAAGAAAAAGGGAGATATACCTTTGAGGAGGATGAGTTGTAAGAACCCAAGATTGATGATCCTTCCCTTCAAGTCAGCCTTATCTTCAAACCAATTAAATATGACTTCCTTTTGTTTTCTTAGTAGAAGTAGTCAAGCTTGAAATGAGAAGTCAAGAACATTTAGGTCCAGATGAAGATGATTTATTCTCTGAGCTTGAGTCAAAGGAAAACAAAGAAATCATGAGTTCCTTTGATGACACCATAACCATCCATGATTTCCCAATCCCAACATATTTCATGTTCAAGGCAACAAAGATGGTCAAGATACAAATATAATATCATAAGCATAATGGTCTAAATAGAGAAGTGAAAGTATTGGAGATGCATGTTGAGAATGATCTAATCTGACCCAACTCTCCACATAATTCAACCACTAATGAAAAATTCAAAACGTATTTGATATGGGAAGAACTTGAACCACTCCCATCCCTTCCAAATGACAAATACAAAAAAGAGGATGCTATGTAGGCATCCATTTTCATCAAAGAGTAGCCACCAATCGATCCATCCATTGGATACAACAAAGAACATGCCACTATTAGGCTGGATATTTCAATCAATCTAGTATGTATGAATGTTTAACCCTAGATTCCTAACCACAATATAATGTATGGGCTAAGGTATTTTATTCACCTTATCCTAAGTTATTTCTACCAATCAACTCTAAGCACATTTTTGATCTTTAAAATCCTAAATTACTTGGTTTTCATGAAAATAACATAGATAAATCTATATGGGATAGTGAATTCTATAATAGAGGACAACATAGACGCAAGTATATGTTTCTTTTTCCCTTCTCAATATCCTAAAAAATCAAGTGTCTAACTAATTCAAACATCCATTTTCTTGAAAACCCTTGTGTATAATTTCTTTTCCCTTTCTTTTCTTTTTATTTCCTTCCTATCCCTTGTTGTTAGCATAGGTTTGCTTTTGTTTGTTTTCTTATTTCATTGTTGGGTTTATCCTAATTGATTTTCCCTATGATTCCCTTGTTAATAAAAGTAATAAACAGAAAGGTTCTTTCATAAGTAACATAGATGGACCTCAAAGAGATTAATTTTAATTTTTCTTGAGAATATGATGTAAATTACTATGATTACTTTATTCATTTCTTGAATTTCAAAGGTCAATGATTCTTAACAGACCTTTTGAATTTAGAAAAGTTACTATCTTGTTCAAACCATTAAATACACCTAATAAAATATCTAATGAATATGTAGTATTGATTCAATAATGGTTTGTTTTGAGTTATCATGAACTTGTTGATTTCCTTTACCTATGGCTTGGTCCCCAAGACTCAATGGATGAATGAAGAATTTATTTTCAAAATGAGTTGATCTAAAATATAAAATATGAACTTTCTCTTTGAAAGGGTGATTTTGGAAGTCTCCACCACAAGATTTATGGCCTTGTTGGTAGTAGATCAAGGCCTTTAGAATGGACCAAAGGTATCTTTATTAGGGCTATAAATGATTGGATGATAGTAGAGCAATGCGCACACCACTTCACCCCAAGATAAACTATAAAATTATTATTTTCCCTTTAATTGTTATGGACTTATGGAAATCTGAATTACTAAGTGTGAATGCAAAAACAATTAAATTAACCACTTGATCACACACTTGATGGTCATTGGATTGATTATTAGTTTAGTATATCATTTGTTCCTATATACTTTAGTACATTTGAATTCTAATTTATTTTAGGTGATTGCTTGTAGCTAATGCTTTTTATTCTTGTGAAATTAGAGATTATGGATTCTCAAAATTCTCAAGAGTATTTCCCAATAAGAGTCACTATATGATGTTTATTATACAACATGCCCCATTTTCAAATTATAAATATAGACCCTCTTTTTAATTTGGAATTTGGTATTTTACTTTAAGGAGTTTGTTGGTGGTTTCTTGTTTAAAATTACCTTCTTGGAAGTACAAATTTTATAGATGTGAAGATTTAGATCTGAATGTGCTTCATTTTTTAGCCAAGTTTCAATAATAAGGAGTTTACATCTTAAAAACTTGGCATAGAAATCACTTCTAGGATTAAATTATGTCAAAATATAAATTTGAATGATTCTATTAAGTCTTGGTCTATATTCATGCTTGTCTTTTGAAACACATTTTGTAGCATCATTTTTAAACCATTTTGCCTTGGACTGAAGCAAATTATCTAACTATTTTAGAGTTTAATGCTTTTTTTCTTGAATATTTTATCTTTTTTTAGTTTAAATTTAAGATTAATTGACTACATGTTTACTTTAGTTTGCCTTTTACCTTATTCGATTTCATTAGAATGGATGAAATTTTATTATAAAATGGATTTAGTTTCATTCAAAATAGATTCCTTTGACCAATTTTATGCAATTTTTATTTCATTTCTAAAGACTTATACATTTTATTTTTAATAAACTTATTTGTTTGCTTTCAAATTTAGAATTGTTGTTTGAGTTTCTTTATTTTTTTACAGGTGCTTAAATGAATCCCAATGCCACATAGACAATTATCATGGCTCCCATTGGTCTAGACCAGTTTGAAAATACTTTCAACATTTAGTTGATTTTGCATCTTTGCCTAGAGCCATGTGTCATATTTCTACTCAGTGGGACTAAGAGGATTCTTCAAAGAGTTTCTTAGAGCCACATGACATCTTTTAACTGCTCTATAAGACTTAGTTGATTTTAACAGACTTACCTATTGTGCCTCCAAATTAAAAAAGATCCAATCAAATAGATCAATGGGTTGTTTCCAAGTGTCAATATCCCAATGACCCACTACCCCAAATGAATTTGTATCATTGCAGAGCCTTTGAGTGAGCAGCTTAGTGAGATGTTACCATATGAAAACATCCTAATGACCCGTTATCCTAAATATGTTTGTATAAGCCAAATATCATCTAAGCAAGTGAGTTAGTGGGATGATAAAATGTGGTAACATCCCATTACTCCATAGGCTTGGGACAGTCCATGCAACTTCTAAACCCATGAAAAATCTAGGTGACCAAGATTGCATTAGGTGGCATGATCTTGCTATGTCATGACTGAAACATAGTCAACACATATAAAACTTCCATGAGCAACATAATATATAGGAGAAACCACTTGGGAAAGACACTAATAAATAAGGAAACACTGACAATGATGTCAACAAGACATTGGATTAAACTTGATGGCTCATCTAGCTATCAAAACTATCAAACTATCAAACTTTATGTATCTTGTTTTATACATTAATTTACTTTCACTGTAGGTGCTTTATTCCTAACGGACACTAGATTAAACTTGATGGCTATTTATAAGCCATATCTACAACTCACATGAGTATCTGATGAATCCCAATTAATCCTTTTATATAAAAATATTTTTTTGATAACTCTTTTATTTGATATACTTGGCCTACATATGTATATGGTAACCCTATTTTCCTCATTGGATTTTATACTTCATCCCATAGACTCTCTCACCATCCTTAGTGAGAGTTGTGCTAGGTTTGGCTCAACTATGGCCTGGTTTATGCAATAATTTATTTGCTTAATAAAATATAGTGGGTATACATTAGAAAGTGAGAACTATCTTATGTTTACTCCCTGCTCTCACCTCTTGTATCTTTTGTATCAATCTACTAGATTAAATTAGTTTAGAATTTATGCAATCTACTATTAGTGTTATATCTTGATTTATTGAATCTTTGTTTGTACCTATCATTGCATTATTATACTTAAGTATGATACATACCTATCTAAATTAGTTGTGTTTCCATGTTATATATGTATGTTAATTCTGTTAGGAAACAAGGTCCACATTTAAAATACATTTGGCTTTGTCTAAAATATTCAATAAAGACCCTTAATATGGAATGGTCATAATGAGCCAATTGGGTTACCCTCCATACCAAGACTTGGTAATTCATACCTTTAGGAAAAAAAATCTCTATGGGAACTTATTTTATCAAGAGAGACAAGGATTAACAACCCCTGCCTGAGTTGGCATGTTGAGAGACCCATAAACAGTTTCAATAACAAATTTAGCATTGGTTTTTATGACATGGTAAAACTAAAAAATACTCACCACTATGCAAGTAAAATTCACAATTTATTGATGGTGGAAATTATGTAATCAAGTGTTCTATTAAATATTTTAATGCACATAGATCAAGTATAATTCATGTATAATTAAATGCTAAACTCATGATGCACAAACAAGTACCAAATTTTCTATGTAAAATTTAACAAAAAAGAATATATGTATGTATGTATGTATGCATTGTTAGGAATAAAGCTCCTACATTGAAAATAAATTAATGTATAAAACAAGATACATAAAATAAAGACAAGCAAGAGGACACATTACATATATATTACATAGAAACCTTGCAATATGAAAGGAAAAGCCATGAGAAAAATGGTAGATCCAAACTTCATTAATAACTCAACATAAAAATCTCTTCTACAATATCTCCTACATATAAAATCCTTTTGTGCGTCCATAAAAATCACTCAATGCTTACACCTGAAGTGTTCATGTTTTAAACCAAGCTAATATAGCCTACAATATCCAACCTCCAAGCATTCAAACCCAAGGTTTGCACATATCCTATAACATGATGAATTTATAAAGGAGATCTCATGCTAATAAATAGAATTTACAACATAGAGAGGAATAAGATAAAGAGGATAAAATTATGGCATATTACAAGTGGTGACACTATTCAACAATAGGGAATCTTGTCCCCCCAAGTGCAAAGTCAAGCCTTTGATTGACATCTCATCATGCCCAATTGACCACTCTATGTGCACACCCTTATGCTCTCCCATGCTATATGCCCCACTCCACATGTGACCTCAATATTGCATGGTGATCCTTGTCTCACACTTTCCCATGTGGACACATGTGTGAGTCAAAATATTCTCACTTTTAACCTCACCAACTAAGATCCCATAGACAACTACACCCCACAACACATGTCAAAAGTAGAAATGTGTGATCCATTATCATTATGTCCTCACTTGCTTTCCATAAGCCAAACCATGTGACTTAGTGGAAAAATGCATCCCACTTTTTCTCACCTTCACTTTTGACTTTCAAATATGCTCCATGGGCCATACCACCCACTATGGGTCATGTCAAGTCATCACTTAGCCACATCACTAACCATCCACATCACCACCATGACACATCACCATGAATAGTGACCATGGATAGTGCATGTGAATAGTGATTTGTGAACAGTGACTTCACATCCTAACATTATCGCACTTGAATTCAATATACACAGGCCTTTACCATACCTAAGTATTCTACAACCATCAACTCATCCATGCCCTTTGCTACCCTGACACAGACCTAGTAGAAGTTTTCTTGCACTACTAAAAATTATCTGTATTAACTGAATTTATCAACATCTAATATTCCATAACATATTATATCACTAAAGTGAAAAATCACTTCTCCACACCATAGATCAATCCTCTAATGGGATTCTAACATAAACCACTCATAACATCCACTACTTGGGAATGCCCAGTTTAGTGGTCATCATGGCATTACAAGGCTTCCTACTCCTGATGAATCTAATACATAGGACCTAGCCCATGTCATAAACATATACAAAACACTCCAACACCCTAAGTCTAATGGTCAACAATGTCCTTATCTTTCTAGGAACATCAAGTCTCACTTTTTTTTCATCATCTTCACTTATTATTCCTCAACTACTTCAAAAGAGGTACAGCTTCAAGTTTGTCTATACCACCTTCCTTTGCATGGATTTTTATTCACTACAACATCTTGGCTAACAACATGTGGTCAGTAGGATACCACATCAACACCCATTTTATTTGTTTATAATAACCTCAAAAAGGTCATGCCTTGTCCTCCATATCCTCTAAAGGAGACTGACTTACTCCTCAAGCTGTAGAGTTGCTTCTCCATTAAGAACACTATATATGCTTTTGACTTGTCTAGTAAATATTTTTCAACTTTTTATTCAACTCTCCTATGGTATTCTCCTCATTAAAATGAAGAGATAATGATCTTCACCAAGAGATCCTCCACCATGCTCCATAAAGAGACACCTACCAAAATAATTTTTTTTTCTTTCTTTAATCTCTAAGTCTCTCCTCCTATCATAGTAGCTTCACCTTGCATATAACTAACCAACAACCATGGCTCTGATACCAGATGTTAAGAATAAAGTCTTAATACTACATGTTAGATCAATGAACTATATCCTATATTTTAAGAAAATAAATGTGGAAAACAAGCTACACAAAATAAAGACAAGAAAGAGGACACATTACACAAAGATTACATGGAAACCTTGTAATCTGCAAGGAAAAACCATGGGCAAAATGGTAGTTACAGACTTCATTAATAACTTAGCATAAAACTTTTTTATACAATAGCTCCTCCATAGCAAATCCTTCTGTCATTCCATACAAAGCATTGAATTCTTACACCTAAAGCATTCAAGTTATGAACGAAGCTAATCTAGCATATAAGATCCAACCTCCAAGCATGTAATCCCAAGGCTTGCATGGATTCTCTAACAGGATGAATTTACAAAGGAGATCTCATGCTAATAAATAACATTTACAACAAAGAGAGAAATAAAAGAGAGAGGAAAAAAAGGTGCCATACTCCAAGTGGTGACACTATTTAGTAATAGGAAATCTTATCCCGCATGTGCAAAATCAAGCCTTTAAATGGAATCTCATCATACCCACTTGACCACTACATGTACACACCCATGTGATCTTCCAAGTGCTATGCCCCACTAAAGATATGAAATCAATATTGCATAGTGATCCTTGTCTCCCACTTTCCCATGCAAACACATGAGTGAGTCAAAAGATTCCCATTTTTGACCTCATCAAATAAGAGCCCACAAGTAATTATGCCCCATAACTCATGTCTAAATTAGAAACATGTGATCCACTATCATTATGTCCTCACATAATTTTCATAAGAAAACCCATGTGACTTAGTGGAGAAATGAATCCCACTTTCTCTCATCTCTTCTTTTAACTTTCAAAGATGCTCTATGGGCCATACCACCCACCATGGGTCATGCTAAGTCATCACAACCACATCACTAACCATCCACATCACCACCAGGACACATCATCATGAATAGTGACCATAAATAGTGCATGTGAATAGTGATTCATGAATAGTGACTTCACATCCTAACATGTATGTAACAAAAAATGAATAATTATGTTTAGTAAAATTTTATGTGGACAATTCATTAAGTTATTTATTTTCCATGAAAAATATTCATGCATAGCATATGAATTAGCCTTTATTTATTCTCTACCAATATTCCCAATATCCATTGTGTAGTGGAGCTTAAAATATTTTAGCAAAAGTGTGTAGTGTCTAACAGTGAGAACATAACATGAATATATGTTTTGTTATCCATCAATAAACTTAAAAATTTTAATCAATTTGAAAAGAAATAAGTTTCAAATATAAGATTGAAAATTAAAAAAATGATTTATTTTTCCAACATAATGCTCATATATATATTAAACAACTAGAAAATGCAATGTAAAAAATGCATGGAGGTTCAATTAAAGTAATTTTTACTATTGGATATATCATAAATTGTTAGTAAGTCCATGTAAGTTTAATGTTTTTTTAATTAGAGTGGAAATATCATGCCCATAATGACCTTAGTATCATAAGGAAGATATGATTTTATATATATATATATATATATATATATATATATATATATATATATATATATATATATATATATATATATATATATATATATATATATATATATATATATATATATATATCAAACATTTAATGAGAATTTAACATCTCATTTCCTAGTTTATGTATCATTTGAATAACATGAATATGTAATGCTTGGTGGTCTCCACATATTTTTATAAATGCTTTTGTCACTGACCTAAAAAATTTATTTAGGTACAAGATAAAATATTTTATAGTCTCATATGCATTGATAATAAAATAAACATCTCTATTTACTTTCAATGTTGGTTAAATTCATTTTATAAAGCAATTATTCCATGCTTTTGATGGTTTCCTTGCCAAAAAATAAGTTGATTGTTATAATGTCATTTGTATTGCAAAAATGTATTCAATTTCATCCATGTTTAATTCATGGTAGAACATGTCAAAGAAAATAGTTCATATTTTTTTAAAGAATTGATAAAATATTCTCTTCATTTGTAGTAGAAAGTGCATCATAATATTTATGTCTTGAGTATTTTGGTATGTTTCATTTACAAAATAGGAAATTTTCATCTACATTTTTCATGTTTGGTTTTGTGATATATTTTTGTGTCATGATGTTCATGCATTTTGACAATGTTTGAATTAAAGGCCTAAGTATATCTAGTTATGTACCTCTCGATAAAGAATTCAATGGTTGAATTATCAGTAACTCCATGTGTAGGTGCATTATTTGTCCATATAAACTAATGAATATTGGAATTGCCTCTCTTTTGAAACTTAATAACAAAAAAAATCAATAATATCTCAAAAAATAATTTATCTTCACAAAGGAGTTGTTTTAATGCATTCAATATATGTTTATAGTAACAAGTGAAAGTGATCAGATAATGTTTTTATAAGGAAATTGTCTTCTTTGATATCATTCAGATATGGATTGACCACATATAACCAGTTTTATGTTGTTCATATAGTTGTGTCAACATAACCAAAAAAGGCTACCAACAATGATTTACACTTAAACATGTAATTTTTTTGGGTGACCAGTTGGTGTATCATGGAAAAAACATTTTTTAAAACTTATTCCAAATATTCAAGTGAGATATATATTTTATTGGAATTTATTTATTCAATATCATATCTTAATATATTTTTTAAATTAAGTTTATATTTCACATATTTTCTCACTACTTTCTACCCTTTTAATTTTCCTTTCCTAATTTAAACCCATATGCATCTGCCAACCCACTTGATAATGATCTTAATTGATTTAAGAAAAGGTTGGTAATGTGATAAATGAACATATGATCTAAATTTAATAAGTCCCATTACACATTTTTTGGTATGAAATTTGTTTTCATGGTGTTTTAATCATGGGGGTGACCAAATAATAATATGGGGATGCCACTTTCCTCTAAAATTTTATCTTGGAAAATACCAAGAGGTTTTTGTCTATCAGTAAGAGAAATGTTTATTAAGCTATCTTGAAGGTAAATAATGTAGGATGGATTAGTGAAAAAATAAACCAAAGTGTCACTAGTATCTTTTTCATCAATAAAATCATCTATAGGAGTTTTACCATCTAGATTTTCAATGCCCTGCTATCATTATACCTAACATGAAGAATATATTATTAGTATTAGTTCAAATGAATATTTTCCATGTGATACAATGCTAATTTTCATAATGTTATTAAATATTTAATATTTATATGTGAATTTAAATTTCATGATTTGAAAACATACTTATATTATAGTCACCATTTGAGCTTGAAAAAATAGTTTTTTTTCCTCTATGGACTGTGGCAATGCTCTATGTATTACATCAATATTTTGTGGCATAATTTTTTTATCTAAACAACAAATTTGTATATCAACAATGTCTAATTTTCAAAAACACCAGTATTGGTGTGACTAACCCTTAATCAAGATCAGTTAGAACCACTATCAATGGCAATAATGGATTCAAATTAATATTTTTATGAGATCCAAATTTTATTACAAAATCAATATGCTTAGGATATCCAAATTTTGGAAACATATAATTTTTAAATGACCTAAAATAATCATAACATGTTTTATCTACTCTGTCACACCATCGATCATAGTTAATTTTAAGTATGTTTCTTTCTATTTAATTCTAAATTATGTTATATTGAACTTGAAATGTAGTTGCTTACAAATTGGACAAGTATGTATCAGCATGTCTTGTATTTTTTTTGAAATTTTTAACACAAATTTACACTTTGATTTGATATTTTTATTAATTTTAGTTAAAATTTTCAAACACCAAAGGGAATCTGTGACATTTTTCTAGATCTTCCTTCTTGTTGAAGTAATATTTTACTATCATAGAGATCTGAAACATGTATTGTTATGTATTATATTTGATGTTCATGTTTAACCCTAAAATATAGATTAGGGAATCTAGGGTTAAAGGGGATAGAGATAGCCTAGGACACTCTCTCTTTACTAGACCAATTAATTTACAAACTTAGATAAATAATATTCTGAATTTATATACTAAGATTTGTTAAAAATAAAAAGTACAACTATGTTAGATATTACAACAATAATAAAAACAAGATATTTCACTAGATTATTATAAATATTCAAATATGATATGAAACATGATGGAAATGAAATAGATATGGATTTTAGATAAATTGTCTAATTATCAAAATTATACCTATGTGGCTTTGGACACTTGTGTTGACCGCAGACTATTTTATCGACACTTCTTTCTAACCTAGATGTAGTTATCCAGTACATAATACCTGATGGATATGGATGTGATATTATAGGTTATATGTCACCTTTACTCTAGTGTGATCAGATCTAGATCATGGGATATCACTCCTTGTCAAATATAATAACCCTAGTTCATCTTCATAGTGGCTATGGGTAAAATAGGTTAATGGGCTTATGATGTTGAGATAAACCCAAATACCCCTTTATCAGTGGGTTTTCCTACATAGTTAATACTCTAAAAATGGAATCATACTCATGTATTTATCCTCTATGTGTGGGCTTATGTATGCATAAGGATGCAATGTGTGATAAGCAAGTACATAGACTGACCTAACTTGTAACTTGGAAAATATGTCACATGGGATAGTCCTTCCTTACTTCAAACTTATAGATGTGTTATCCCTATGAGTTTTATGGAAATAAGAGAAAATAGGGAAGTTTTACTAACTTAAATGCTTGATTGCATACTTTTAGTATTTTTCATTGTGACTTGTTGGGTCTGTGCTAGGAGGTGGAATGAATGAAGTTTGATCTTGTATATATATATATATATATAAATATATATCCATTTTGTAAATATATCACATTAAATAATTTAGGCCAACCATAGGGATATGTTACATTTGTAAATTGGACGAATTTTATGGAATTGGGTACTTGCATTGGGATATGACACTTATGTCAACTTAGGCATTTGCCTAGGACATGTGTCCAAGCAATTAAAAAACAAGCACAAGTCTATGACTTGTAGAAATAGAATATAATCAAGTTTATAACATTTTATGCATGTTAGAAGGTTGTTCGATAAGTGTTTTAGAGAATTTAAACTTATATTCCAAGAGAGGAAAAAGAAAGAAACTAAATATAAGTATGTTTGAAAAACCTATTTAGTTGTGTACACATTAAATTAGATGATTATAGATAGCTCCTCTTTAGATTGGAGGATGACCTGCAAATAAAATAACACTAGAGCAAATGGTTGGTTATATATATATATATATATATATATATATATATATATATATATATATATATATATATGAGTGGATTGGCTAGCACTAGATAGATCCCAAAATAAAGAGATTCCTTGAGGGATATTAATCCACACATTTTAAACAATTAAGTTTAGAAAATAAAAGATAAAGTAATTGTATCAATAATCAAAAGGTACTAAAATTAAATACAAGAAATGCTTGATAAATAGACTAAAATGATTAATATAGAAATAAGAGGGTCAATATTAATGCTAAATAGTTTAGGTGTGCTTTCAAAAAATAGGTTGGGGGTCTGTGAATAGGTAGACAAAAGGAAAGTTAGATTTGGTTGAGGGTAGGTGGGTGAAAATAACTTGTTATTTTCTACCATAATGACCATCGATGGTTAGTATGACTATCAACAATTGAGATCACTATTGATGTTTGAGATGACTATCGATGGTTAGATAGATAATCGATGGTCAAGATGACTGTTGATGGTTAATATGTATTGGGCTTGGCTAATAAGAGGTTAGATTGATGAGATCATAGAAGGAAATTCTAAGAGATTGGTTTATGCTAAACTAATTACAAAATGTAAACAAAGTAATGTATAGATTGAAAACAAATACTTAGCTTGCTGGAGGTTGATTAGATGAATGGTTGAGGTGGCTGGATTAATGATGAAGTTTGACATGATTCTAATAGAGTAACAATACTTAGCTATCAACCAAGGGGTGGTGATAAGTCAACTCTCTGACATGATGACTGGATCAATGGATTGATGGAAGAAGTGACCTATAAAGAAGCTCTAGATGTAAAAGCTCTTAAAGTCTCGAATTGATCCCTTTTTACCTCTTCCTCCTCTCTTCTTATATACAAGGAATGAGAGGTGTAATAAAATGTTAAAAAGGGGTCCAACTTGTTGTCTAATTTTAACTTCAACTTATATGGGCTCGAACATGAATTAGACATTATAAATATAGAAATCAAGTCAGAATGGTGGGTCATTAAGTTGGTTTAGATAGTGGAACTTGACTATCAATGGTCAGTGTCACCATCAATAATTAAGGTGACCATCGATGGTCAAGGGCTGAGGTTAATTTGAGTTAAAAGGAAGGGTTAAGTTAGTAGGTCAACTTGGATAGGGTCAGGTCTAATTTTTAGTCAAAAAGTCAAGTTGGGGCCTTAGGGGGTCTTAAAGTGGTCTAGGGGAGTTGTGACATTTAGAACCATCATGTATAGATTTTTGGTGTATACATTTAACCCTTTTTTATTATGTAATTTGTATCAATGAGCTGTAAAATAAAAATGGAGTATGGGTCAAAGGTTTGATTACCCTGAGCATGGGAGGATGTTTTCCCCTTAAAATTAGGAGTCAATGAGGTAAAACAAAATTGGGTGTGGGTTTGTTATTTGGTGAAGGTGATGACAAAAAGGTGTTGATAGTTTGGGCACTAAAGCAAAAATAAGTGCACAATGTGATAAAAGTGTGATAGCCAAGCTCATGCATTGACTAGGTTGCTATAGTTGGTAAAAATTAAGGTTGATGCTAGAAGGACAAGTGACAAGTGGACCACATAACCACATTAAGGTGTGGAAATTGGGAAAACTAATAAACACAAGTTTCTTATGCTCTTAGGGAAAACACAATTTAATCAAGTGAAGCCAAAGGTATCTCAGGTAAGAAGTGATCTCAATAAGACACAAGTTGGTTGGGTGTGCACAAGGTAGTGCAAGTTCAAAAAAAGGTCAACATGGTAATTATTTTCATTGTGGTCAAAAGGACCAGGCAAGATCATCATAAACCATGCATGAGTTTGGTCTAAAATGGACCAATGTAAAGGTGATGGGGCTGTTGGTGAGATAGGTAGAGAAGGCAAACTCCATGGGTGGGGGTTTGGTTTGGGTTTCAATTTTTTTTAAAAGTTGTTGTTGTGTGGGGTGAAAATAAATCCCAAGAGCCTAACCATCTATGGTCAGGGGTCTTGAAGTTGAGCATTGGTGGTCACCCTAACTGTCGATGTTTAGGTTAAAAACCCTAAAAGGGTGGAGATTAAAAGTGACTCAAAAAGTCATTTTCAATTTATTTTTATCTCATTTGATTTTGGCATCTGGCATATTGGTAAAATTTATTGATGTTAACTATTAGTGGGTGATTGTGTAAAGGTGATTATTGATCTGATTGAGTTGATTGATGAGGATACAAGGTGGGTAAGGTAGGGCACATGGTTGGGTACAATTCCCTAGATTCCTCCTTGATGATCGTCAAGGAATGAGTTAGGTGTTGATTTAAATTGGTAGTTTAGTTGTGGTTTTAAAATGCATTTTAATTTGATTATTTGGTGTATTTGTTTGTCATTTATTTGGTGGGAGTTTTTTGAGTTATGCCCTAAGTATTAGGGTTTCTAATTTTAGGTGAAGTTAGTTATTGATTTGGGTAATTAGTTAGGGGTAGGTTAGGTAGGGGTGGGTAGGAGATAGGAATTTATATAAATTGGTGAGTATTTTATTAGTTTTGGTTGTTAGGGTTAGGCATATTACATCAATGGTCATGTGCAGTAACCATCAGTGGTCATCTCAACCATTGAGGGTTGATGACCATCAGTGATTGGTTGCCTGACTGTCGATGGTCATTATGGCCATTGAAATTTAGTTATAGATTGTAAAGGTGTGTGTTAAAAAGTGTTAATTTTTTAAAATTTAGATTTTAAAAATGGGATGTGAGGGATAATGTTTGAATGGTAATAGGTAATTGTATGAATACAAATATTTAAAGTATGTGCTTGGTAGGTGTGGGAAATAGTTAAATGATGTAGGGTGATAGGTAGGTGTTAAAATTTGGGTTAGATTTTATTTTCAAGAAAAATAGGTGATTTTTTAGTGTCTAAAGAGGATTGGTCTAATATAAGATGAGGTAGGTGTAATAGGTAGAGCTTATAGGCAAAAAATAGTATAGAACATTAAGTGTGTTTGCTTTTGAAGATTGCAAGAATGAGAGTAGATTTAGATACATGATTGGGGATCATATGGAAGAGGTCAGCCTTAGAGAAATGCTACACTATCATCACATGTCATAGGATGTGTCAATGATTATGGCCCTCATAGAGAAATGGGATCTAACCAAGAACACCTTCCTTATACCCATTGATGAGATGACTATCTTACCATAAGACATTCACAAGATCACATGATTACCCATACAAGGTGATATGATATATCACATTGAGTGGGAGGAGAGAGATGAGTTATTAGAGCTACTATATAGAGATGACCATGATCTCATTAAATGGAATGCTAGAGGGTTTAGCTAAAATATGCTCTATCAGAGGGCAAGGGGTGAGAGGAGACTACTGTAAATGATGATGATGATCATAATATCATGCTTTTTTATTATAGATTTGAGTATCAAGAGGTTTCCCTATCTACTATTGGGTATTCTGGTGGAGATGCTACTAGGCCACACAAAGTTTGGTGGGGTACATATGGTACTTGTCTAGATATATAGGGTGTTGGGTTTTAGAGCTCATAAGAGATATGGAATTAGCATTGGGTTTGTGATATAATAATGGGCATATGAGCACATATAGGTTCTACAATTGATGGGTTGTTATGGGAGGGTTATGCCTAGATGGACCCCATATTTAGATTCATGAGGTAGAGAGATTATTTTGCTCTATCAAGACCAAATGGAATGATATATGACATTGATTGGTTTAGAGGTGTACTAGAGGCATTGGTTATTAGTGACATGATTTGGAGGCCATACATTAGGTTTCCATAGTGGTTTGGATACAAGAGACACACATTATCCATACAAAGTTACAAGTGGATCTTTAGTAGGTAGGATGGGGAGGTAGCTCATCCCATTTGATAAGGTGTAGAAATAATTTGGCCTGATATAAGGGATTATAGGTCTATTCTTATGGTATATGCAAGATGATGAAAAGATCCTACTACCTAAGACACAACTAGTCTAAACATTGCTTGATCATGAAGAGTTGTCATTTAGGGGCAAAATAGATGATGATGGCTTTGTAGATGGGTACCCTACATGTTATCAGGCACAATATGCAAAAAATATTTTCATGGTGATGATGGTGGTAGGTAGCCTATAAATGTTAACCTAGCTAGTAGAGGTCAGTAGGTATAAGTATAGGGGGTTTCCCTAGGTACCTAGGTAGGAGTAGGGCTAGCCATAGCATAGGTTCATGTGGTAGCTTTACATGGTCAGTTGGGTATAACACAAGGTTATAGGTGAGAGACTAGGTTAGAGCTATACTAGCCTTGGTTACCCAAGAGAGAGACTCTTTGAAAGAGATCAGAGGAGGAGCCACAACATCTGTAGGAGCATTGGGCACTATTTATGACATGGTATCTAGCCATAATGGAGGAGCTATGCTACTATGAGGCCATAGTCTTGAGATGTTATCCTGAAGAGCCCCAATGGGGTGAATATAGAGCTAGTTCAACAAGTGGTACTAGCATGGTGACACTAGGTCAATGGGATAATTCTATAGGTGGATAGGTAGGTACCTTGAAAGGATAATCACTAAGAGGCAGTGGTGCCCTAGGAGATAGTAGTGCCCTAGGGGCATGGTCATGACAAAGTTTTGAGATATTATATATTGTTGTATATCATTTTGATATCAGCCTATGAGTTGGTCTGGTGAGATTTACATTTTTAGAGAGATACATGTATATTTTTGTATACATTATGATGTTATGGATGACAAACTCATGATTTATAGTTATGATCCTCATTTATTACTTATCATTCATGGTTTGTGGTTTGATGCTTTATGCTCATGATGTTGATTATAGTTGCATTAATTATTGATGATGTTATTTTGATCCTATTTATGTTATGGATGTGGATACTAATGTAGACTCACCTAGCTAGGCATGTGATGAGATGAATTTTGTTTTGATGCTCATATGATATTTATGACATGTATGGTTATGATGATGTCATAACATGCTAAATTTTAATGAGTATATATTTCCTTATTTAGATTTAGACATGTGGTAAAAATGGTTTTATTATTTTTTTTCTCATGGATGGTATGATGTTAATATGATGTTGATGGTTATGTTTATGGACATTTTTTATGCTATTAATGTCTATTTTGACTCATGCTATATGTTGATATGGTTATGGTTATGGTTATGGTCATTATGCTTAAGGTAAAACACATAAAGTAAGTTGAATAACAAACTTAGATGTAATAAGGAGAAGGTAACCAAGAGACAGATGTCCAATTGAATATATATCAACTAGTTATGAGAGGATAATAATAGGACATGATGCTTCTTCTTTGGTAAGGACTTAAAAAAAACCCAAAGTTGCATTGGCTTAAGGAACATGAGCCCTTCAAATGATTTTCATTAGAATTTATTAGTTGGTTAAAAGGTGCCTTGATCACGTAATGTCAAGTGAGCTCAAAATCACTTGATTATAGTGTATAAAGGGGATATGGATGAGACATGTAACCTTATTGAAAGACTAACATGCATATTCTAGAGGTTACCAAAGAGTCAGTATAAACAAGCCTATGTCATACAAAGTGTAGACTAATTGATGTGAGAAGTCTACTCATGAGATCTGATTACAACTTTCAAAATTTGTTTTTTTTACTTGATAATGGGTTTTTTTCTTATTTTTTTGTTGATTGGGAGTGTTGGGGAAGCTGATCAATGTGGGAAGCTTCCAATAAATTACTATAATTTGACAAATGCTTTACTCTTCAATCCTTCAAGGGAGTGGTCTAAGTGTGTGTGCTTTATTTAGTTCCTTTTGATAGCTATCCTTCAAGGGAGTAGTCCACCTTTTATCAAATTTTATATGTTTGTAGCAATTTCCCTTAAAGGGATCAATCTACGAATGCTAAGGATGACCCATGATTGTTTCTAGTTATGAATTTACTTTTTCTTTTTTGATTTCACTTGACATATACTATTTTATATAGGCTTAAGGGTTCACCTTTATGAAGGAAAAACTAAAGGCACAAGAAGGTGGATTAGGTGTAAAGAGTTTTAGGTGACAATGACCATGGGAATCTATTCTATGAGATGGGGTGGGAAGTACCATGAGAATCATGCCATGGTACCCATTATTCAAGATTAGGCTATGATTGTGATGGATAATCACATGATTCATTTTATCATTTGACCATAAAATAGGGAGATGAATGTGGTTTGAAGGCAAGGGATAAGCTTAATGTTAGGAACCCAAGGAAGCACCATTGATTACCATGTACAAGCAACTTAATATGCAAAATTAAACCAGAATCAAAAGTAACTAGAATTCAAAAATAACACAGAATATGAGAGACAGTACACAACTTGTATTAATACTCATCCAGAAAAGAATACAATAAAGAAGATGCCAATTCTTCTTCACACCTCTTAGAGGCTTCCCACACCTCAAGTGTATAGTAATTATTTCTTCAAAGCTCTTTCTCTCTCTTATGGTCCCAACACACAACTCAAACACAGAGTTGGTGTTCACCTCCAACCAGTCAGTATCCACTATTGCCAGTACCCAAGTGCTCCACACACTCCACAAGTGCTCCACGCACTCCAAGTACTCAATGTACTCCAATATCCCATGAACTTGCAACAACCTACAACTCAAATGATCTTACTTATGGAAGGAACTACCTTGCCTTCCTCTTTTCTCTCCAACTGAGTACACACTGTACTCCAAGTAGATCCTACCTGATCCTACTCCCTGTTATGTTGTTGTCACCTTGATTCTGCTGCCACCTATAGATCAACCTGGTTCTGTACACCTGCAAACCTTAGACCTTGTACACACATACACTTGAAGATCAATGATCTTACTTACCATGTAGATCTCCAAATGTGGCCTTGCACACCTACTGACCAAGATCCTACATACATGAAGAATCCGTTTGATTCTCCAAACCAGCACCCATACTTGGTATTGTGGCACTAGGAGGAAAATACCATGATCTCTTCACTCTGAAGGAGCTAATATTTTCTCTCTTACTTTATAGCACACTTTTACAATACAACCTATGAGTCTCTTAAATAGATCTCATGCAAACAATAATTAGACATCTAATTACAATAATTAGATCCGGAGCTTCAAGTCTAAAATTAGCTCTTAACATGCAAACACTCGGTTCGTTAACTAAATGTCCATGCAATGAGCAGTTTCAAAATTTCACAAGCGACCGACATTGGTCCCTGTCTACCTGGAGGTGACCGACACCAGTCGATCCCTGACCGATGTTAGTTGATCTTCCTATCTAATACTGACTGACATCGGTTGGCCTGACTGATGCTAGTGTCTGTGACACTTCAGCAACCTCCTCCAATGTCTGCATCAGTGAAACTTTTAGCTCCACAACCTAACAATCTCCCACTTAGAGATAAACAACTACATTGTACCTACACCTGTACCCCATCTAATCTATTTCTTGGCTTGTATCCCTCTTCAAGCTCAACCTTGAAGACCAACCACCACACAACCTGTGGTGCACCTCCTGTCATCCAAGTAACCTGCCGCATTTGCATCTACAAACACATGTAGAAAAGAACTTGACCCTGCATAGCATGTCGACCTACTACTGGTCCCTCTCAAATACCTAAGAATCCATTAAACTACCCTCCAGTGCTTCTTTCCCAGCTCAGTGCCAAACTTTCTGATAGCACCCACTACTTAGGCAAACTCAGGGAGTAAACATGTACTTAACCTCATCATGTGATTGGGGACCCTATTCTGTGAACTGTCCATCCATAGGTGTGTTTCCCTATTCTACATCCTGCACTACCTTCACACAATCATCTTGTGACAACATCAACATGTGATCTCCCTGTCTCTAGGATTACTCATGCCAAAGAATTTTGCTGCTCCAAATCCTTCATGGCAAACCACTGAACTAATCTTACCCTTAGCTCAGCAAAACCTTGTATTTACAAACCTGCTAGCAAACCATCCACATACAGTAACAAGATAATGTTGTGACCATCATCCACCTGGTAAGACAAACACAATGGTTACACTGACATTGACTAAAGCCCTGCTTTGTCATCCCCCTGTCAAAACCTGTACCACTATCCTACAGCTTCCTCAAGACCATATGACCTGGCCTTCCATCTCATGTGTCCATTCTCTCTATTCTTTAACCAAGGTATCCATTCATCTTAGTGCTTTCATACCGGCTGGCAACCCTACCAAATCTCCCGTTTGGTCCTGCATCCTGTTCATGCCATGCTCCCACTGTTTCCTGGATCCTTCCTTCTCTACAGTCAGCAACTAGTATAAAGAAGAGGAACAACAAATTTGAGGCTTACTTACACTTTTAGTCCTCCCCATGGGCATTTGAGACTCCTTGACAGCTTGCTGTCCACCCAAAATCTGTCTCAGTGACCCATCACCACATAGTCTGCATCCGATTGATGTTAGTTCCATGTGACTGTCCAGGTCACCAAGCACGGTTATCCTACTGACGTCGGTCTCCACCTACCTCACACCATCTGACTCCTCTGGTCTACACATGACCAATGTTGACACCTATCTATTCGATGTCAGTTACCCTTGACCGACATGCCAGTACCTGTGTATGCCTGTGAGTGATGACTTTTTACCCACGAGCTCTCCATGGATCAAAACCCTATCCAAACTGCCCTGCTCAGAGGTATCTCAGCCCCATCTGCTGATCTCTGTCCATCATCTCCTCCAAGAACACCAAGGCTTTTCAGTTCTTAAGTTTATCAAACACATCTGACTTCCTCTTAAGAACATGCATCTCCTTCTTGCTCATGTGACCAAGCCTACAAAGCCACGTCTTCACAACAGAAGAAGAATCAGTAATATAAGTAGATAGATAAAGGATACCTACTTTCTTACCACCAGCTAATTCAAGTGCATCCACTGTGAGAGTTCTTGTGCATCTCTCATCACCCAACTTTCTTGAAGTAATTGCCTGCATCTTCAAGACTGGGACCTGCATGACCTCCTTCAACACCCATGTGTTGGCTACCTGCAATTTCAGCTTCACTTCCCCTTTGCCAAAACTTTGACAAGGCTCACCAACCCCTCTAGAAAAATACTTAGGGCTACATGGAAAGAGGCAACAAAATCTATAAACCACAAGATTCTACTTTATCCAAGAAACATCCAAGAGCATCCTGTGCAACAATACCTGCAACATCTGCTTCTTCAGTTCTTTCATGCTGATCTACTACCAACCAATAATCTTTCTTTACCTGCTCTTTCTCTCCATAACACTATAATTGACCATTCATATTTTTCAATTTCTCCATTCTTAGTGTACTTTCTTTTGCTGTTGCTATGCTCCCACTCAATCAGAAACCCCTGAGAGTGACCTGTAACCAAACACAAAACTTGCTTTCTGTAACCTTAGCTCTGATACCAATTATTAGGAACCCAAGGAAGCACCATTGATTACCATGTACAAGCAACTTAAGCATGTGAAATTAAACCAGAAGTCACAAGTAACTAGAATTCAAAAATAACAAAGAATATGAGAGACAATACACAGCTTGTATTAATACTCATCCAGAAAAGAATACAATAAAGAAGATGCCACTTCTTCTTCACACCTCTCAAAGGCTTCCCACACCTCAAGTGTACAGTAATTCTTTCCTCAAAGCTCTCTCTCTTATGGTCCCAACACACAACTCAAACACAGAGTTGGTGTTCACCTCCAACCAGTCAGTATCCACTACTGCCAGTACACAAGTGCTCCACACACTCCACAAGTGCTCCATGCACTCCAAGTACTCAACGTACTCCATGTAGATCTCCCATGAACTTGTAACAACCTACAACTCAAATTATCTTACTTATGGAAGGAACTACCTTGCCTTCCTCTTTGCTCTCCAACTGAGTACACACCGTACTCCAAGTAGATCCTGTCTGATCCTGCTCCCTATTGTGTTGTTGTCACCTTGATTCTGCTGCCACCTACAGATCAACCTGGTTTTGTACACCTGCAAACCTTATACCTCACACACACATACACCTGTAGATCAATGATCTTACTTACCATGTAGATCTCCAAACCTGGCCTTGCACACCTGCTGACCAAGATCTTACATACATGAAGAATCCTTTTGATTCTCCAAACCAGCACCCATACTTGGCACTGTGGCACTAGGAGGAACACACCATGCTCTCTTCACTCTTAAGGAGCTAATATTTGCTCTCTTACTCTCTAGCACACTTTTACAATACAGCCTATGAGTCTCTTAAATAGATCTCATGCAAATAATAATTAGACATCCAATTACAATAATTAGATCTGCAGCTTCAAGTCTAAAATTGGGTCTTAACATGCAAACACTCAGTTTGTTAACTAACTATTCATGCAATGAGCAATTCTGGAACTGCACAGGTGATTGACATCGGTCCCTATCTGCCTAGAGGTGACCAATGCTAGCTGATCCTTGACTGACGTCAGTTGCTCTTCTTGTCTAATACTGACCGACATCGGTTGGCCTGATCGACGCCAGTGTCTATGACACTTTAACAACCTCCTCCAATGTCTGCATCAGTGAAGCTTTTAGCTGCACAACCTAACAATCTCCCACTTGGAGATAAATAGCTATATTGTACCTATACCTGTACCCCATCTAATCTATTTCCTGGCTTGTATCCCTCTTCAAGCTCAACCTTGAAGACCAACCACCACACAACCTGTGGTGCACCTCCTGTCATCCAAGTAACCTACCACATCCACATCTACAAACACAAGTAAAAAAGAAATTGACCCTGCACAACATGTCGACCTACTATTGGTCCCTCTCAAATACTTGAGAATCCATTGAACTGCCCTCTAGTGCTTCTTTCTTGGATCAGCGCCAAACTTTTTGACAGCACCCACTGCTTGGGCAAACTCAGGGAGTAAACATGTACTCAACCTCATCATTTGATTGGGGACCCTGTTCTATGAACTGTCCATCCATAGGTGTGCTGCCCTATTCTGCATCCTACACTACCTTCACACAATCATCCTATGACAACATCAACATGTGATCTCCCTGTCTCTAGGATTACTCATGGCAAAGAATTTTGCTGCTCCAAATCCTTCATGGCAAACCACTAAACTAATCTTACCCTTAGTTTAGCAAAACCCTGTATGTACAAACCTGCTAGCAAACCATCCACATATAGTAATAGGATAATGTTACGACCATCATCCACCTGGTAAGACAAACACAATGGTTACACTGACATTGACTAAAGCCTTGCTTTGTCATCCCCCTGTCAAAACCTGTACCACTGTCCTGCAGCTTCCTCAAGACCATATGACCTGGCCTTCCATCTCACATGTCCATTCTCTCTATTCTTTAACCAAGGTATCCATTCATCTCAGTGCTTTCATACCAGCTGGCAACCCTACCAAATCTCCCATTTGGTCCTGCATCCTGTTCATGCCATGCTCCCACTGTTTCCTGGATCCTTCCTGCTCTACAGTCAGCAACTAGTATAAAGAAGAGGAACAATGAATTTGAGGCTTACTTACACTTTTAGTCCTCCCCATGGGCATTTGAGACTCCTTGACATCTTGTTGTCCACCCAAAATCCATCTTAGTGACCAACCTCGGTCACCACATAGTCTGCATCCTGATTCGACGTCGGTTCCATGCGACTGTCTAGGTCGCTGACATGCTGGTTATCCCACCAACATCGGTCTCCTCCTACCTAACACTATCGACTTCGCTGGTCAGCACATGATCTGACGTTGGCACTTGTCTATTTGACATCGATTACCCTTGACTCGACACCAGATACCTGTGTATCACCTGTGAGTGATGAATTTTTACCCGCGAGCTTTACTTTGAATCAAAACCCTATCCAAATTGTCCTGCTCAGAGGTATCTCAGCCCCATCTACTGATCTCTATCTATCATCTCCTCCAAGAACACCAAGGCTTTCTAGTTCTTAAGTTTATCAAAGACATCTAACTTCCTCTTAAGAACATGCATCTCCTTCTTGCTCAAGTGACCAAGCCTATAAAGCCACATCTTTGCAATAGAAGAAGAATCAGTAATATAAGTAGATAGATAAAGGATACCTACTTTCTTACCACCAACTATTTCAAGTGCATCCACTATGAGAGTTCTTGTGCATCTCTCATCACCCAACTTTCCTGATGCAATAAGCCGCATCTTCAAGACTGGGACCTGCATGACCTCCTTCAACACTCATGTGTTGGCCACCTGCAATTTCAACTTCACTTCCCCTTTGCCAATTCTTTGGCAAGGCACACTAGCCCCTAAATAAATCTTTCTAAAGTCTCCAAAGACCTTAACATAGAAAAATACTCTATTTCGGACTGCATGGAAAGAGGCAATAGAATCTATAAAAGAAGATTCTACTTTATCCAAGAAACATCCCAGAGCGTCCTGTGCAACAACTACCTGCAACATCTGCTTCTTCAGTTCCTTCATGCTGATCTTGCTACCAACCAACTATATTTCTTTACCTGCTCTTTCTTTCCATAACACCGTAATTTACCATTCATGTGCTTTTCAATTCCTCCATTCTTAGTGTACTTTCTTCTCCCATTGTTATACTCCCACTCAATCAGAAACCCCTGAGAGTGACCTGTAATCAAACACAAAACCTACTCCCTACAACCTTAGCTCTGATACCAACTGTTAGGAACCCACGGAAGCACCATTGATTACCATGTACAAGGAACTAAACATGCAGAAATTAAACCAAAATCACAAGTAACTAGAATTCAAAAATAACACAAAATATGAGAGACAATACACAACTTGTATTAATACTCTTCTAGAAAAGAATTACAACCAAGAAGATGCCACAGTTCTTCTTCACACCTCTACAGAGGCTTCCCACACCTCAAATGTACAGTAATTTTTTCCTCAAAGTTCTCTCTCTTATGGTCCCAACACACAACTCAAACATAGAGTTGGTGTTCACCTCCAACTAGTCAATATCCACTACTGCCAGTACCCAAGTGTTCCACACACTCCATAAGTGCTCCACACACTCCAAGTACTCAATGTACTCCAAGTAGATTTCCCATGAAATTGCAACAACCTACAACTCAAATGATCTTACTTATGGAAGGAACTACCTTGCCTTCCTCTTTGCTCTCCAACTGAGTACACACCATACTCCAAGTAGATCCTACTTGATCCTGCTCCCTATTGTGTTGCTATCACCTTGATTCTGCTGCCACCTATAGATCAACCTAGTTCTACACACCTGCAAACCTTAGACCTCGCACACACATACACCTATAGATCAATGATCTTACTTACCATGTAGATCTCCAAATGTGGCTTTGCACACCTGTTGACCAAGATCTTACATACATGAAGAATCCTTCTGATTCTCCAAACCAGCACCCATACTTGGCACTATGGCACTAAGAGGAACACAACATGCTCTCTTCACTCTGAAAGAGCTAATATTTGCTCTCTTACTCTCTAGCACACTTTTATAATACAACCTATGAGTCTCTTAAATAGATCTCATGTAAACAATAATTAGACATCCAGTTACAATAATTAGATCCACAGCTTCAAGTCTAAAATTGGGTCTTAACATGTAAATACTCAATTTGTTAACTAACTATCAGTGCAATGAGCAGTTCCAGAACCACACAAGTGACCGATGTCAGTCCCTGTCTGCTTGGAGGTGACCGATGCCGACCGATCCTTGACTGATGTTGGTTGCTCTTCCTATCTAATACTGACCGACATCGGTTGGCCTGACCGACACCGGTGTCTGTGACGCTTTAGCAACCTCTTCCAATGTCTGCATCAGTGAAGCTTTTAGCTCCACAACCTAACAATCTCTCACTTGGAGATAAACAATTGCACTATACCTGTACCTGTACCTATACCCCATCTAATCTATTTCCTATCTTGTATCCCTCTTCAAGCTTAACCTTTAAGACCAACCACCACACAACCTGTGGTGCACCTCCTGTCATCCAAGTAACCTACCACATATGTATCTACAAACACATGTAGAAAATAACTTGACCCTGCATAACATGTCAACCTACTGTTGGTCCCTCTCAAATACCTGAGAATCCACTAAACTGCCCTCTAGTGCTTCTTTCCCAGATCGGCGCCAAACTTTTTGACAACACCCACTGCTTGGACAAACTCAGGGAGTAAACATGTACTCAACCTCATCATGTGATTAGGGACCCTATTCTGTGAACTATCCATCCATAGGTGTGTTACCCTATTCTACATCCTACACTACCTTCACATAATCATCTTGTGACAACATCAACATGTGATCTCCCTGTCTCTAGGATTACTCATGCCAAAGAATTTTGCTGCTCCAAATCCTTCATGGCAAACCACTAAACTAATCTTATCCTTAGCTCAGTAAAACCATGTATGTACAAACCTGCTAGCAAACCATCCACATACAGTAATAGGATAATGTTACGACCATCATCCACCTAGTAAGACAAACACAATGGTTATACTGACATTAACTAAAGCCCTACTTTGTCATCCCCCTGTCAAAACCTATACCACTGTCCTGCAGCTTCCTCAAGACCATATGACCTGGCCTTTCGTCTCATGTGTCCATTCTCTCTATTCTTTAACCAAGGTATCCATTCGTCTCAATGCTTTCATACTGGCTGGCAACCCTACCAAATCTCCTATTTGGTCCTACATCCTATTCATGCCATGCTCCCACTATTTCCTAGATCCTTCCTACTCTACAGTCAACAACTAGTATAAAGAAGAGGAACAACGAATTTGAGGCTTACTTTCACTTTTAGTCCTCCCCATGGGCGTTTGAAAATCCTTGAATTCTTGTTATCTGCCCAAAATCTGTCTCAGGGACCGAGCTCAGTCACCACACAGTTTGCATCTGACCGACATCGGTTCCATGTGACTATCCAAGTCACCAACACCAGTTTTCCTACCGATGTCAGTCTCCACCTACCTAACACCACTGACTCCTTTGGTCTACACATGATCGACATTGGTACCTATCTGTTCAATGTCAGTTCCCCTTGACTGATGCTGATAACTGTGTTCACCTATGAGTGGTGACTTTTTACCCGCGAGCTCTCCATGGATCAAAACCCTGTCCAAATTGCCCTGTCAGAGTTACTCAGTCCCATCCGCTAATCTCTGTCCATCATCTCCTCCAAAAACACCAAGGCTTTCTAGTTCTTAAGTCTATCAAACACATCTGTCTTCCGCTTAAGAACATGCATCTCCTTCTTGCTCATGTGACCAAGCCTACAAAGCCATGTCTTTGCAACAAAATAAGAATCAGTAATATAAGTAGATAGATAAAGGATACCTACTTTGTTACCACTATCTAATTCAAGTACATCCACTGTGAGAGTTCCTGTGCATATCTCATCACCCAACTTTCCTGAAGCAATTAGCCACATCTTCAAGATTGGGACCTGCATGACCTTCTTCAACACCGATGTGTTGGCCGCCTGCAATTTCAGCTACACTTCCCCTTTGCCAAAATTTTGATAAGGCTCACCAACCCCTCTAATTGGGGCTGCATGGAAAGAGGCAACAAAATCTATAAACTAAGATTCTACTTTATCCAAGAAACATCTCAGAGCATCATGTGCAATAATACCTGCAACATCTGCTTCTGCAGTTCTTTCATGTTGATTTGCTACCAACCAACAATCTTTCTTTACCTACTCTTTCTTTCCATAACACCGTAATTGACCATTCATGTTTTTCAATTTCTCCATTCTTAGTGTACTTTCTTCTGTTGTTGCTATACTCCCACTCAATCAGAAACCCCTGAGAGTGACCTGTAACCAAACACAAAACCTGCTCCCTATAACCTTAGCTCTGATACCAACTATTAGGAACCCAAGGAAGCACCATTGATTACCATGTACAAGCAACTTAATATGTGAAATTAAACCAGAATCACAAATAACTATAATTCAAAAATGACACAGAATATGAGAGACAATACACAACTTGTATTAATACTCATTCAGAAAAGAATACAATAAATAAGATGCCACTTCTTCACACCTCTCAGAGGCTTCCCACACCTCAAGTGTATAGTAATTATTTCCTCAAAGCTCTCTCTCTCTCTTACAGTCCCAACACACAACTCAAACACAGAGTTGGTGTTCACCTCCAACCAGTCAGTATCCACTACTGCCAGTACCCAAGTGCTCCACAAACTCCAGAAGTGCTCCATGCACTCCAAGTACTCAATGTACTCCAAGTAGATCTCCCATGAACTTGTAAAAACTTGCAACTCAAAAGATATTACTTATGGAAGGAACTACCTTGCCTTCCTCTTTGCTCTCCAACTGAGTACACATCGTACTCCAAGTAGATCCTGCCTGATCCTGCTCCCTATTATGTTGCTATCACCTTGATTTTGCTGCCACCTACAGATCAACCTAGTTTTGCACACCTATAAAACTTAGATCTCACACACACATACACCTAAAAATCAATGATCTTACTTACCATGTAGATATCCAAATGTGGCCTTGCACACCTGCTGACCAAGATCCTACATACATGAAAAATCTTTTTGATTTTCCAAACTAGCACCCATACTTGGTACTGTGGCACTAGGAGGAACACACCATGCTCTCTTCACTCTAAAGGAGCTAATATTTGCTCTCTTACTCTCTAGCACACTTTTACAATATAGCCTATGAGTCTCTTAAATAGATCTCATGTAAACAATAATTAGACATCCAATTACAATAATTAGATCTACAGCTTCAAGTCTAAAATTGGCTCTTAACATGCAAACACTCGGTTCATTAACTAACTGTCTATGCAATGAGCAATTTTGAAACCACACAGGTGACTGACATCAGTCCCTATCTGCTTGGAGGTGACCGATGCCAACCGATCCCTGACCGATGTCGATTACTCTTCCTATCTAATACTGACCGACATCGGTTGGCCTGACTGATACCGGTGTCTGTGACACTTCAACAACCTCCTCTAATGTTTGTATTAATGAAGATTTTAGCTCCACAACCTAACAATTTCCCACTTGGAGATAAATAGTTGCACTGTACTTGTACATATACCCCATTTAATCTATTTCCTGGATTGTATCCCTCTTCAAGCTTAACCTTGAAGACCAACCACCACACAACATGTGGTGCACCTCCTGTCATCCAAGTAACCTGCCACATATGCATCTACAACACATGTAGAAAATAATTTGACCTTACATAGCATGTCGACCTGCTGCTAGTCCCTCTCAAATACCTGAGAATCCACTAAATTGCCTTCCAGTGCTTCTTTCCCAGATCGGCACCAAAATTTTTGAGAACACCCACTGCTTGGGCAAACTCAGGGAGTAAACATGTACTTAACCTCATCATGTGATTGGGGACCCTATTCTGTGAACTGTCCATCCATAGGTGTGTTGCCATGTTCTACATCCTGCACTACCTTCACACAATCATCCTGTGACAACATCAACATGTGATCTCCCTGTCTCTAGGATTACTTGTGCCAAAGAATTTTGTTGCTCCAAATCCTTCATGGCAAACCACTGAACTAATCTTATGCTTAGCTCAGCAAAACCTTGTATGTACAAACCTGCTAGCAAACCATCCACATACAGTAACAGGATAATGTTATGATCATCATCCACCTGGTAAGACAAACACAGTGGTTATACTAACATTGACTAAAGCCCTGCTTTGTCATCCCCCTGTCAAAACCTGTACCACTGTCCTATAACTTCCTCAAGACCATATGACCTGGCCTTCCATCTCACATGTCCATTCTCTCTATTCTTTAACCAAGTTATCCATTCATCTCAATGCTTTAATACCAGCTAGCAACCCTACCAAATCTCCCATTTGGTCATGCATCCTATTCATGCCATGCTCCCACTATTTATTGGATCCTTCCTGCTCTGTAGTCAACAACTAGTATAAAGAAGAGGAATAATGAATTTGAGGCTTACTTGCACTTTTAGTCCTCCCCATGGGTGTTTGAGACTCTTTGACAGCATACTGTCTGCCCAAAATCCATCTTAGTGACTAACCTCGATCACCACACAGTCTGCATCTGACTGACATCGGTTCCATGTGACTGTCTAGGTCACCAACGCTGATTATCTTGCTGACATCAGTCTCCACCTACCCAACACCACTGACTCCTCTAGTCTATACATGACTGATGTCGGTACCTGTCTATTCAATGTCGATTCCCCTTGACCGATGATAGTAACTGTGTTTACCTGTGAGTGATGACTTTTTACCTGTGAGCTCTCCATGGATCAAAACCCTGTCTAAACTGCCCTGCTCAGAGTTACTCAGTCCCATCCGCTGATATCTATCCATCATATCCTCTAGAAACACCAAGCCTTTCTAGTTCTTAAGTCTATCAAACACATCTATCTTACTCTTAAGAACATGCATCTCCTTCTTGCTCATGTGACCAAGCCTACAAAGCCACGTATTCACAATAAAAGAAGAATCAGTAATATAAGTAGATAGATAAAGGATACCTACTTTGTTACCACCAACTAATTCAAGTGCATCTGCTATGAGAGTTCCTGTGCATCTCTGATCACCCAAATTTACTAAAGCAATTAGCCGCATCTTCAAGACTGGGACTTGCATGACCTTCTTAAACACCCATGTGTTGGTCGCATGTAATTTCAGCCACACTTCCCCTTTGCCAAAACTTTGGCAAGGCTCACCAATCCCTCTAATTGGGGCTGCATGGAAAGAGGCAACAAAATCTATAAACTAAGATTCTACTTTATCCAAGAAACATCCCAGAGCATCCTGTGCAACAATACCTGCAACATCTTGTTCTTCAGTTCCTTCATGTTGATCTGCTACCAACCAACAATCTCTCTATACCTACTCTTTCTTTCCATAACACCATAATTGACCATTCGTGTTTTTCAATTTCTCCATTCTTAGTGTACTTTCTTCTACTATTGTTATACTCCCACTCAATTAGAAACCCTTGAGAGTGACCTGTAACCAAACACAAAACTTGCTCCCTACAACCTTAGCTCTGATACCAACTGTTAGGAACCCAAGGAAGCACCATTGATTACCATGTACAAGCAACCTAATATGCAAAATTAAACCAGAATCACAAGTAACTAGAATTCAGAAATAACACAGAATATGAGAGACAATACACAACTTGTATTAATACTCATCCAGAAAAGAATACAATAAAGAAGATGCCACTTCTTCTTCACACCTCTTAGAGGCTTCCCACACCTCAAATGTATAATAATTCTTTCCTCAAAGCTCTCTCTCTTACAGTCCCAACATACAACTCAAACACAGAGTTGGTGTTCACCTCCAACCAATCAGTATCCACTACTGCTAGTACCCAAGTGCTCCATGCACTCCACAAGTGCTCCACACACTCTAAGTACTCAGTACTCCAAGTATATCTCCCTTAAACTTGAAACAACTTGAAACTCAAATGATCTTACTTATGGAAGTAACTACCTTGCCTTCCTCTTTGCTCTCCAACTGAGTACACATTGTACTCCAAGTAGATCTTGCCTGATCTTGCTCCTTATTGTGTTGCTATCACCTTGATTCTACTGCCACCTACAGATCAACTTGGTTCTACACACCTGCAAACCTTAGACCTCACACACACATACATCTATAGATCAATGATCTTACTTACCATGTAGATCTCCAAATGTGGCCTTGCACACCTGCTGAACAAGATCTTACATACATGAAGAATCCTTTTGATTCTCCAAACCATCACCCATACTTGGCACTGTGGCACTAGGAGGAACACACCATGCTCTCTTCACTCTAAAGGAGTTAATATTTGCTCTCTTACTCTCTAGCACACTTTTACAATACAGCCTATGAGTGTCTTAAATAGATCTCATGCAAATAGTAATTAGACATCTAATTACAATAATTAAATCCACAGCTTCAAGTCTAAAATTGGCTCTTAACATGCAAACACTTGGTTTGTTAACTAACTGTTCATGCAACGAGCAGTTCCATAACTACACAGGTGATTGATGTTGGTCCCTATCTGCCTAGAGGTGAGCGATGCTGGCCGATCCCTAACGGACATTGGTTGCTCTTCTTGTCTAATACTGACCGATGTCGGTTGGCCTGACCGACGCTGGTGTCTGTGACAGTTCAGCAACCTCCTCCAATGTCTACATCAGTGAAGCTTTTAGCTCCACAACCTAACACTTAAGTTATCCAAAATGTGTGTTTGATCCTTTTAAACAAAAGAAAGGATGTAGTTTTGAAGCATTGAGGGGCTCAAATTCTAGGTTTCCCTCAAGAGAGGATAATTGGTAAGATCTTGATCCATACTTATGGGTTATGATAAAAGGTCCAAGCTAATTGAAAGCAAAATTACCCCACTTACTTTTCTCCATATTGGTGACATGTTGGTTTTCCTTTAGGATGAGGTCTCTGATACTGAATTATCATATTTTAAGGTGTTTGTTGTAAGCACGTTTGATTCTCTCTTGATAGACATGAAAATAGGCAAGGATGGATAAATGATGCTCAACAAGTAGCTTAAGTTGGGCTCAATGGTGTTAACTATAATCATCTTCAAAAATGATATAATTAAAACATATGTGAAGAGAAGGAATTTAGATCTCAAGAGGTAAGATAGCCTCCACTCCAAACACAAGGTAAAATGGTGTAGCACCTATAAAGGTTTGAATGCTAGTATGATATACCCATAAGGCAAAGGGGATGTGCAAATTCCAATCAAGACCATACACATTGACCATTTTAGTTATTATGTTATTAAGAGTTTTGTTAGAGTCTTCTACCTAGCCATTCACTTGGGGGTGATAAGGTGATGAGAAACTTAACTTGATACCAAATGCATGACAAAGACCTTGGACTTGCTTGTTTTTAAAATATTTTCCATTTTTAGTGATGATTTTGTGAGGAACACCAAATGGTAGATTATGTGATGGTTGATGAAGTTGATAATATTTTTCACTTTGGTTAAGACTAGAGGAATAAACTCTACCCATTTGATAAAATATTTAGTTGTAGTGATTATAGAATGATTTTTTAATGAAGAATGGGGGTTAATTTCACCAATAAGGTCTAGACCCCATTGTGAGAAGGGCCAAAAATTATTGGATATGTAAAGACTATGGCTAGGTGCATGATGCAAATTGGTATGTTGTTGACACATAACATGCTTTTTCACATTATACAAAAAGTCTTGGTTAAGGTTAGGCTATTAATATCCAAGGTGAAGGATGAATTTATCCATGATAAGGACACTAGAGTGTCCCCCATATATCCCCTCATACATTTATTTGATAGCATGAGAAGATTCATGACTGTATAGGTAATGAAAGAGGAGACCATCAAACCTGTGTTTATAAATAATTCCCCCCATAATGGTATAACATGAGGTAGTTTGGATAAAATCTCTTTGATCATTCCTAAAAATACTAGAATGAATGATGGTAAGGTTAATATAGTCGAAGGTCTATTGATACCAAAGATTAGGTTGGCTCTCTTCCACATTGAAGATGGTGGGATAGTCTAGTTTGACATAAAAGGGTGTGGTAAGTTTGTGGATAATGATAGATAGCTTAGATTCTGAAGGTGAAAATAGGATATAAGAGGTGAGGGAAGCCATGGTGTTATAAAACTTGTTGGTAGATTGTGGGGTGGATTGGATATGGTAGTGTTCAAATGATGCTAAGATTTTATTAACTAGTTGTTTGTACTATTAAAAAACATCATTCTTATACTAGTAAGAGCCATTGATTTTATTGACCACTAATTGAGAGTCTCTATATATCCTAATCATTTTGAATCCCAAGGCTAATAAAATTTGAAGGCCTATGATGAGGGATTCATACTTAACCATATTATTGGTACATTCAAAATCTAGCTTGAAGGATAAAGGAGGAGGTTCACCATGAAGGGGGATAAGGATGATGCTAGCTACCCCACCACATTGACAATTTGATCCATAAAATAACATTGTCAATTTATAGGTGAAGTGAGCCTGAGAGAGGGTCACGATGGCCTCATTAGGGAACTCAAGAGGAGGAGGTTGGTTGTCTGCCAAAGGTGATTCATCCAATTGGTTAGCAATCACTTGCCCTTTAATTGACTTTTTTAAAAAGAACTCAAGGTCAAACTTAGCTAAAATCATAAGCCACTTGGCCATACATTGGTTTTGGTATGGCTTTGAGTGCATACACTTGAGTGGGTTAGTACTGGTTATGACATAGGTTTTGTGGTTAATAAGGTAGTGGAAAAGTTTTGTGGCTATGAAGACTAGGGTGAGGCAAATTTTCTTGGTATGGGTGTATTGAGTCTCATACTCTACAAGCATATATTTGATGTAGTAGATAGATTTATCTTTGTGTTGTTCATCCCAATGAGCAAACATTGCCCCTAAGGAATGGTTGGTGATGGAGATATAAAGGTAGAAAGGTTGATCATCTTTGGGAGGGGTGAGGATAGGTTGGGACAAAAGGTACTCTTTGAGTGAATCAAATGCCTTTTGATAGTCATCATTCCACTTGAAAGGGACATCCTTATTTAGAAGTTAGTTGAGGGGCTAGCATTAGTCTAAGAGATAAAATGAGAAATGGATTAAAGTTTCCCCCTATAAACTGTAGAGTTAATTTAGGCTGATTAGAGGGAGCATGTCAAGGAGTGCTTTGAGTTTGTCAAGATAAACTTAGATTCCCATAAGGGAAATGATAAAGCCAAGGAGCTTCCTGACAAGACCCCAAAAATGCACTTCTTTGGGTTAAGGTAAACATGGTAATGGATGAGTTATTCAAAGATAATATTGAGAACAACCAAATGATCCTTACAATATTTAGATTTTACAAGGTCATCCACATAGTCCTCAACAATTTTATGGATAAGGTCATGGAAGATATAAGTCATGACACATTAATAGGTTACACCAAAAAAGTTTAGTCTAAAAGGCATGACCCTATAGTAGAAGGTAATTCATGGGCTAATAAAGGAGGTTTTGTGTTGATCTTCAAGGGCAATTAGGATCTGATTGTTGCCTAAAAACCCATCCATGAGAGATAACATCTCATGGTCAGCTGTAAGAGCATCTAGCTATTTGATGCTTGGTAGAGGGAATTTGTCTTTGGGGAAAGCAAGGTTGAGGTCATGAAAGTCCATACAAATGCATAAACCCATTGTGGCTTTAATTATAGACATGATATTTAAGATCCATTAGAGATAATCAATGGGTTGAATCAAATTGGCAGATAGTAGATGTTAAGTCTCTTCTTTGATGAGAAGGGCTATGCGAGGGTGCATTCATCAAAGTTTCTAATTAACAAGATTGGTATAATAGTTAGTGACTATGTTATGGGTAAATATGGAGGGGTAAATTCTTGGCATGTCACTATAAGACCAAGCAATTGCTATTCTATAATCTTTCAAGAAGAAGTGGAAATCTTGAAGTTCTTTAGAATTTAGTAATTGACCAATTTTGAGAATGTGGGGGTTGTATAAATTTCTTAAGTTAATATTTGTGGTGGATTAATTTAATAATGTCTAAGTCTTAGGAAGAATGGATTTGTGGATGGAATAATCTAGCATACCAAGATAGGTGAGAATGGAATCATCATCCTGACATTGAATGATATTAATTGTAGGAGAGTCAGCTCTTATCATCTCAGGATGGGTCAAATGGATGATTATAGTTTCCCTATGTTGACAAAGAAAATATAAGTTAGGTGGGATTATGTCATCATCCTCACACTCAGGTGGAGAAGATGGTGGGGAAGGGATGTCTTTCTCAATGATGGTGGTAGTAGGTAGTTTGGTTTTATCTATGGGTGGGATGAAACTGAGGCCATGCTTCTCATGAGTCTTTTTGGTCTCAAATGAAGTCAACTTGTGTGGGTCATTCTTAAATAATCTAAAAACCAAATCCTTTCCAAACACATCTATGAAGGTATGTCTTGGTAAAGTCCAAGTTGTTCAGATAGGAGAAACTAGAAGTGAATGGTCAACGTGAAAAAGAGGTGGTAGAAGTGTCAAGTGGTTTATCAAGTATGACATAGAGGAAATGGGTTTGATAGTTTTAAGGTCCAAGGGGAATAATGGCTTTGACATTAGGGTCATAACTAGGTTGGTGGTCAAGTTTCCCATACTCTTAGGGAGTATGGAAAGCATCAAGGGTGAGGAGGCAATATTCCCTAAGTGAAAGATGCTAGAATATGAATTCCCAATGGTTTTTGGTGGGGATTTGGTCTAAAGGGATGGATGAGCTAGTAGATGACTCATTTCTCAAAGGAGAAATGGATTCATCCTTCATGATTAAGGGTTTGTCTTTGGCTAATGAGGGTGTGATAGATGGCAGTAAGAGGATGTTATTGGGATGATAAGTCATGTTGCATGATGGAAAAGGACTTGGGTTAGCTTGCATAGTGATAACCTAAACTTCATGCTCAAATTTGATGCAATGATGAAGGGTATAGGGTACACAACCCATGGAGTAGATCCAAGAAACACCCCATCAAAAAATTATACTAGAATTTACCTTCCACTACATAGAAGAGCTTTAGGAGTATAAGAAATCCTAAATAGATATAAAAGACAATAGTTCCCAAAGTACTGGTCATGGTGTCATTAAAGTATTGGAGAACAATTGAGGTTTTAGACATGCCATTATTGGGTAGTTTAAGTTGATCATAGGCATGGGAGGAGATGATATTAATATTGGCTCCCTCATCAATCATGACCTATTTGATGCGGGTCTAGTTGATGTAAGAAGTGATGAAAAGAAGGGGATCTAGGTCATCAAGGTGGATAGAAGGTATTTACAAATCCTTGAAGTTGACAAGTTTAGAAATTTGTAGAGCACTAAAAAAGGCTACTAGAGGTTGAGGGTCTTTAGGTTGAACCTCTATTGATTTCAATGCCTCTATTATTACTTGGTGATGATGAGGTGAGGTAGAAATTAATTTGTATATACTCATCTTTGTTGGGGTTTGGTGAAGCTATTTGAGTACCACTCTTGATGTATACCTTGGGTTTGGATAAAGGTAAAGGTGCTTGATTTTGACTTGGTTGGGAGGTGGAAGATGGGTATGTCTATGGGATGGACACTTTAGCCTTCCCCTTATCATTTTACTAAGCATAGATAGTATGGATAAAGGGAAGAGTTAGGGTAAGAGATTGGTTTGGTTCCCCTCACTCTGAGGTGAGAGTGGTAAATTAGGTAGGATTTGGGTAGTGGTTTTTATTTATTAGATTTATAGAGGGATAATAGGAGGTTCATCTATTAATAGATCATCCTCATCATAGAGTTGATGGATTATGGTATGGAGAGCTTTGTAGTTCTCTATGTCATGCTCGAGTGTCCTATGATAGGTGCATACTTGGAAGTCATTATACTAGATGATTTTTGGACCTAGAGGATCAAATGGTCTAATAGGAGGTAAGGTCAAGCAAGAGGTTTACATTAACCTTTGGAAAATAGTTGAGTAAGACTTAGCTAGAGGTGGTGAGGGTTTGGAGGTTTTAGCTTTGGTTGGTGAGATGGAAGTTTTTTTAGGGTGGTCTTGGTGATACAAGGTTTGGGTAGGGTGGTGTTCTTACTTCATGAATTTGGTTTTTGTAAGTTATAAGTTGATAAGTTGGAGTTATAAGGTTTCAAGGTAGGTTATTTGGTTATTGATGGCTCTATGAAGAGGGGCATGTTAGAAAACAAGAGTGATGGGGTAACCAAAAGTAGTGGTTGGGTTTTGGTTAAAAAAGTTGGCTTCTTGATGAAAGTAAAAGGATGAGGTCCCAATATATAGGGAAATATTGAGGGGGGCAAAACTATATCCTTCTAGCCTTTTGTTGGTTTTACCTTCTTGGTTGATTTGGTTTGGTACTTGGTTGGTGGGTCTGGTGAGGTTAACTCCAATTACAAGGATGAATGATTAAGGCTCTATGTAGGGAAGAGGCCAAGGGTTTTGGTTGGTTTGTTTGAAGTGATAGATGATCATTTGGTTATTTGGGATTTGGTTCCTTTAGATGGTTGATAAATGGTTAGGTTGGTAGAGGTTTTTATTGGTTCGGTTGATATGATAGCAGGTTAGATGATAGAAGTGATGGGATGGTACATTAAAGTGATGGTTGGAGGTTATTGTTTGGTAATATAAGGGATCCCTAATTAATTCTAGAAGGTATCCCAATCTAAGTTAGGTTTGGAGACAAATTCTAATCTCTAAACTAATCTAGAGAATGGTTTATAGACTGGTCTTATCCCTTGGGTAGTGGGTTTGAAAGATAAACCCATAGGTTGAGAAGGGGGGATCCTTAATCAAAGGATGGAAGATTGGGATACTTGATTCATCTATGGTAGGTTTAGGTATTTTGATCTCTTCCTTAGGAATAATTTCCAAAGGAGGGGTGAATTATTTAGTAGTTGAGGGAAAAGGTAAAGTAGTGATGGTTATTTACTCTGTTATGTTAGTTGAAGTAGGGATTGGTGACTCTAGTACCTCAATAAGTGGAGGAAAGGAAGATGGTGTTTCCTTGGGTTGGGTATCCAAAGGAAGAGAAGGTAACTCCACTACCTCAATAAGTGGAGATGGTGAATAATAAGTAGATTGGGTGTTAGGTTCTTTAGTAATGAATGTGTCAAGAACCATATTGACGGTATGGGCATCACAAGAAGACTCAACTTTGTTGTTCTCATTTTTGGTAGGTGCATGATTGGGAAAAGGTTGTATAAAAATGTCAAGTGCTTGATTTAAAGGTGCATTGGGGTTGTCCAATGTGAGTTCCCCCTTGTCAATGAGGGTTAGGATAATGTTTTTGAAGGTATTACACCTACTAATGTCATGCCAAACTACTCAATGGAAAGCACATAAGTCATTATCATTGTATTAGCCAAGTGTAAGATGAGAAGAGTAAAATTGTTGAGAGGGTTTTATGGGAAAAAGTTTTATGATATTAGCTTTCATCAACTTCTCTAGGACCAAAGCATAACACAACCCAAGTGGAGTAAATTACTTCTAATTATTTTGGTTTTGGTTTTTCATGTTTTGTTTTGAGGATTTAGAGGATTTTGGTTGATTGACAGATGGTGGAGGAGTGGTCTTAAGGATAACCACATTTTTAGCTCCCTTATTTTTGGCATTGGTATCAGTTTGGTTGCTTGGTTTAGAGGAAAATTCCTCATTGGTTTTATAGGTAGAGATCTTGTTTTTCAACTTTAACTTTCCTTCATTGATGGATATATTTTCTAGCTTATGTGCCATGGTGAAAGCTTCATCAAAGGCTTTGAAGTTTTGAACATGCAATTTAGAATAGATGTGCTTGGCACATGCCTAAGGAAAATGTTCTATCAGTTCAAGTTGGGGTAAAGATAAGGAAAGTTGATTGATTAGGCTCCTCCAATGGGCTACAAATTCAATGATAAATTCATCATCAAAATTTTGGATAAAGTAAAGGTTAGTGATAGAAAATTTCTTTGAGATGTTTATTGATAAGTGATCTAATAAAGTTTAGGCTAGATTGGTGAAGGAGAAAAGAGAGTGTTTGGTTATGTAACTATACCAATCCAATGCTAGACTAGATAGGGACATGGGGAAGGTATGAAGAAGAGGGAATCATCATAGGCAATAAAATAACATGCATGCCTAAATTCCCTAAGCTACTATTGGGGGATCTTCCTCACTCTAAAACTTAGAAAACTTGGGAATTTCCCACTAAGGAGGATATGGTTTGATAGGGACAAATGGGTGAATGGGTTCATTATATATTTGGTCATATGATAAAATATTGTGAGCACTAGAGATGGATGAATCTAAAGTAGTCATTAATCCATGATCATTTTCATTAGATCTATTTAGGGTTGTGTACCTAAAAATTTGTTAGGTGCATACTATGGTAGTGGTTAGGTAATATATTGATAGTTGGTGGGAGGTTGAGAAACTACCACATATTGATATGTACACATAGGTGGTTGGGTGGGTGATATGTAGGGGTAGGTGGATATAGGTGGTTGGGTAATGGGTAGAGGTACATGTCCTTGTGGGTTAGGGATATAACCCAAATTGGTCATGATGGGCACATATTGATAGGTTAAGGAGGGTTGGGTAGGATTTTTAGTTGGGTTTATAACTAAAGGAATGGTGGTGACCTTTATACTGATTGGTGGTAAGGTAAAGGGTATAAACACCACAAGAGATTGCATGTTTAAAATTGGCTTGTAGAGTGGGTACTAGAAAATAAGTTTATGTTTGGTTTTAGGTTGTATTTAGGCTCTCAAAGGGATCTGTATTGGAAATCAATACATGGCTTGGTATTGGGGCCTAACCCCTCACTTCATACACTAAAATGATAATGGTATCAGGTGCTTAGCCAATAAATACTAATTTCTAGAGTTTGTACTCAACTAAAGATAGTTCTCCCCGTGGTAATTACCTCTAAGTAGGATCATGGAGAAAGGGTAAGGTGACCACTAGGTGATGAAATCTTAGTTGGGCCTTATTTCAATTTATTTTCATGTTTGATTGATATAGGTGGTTTGGTTTGTGTGTGATAAAAGTGATGATATGATCAAATTACTTTGCTTTAATTTAACTAGGTGAGCTAAACTTGAAAGTAACCAATGTATGTAGTTGATTTTAAATCCAAAAGAAATTTTAATTTCATTTATGAGAATAGAACAAGGTGAAGGGTATGTAGATGAAAACAAAAGAAACCCAACTAGAGACTCAAGGGTCCTACCGGGCATGCCAAAATGTTTCAGATAATTTTAGCTAATATTCCAAGAAAGGAAGAAGAAAGAAACTAGATATGGGTATGGTTGAAAAACATGCTGGTTGTGCATGCATTGAATCAGATGATTGTAGAGAGATCTTATTTGGCTTGGGAGGATGACCTAAAAATAAGATATCACTAAATCAAATGTTTGGTTATATAGATAAATGGGTGTATTGCCTAGTGCTAACTATATCCCAAAAGCAAGAGCTTCCTCAAGGGCTATCAATCTACATGCTTTAAATAATTTAGTTTAAAAAATAGAAGGTAAAGTACTTGTATCAATAATTAAAAGGTAATGCAATTGAATATAAGAAATTATTGATAAATAAATACCCTAAAATGACTAATATAACAATAAATGAGTCAATACTAATGCTAAATAATTTGAGTGTGCTTTAAAAAAATAGGTTGGGGGCCTATGAATAGTCATATGAAAAGAAAGTTAGATTTGGTTAAGGGTAGGTGGGTGAAAATAACTTGTTATTTTCTACCATAGTGACCTTCAGTGGTTGGTGTGCCTATCAGTGGTTGAGGTGATCGTTGACGGTTGAATAGACTGTCGATAGTTGGATAGACCATCAATGATTAGGATGATCATTGGTGGTTATTGTGTGTTAGGATTGGTTGATAAGAGGTCAGATTGATGGGATCATAGAAGGAAATTATATGAGATTGGTTTATGTTGGGCTTATTTTAAAATGGAAACAAAGTAATTGATAGATTGAAAATAAATACTTAGCTTATCAGAGGTTGATTAAATGAATGGTTGAGGTGGCTAGCTCATTGATAGAGTTTAGTGTGATCCTGATAGAGTAATGATACTTGGCTATCAACCAGGGGGTGGTAGTAAGTCAACTCTCTGACATGATGACTAGATCGATGGATTACTGGAAGAAGTGACTTGTAAAGAATCTTTAGATGAAAAAGCTCTTAAAGTCCTGGATCGATCCCTTTTCACCTCACTTTTTTCTTCTTATAGGCAAGGAAGGAGAGGTTCAATAAGACATTAACAAAGGGTCCAACTTGGTGTCTAATTTTAACTTTGACATACATGGGCTCACACATGAATTATATAATCTAATTATAGAAAAGTAAGTCAAAGTGGTGGGTTAGTTAAGTTGGTTCAAATAGTATAACTTGACTATCAATAGTCAGGGTGACCATCTATGGTTAAGGTGACCATCAATTATTGAGGGTTGAGGTCAAGATAAGTTAAAATGAGGGGTTAAGTTAGTAGGTCAACATAGCTAGGGTTAGGTTTGGTTGTCAATCAAAAGGTCAAGTTAGGGCCCTAGGGGGTCCTGAAGTGGTCCAGGAGAGTTGCAACATTCAGAACCATCACGTGCAAATTTTTGGTGTCTACACTAAGATAAGCAATTTGGCATATATATAATATAAAAATCTTTTTATCATTAGGAAAGGTATAAAACTTGAAGGTACATTCATGATATGTATTTTTTAAGTGTACAAGACTGAACTGCTATATAATTCAAAAATAATGTCTACATTTTCCACCTTTAATCTAGTAATGAAATTGCTAGTTTAAAAGAACATAAATGCATATCTAGGTGTGGATAACACACCTTGAATTTGCATGAGAACAAATTGAGTAATTCTTTGGTGAGTGACCTACAACCAAGATCATGTTATAGTATCTGATCAGTGTATATATCTGCAATTGAAAGCATTGAAATTATTAAAATTTAAAGAGACCAAGGTTTAGGATTACACATGTGCATTGATGCAACCACCTTTCTTTTTGGAAAATTTATTTGAAAATATATATCATTATGGACCATTAGAGTTGAGATTAAGAAAAATATAAATTTTTAAAGTGCATAAATATATAAATATTAGAGGGCACATGGCCAACCTTGGAGAAAAAGGTGAGTTTCAAGCTGACAATTGAGATTAGTTCAACTGTGCAACCCAATCATATTTATAATGTGGTAAGTGTGAGAGAAAAAAGTCAAATCACACTATAAATATGGAGATTTTAGATTATTTAATCAAGTCCAACCTATAAATTAGAAATATTAAGTTATTTAATCACTTCATCCATAACAAAAGTGAAGTAACTTCTATAGTAAATTAGCTCAATATAGTCCATAACAGTCCAACCTTGTTAGCTAATGTTCATATAAGTGTTTAAAATATGAAAGATGATTTAATTTTTCAAATTAGGTGCCCTTTTTCAAAGCATATGTGCCTTATATATATATATATATATATATATATATATATATATATATATATATATATATATATATATATATATATATATATATATATATATATATATATATAATTTTGAAACTTTGGTATAAAAATAGTACCAATGTATATAATTCTACCATAACTATGTATATGAATCATATAACTATGAATTTTGACCAATTTGAAAACTATGTAGGTGTGGAGAAAATTATTCTGTAACATGCCTCAATTATAAATGACATTAAAAACTGGTATAAGGAAAACATGTTTCCAAAACATGCCTCCATTTTATATATGAAACTAGGAAATGGTATAAGTGTGGAGAACATGTTTCCAAAACATGTCCCCAATGTATATTTGAATCTTGTGAGCTAAAAAAAATGTGAAATCCATGTCTATATGGCATGCCATGACTAATATGCCTAGCCCTTTTGAGGTAGGGAAGTATCAATTGCTATTTACCTTACTTTAAAAGGATAAGATAACCATGTAAAATATGAGTGTATCATGTAGCATATAGGATAAATATGTCTAGGTATATATATAATTAAAACCCATAAAATGTGATCACATCAAGTCCTAAGATGCATGATATAAATCATGGAAAGATATAGATAATAAAGTACAAGATTAACAAGAAATCAATCAGACACATTGGATAAATCAAAATAAAATCACAAAATAATGGTCCAAGGATACCCCAAATAAGCAGAATGTTCAAATGTTGCACCATCGAAGGTACATGACTTAGTCAAATGTCCACAAAAGCAAGCATGACATATTGAAATGTCAAAGAGGTAAATAAATGAATGTGGTACACAAATAATGTATTATATTTAAATGATCTACAATAAATAAAATACACTCAAATAAGTGCATTAAGTAAAAACATAGAACATAAGTAACCAACATAAGCATATCATACTAGTCCCTGGATATATGTGTTATAAAAAAATGTTAGTATATAGAATATCAAGTATATTTAAAAATATATAAGCATGGATAAAGGCATGTATAAGTACATAAGATAAAACATTACAATCTAAAGTGATCAAAAAATAATATAACTTTTAATCATGATTAAATAAGTAGATGCCCCCAATGTCCACATGACATAAGTAGAGAGAAGGCCCAACATCTGAAAGTGTATAAATCATGTATCTATGTATAACTATATCACACTTAAAGGATGCATGAAACACTTGTATATACAAAGTAATTATATTCCATCTACCAACATGGAACCAACAACCTAGATGTTAAGGAGCCAATATAACATACAATGCTGAAAAACATTTTTGGATTTTTGAAGTGTTTTTATTTTTTTATTTTTTTTGTATTTTTGGTATTTTGGAGATTGTATAAGCTACCAAATTATTTCAGTAGGAGGATGAGCATTGTTTAATAGTGGTAAAATAATAATATTTACCAAACTAAATGTATCATATGTGTGCATATTAAAATTAGGAATTATATCATGCTCTTTTATCAAGGGGATGTAATGATTAATATATTATGCCTCTTGTTCACTAGTGATGTTAGATCTAAGAAAAATGTTATTCTGAGATGCCTTTGGTTTCTCTTTTTCAATATGTTCTATTTCCTTTACCTTTATAGATATGCCATTACTTGTATTGGTTTGCACCTCAGATGTTAAAACCTTATAAACATTCTAAGATATATGGTTTGCCTTGAATTTATATGTATTTGATTCTATACTATCAAGAGATGGACTCAACAAATATGTACTAGGTCTTGTAAGATAATATATCATGTGGTGAGCTATTGAGTGGGTCATACTTATTTTTTTTAATTTTTCATCTTCCATACTGGAATTAGGAATATTAGCACAACTATCATAATCATTTATAATTGTGCATTTTTATTATTTGGTATTGATAAATAAATGGATCTAGATCTCACATGGTTTTATTTTTTGTGGTTTGAATATCATTGGTTCCTTTGGTAAGTATGTATTATTTATAATTTTTAGAGCCTTGGGTAATAGTATTTTATCTATTTATTCATTATTTTGATCTTGATCTTGATTTGAATTGTATTTTGGTAGCCATATTTGTTGTTTTGGCATTGTTATTTTAAGAGAAGTACTCATAATGTGAGTGGTTTTATTGAGTGATGTATCGATTAAAGGACCACCACTACCTTTGTGAAATTTTAATTTTTTATTTAATGAAAAATAACAATAAGTATGATGCCCATGCATTCTATGATATATACAATATTATTTCGATCTACTAATAGGAGGCAGAGGAGGTATTCTGATCACTTTATCTTGAATCATTTCCCTTAGAATTTTACTTGTACTCTTATTATAATTTAGTATAATATTTGCATCACTTATTCTATATGCATTCTATTTTAGATTTAATTTTGGTGTAAAACCTTGTTTGGCACAATATTGGTAGATGAGGATGCAAACACATGATTAACATTATCATGTGTTGTATTACGTAGGTATATAATCTGATTTTCCAACAATGTGATATTGAACTAAAATTATTTTTCCACTCTTTTATTAATTTGATCATAAGGATTATTTGATATTTTAAGGCTTCACAGTAATATAACCTAAGTACCTTGAATTGAATATGCATACATACACCATCTACCTTACCGCTCAAAGGAGTGATGACATGGACCTATTTTAAAGGATGGTAGCTATCACCATCCTTAGAGTTATGAGGAAGAGGCTCAATACTATTGAAATAAGAGTTATAAATAGGGCTTAATTTTATTTTATTTTTTGAAATATTATCATTATATCAATCAAGTTGGTTACTCATTTTAATTGATTTTATCATACATGAAACATAAAAATTAACAACTACCATGATGTACTGTAAAATAAATTAGCTAAGATATATATCCATATTAAACACATTTGTATAAAAGTGGAAATTATTTTTTGTAAATTTTTAAAAATTTGAAATTTGAACTAAAAAAATATTAAATCAAGAAACCCTAGGTAAACTAGGGTTTTGAGACCAAAGTTCAAGATTACTAAATATTTAAATCTAAAACATAGATTAAGGAATCTAAGGTTAAAGGTGATAGAGATACCCTAGGGAATAAGGGTGATAAACTATCTCTATAGTAGGTAAATTAATTTGTAAACTTAGATAAATAATCTTCTAAATTTATATACTAAGATATGCTAACAATAGAAAGTATAAATATGTTATATATTGAAATGATAATGAAAACAAGATACTTATTTAGATTACTATGTGCATTCAAATATGATATGGAATAGGTTGGAAATGAACTAGATCTAGATTCTACATAAATCATATGATTTTATACATTATACCTCTATGGCCTAAGACACATAAACATTAGACTATTATGTTAATGCTTATATACAAATTGGACACAAGTTTACAACATATAATACCTAATGTATTTATATGTGACAACCTAGGATATTTTGGGTTCTATGTTTTCTTCATTATGGTGTGCTTTGTTCTAGATCATGGGCTATCACTCATTGTCAAATAGAAAAAACCTAGTTCTTCATCTTCATAGTGGCTATGGGAAAAATGGGTTAGTGTGTTCATGGTGTCAAGCTAACCCCAAAAAACCCTCTATCAATGGGTGATATACACATAGCCATTACTTTAAAGAGGGCCCCAGACTCATGTTTCTTCCCTACAAGTGGGCTTGTGTGTGTATAAGGATGCAATGTGTAATAAAATAAAGTAAATAGAGTGATATATATTTTAACTTATAAAATATGGATCATGCGATGCTACTTTAATAATGTATACCTATATATGTGATGTCCCATTGAATGATATGTAAATAGGAAAAACTAGGGAAGCTTTACCCACTTGAATGATTAATTGTATGTTTTTGGTATTTTGCCTTGTTATTTGCTAAGTCTATGCTAGGAGGTAAAATGAATGAAGGTTGATATTATATATACATATAAATCCCTTTTTAAAATATATTTCATTAATTCACTTAGGTTGATGTAGTCATCTAAAATGCCATTTAATGTAATGAGTGTCACTTGAGACCACTCTCCTTAGCTTAGCCTTAGACCTATATCGTGGATTCTTTTTATCCTTTTATATCTTATATGAGAATATAGACCATGAAAATATATACCAAAATATGTATTTAGACATCATTTAGGCATTCCTGATCATTTTTCACATGTAACAACCACCTAGACAATATAATGACCCCTTTAGTCTATAATTCAATGCACTACTAGTAAATGGGGTAGTGCTATTAAATTTTAGCTTCATTTTACCCAAATGAATATATTTACACTCCTTGAAAGATATTAGGGTTGACATAGACTCATTTCATGTATTGATTAGCATCGTAACACTATATAAAGACCACTCTCATTCATTTATCTCTTAAATGGAAATTCTCATGAAGAAGCTAAAAAAAAGTTATGAAAATTAAGGTTATTAATCACTATTTACTCCTATTTATGAATAAATATATCTATAATAATTTAAATCTCAATTTTAATCATATTTCCATTTTGAAGTCACACTCAAAGTATTTAAATTAGCATTCATACTCAAGAATACTAGCATCACTATCACTTTCACCAACACTTAGATTGGGAGAACTACATTGGTATTGATACCCTTTCAAGGTATTGGTATGTATGAAACACTCAACACATGGGGTGTTAAGGTCACATCCAACCTACCCTAGTAGCACCACTCTTCTTACACTTGTGTTCATGAAACCCCTAACAAGCATAGAGGCTTAAGGTTCCATAGTGAAATCAATCAAAATAAAGCATAGACGATGATCTAGATCTCAATCACATAGGTACAAACTTCCTAGGACATAACAAAAGTCTACCCAAAATTTGACTTTTTCATTTGCACAAGGTCAATAACATAACATAGAAGGTAAATAGTCCATTATGTTATTAGAAAATGGGTTTGTGTTATGTCCTAAGAGGGTTCTGACACCTGTTCCATATTGATGACATTCTTTCTTACTTTTGTATCACTTTCTAGCCTACCACTTGTCTATTTAAATCATATTCTCTAAGTACACACTTTTTAATTAATTATTATTTAAAGGCTAAGAAAAAGAATCAATTATTAGACAAATCAGTGGCTATAAATACTATAGTATTGCATTCTCTAATTTACATACTCAACTCTTTTATTTACTTAGGGTTCTACATTAATTCACAAAATAGTTTAATCATTTAGTGAATCTAACTTACTTTGAATAGTGAATAAAAACTATCCTTAGATGATCGTAAGGTTTGTATCCTTATTTTTCATGTTTCCATTTGGTGTGTTATGATTTTTAGATTTCATATATTATATTTTATTGGCACTCTTTTGTTTTGTTTACACTATGTCATCTAAGAATGTCATATATCTTCCTTTAATAATAAGTGATAGGCCTAGTGGTAATCCTATTGAGCATACCTATATTCCTTCGATTCAAGCTTATACTATGGATAAAGGACCAATTATAAATCCCTTAATTGATCCTTAACATACTAATTATATGGAATTAAATGGTAATACATCAAAACATGAGAAATACAATCAAGATCTTAATGATATACAAGATGGGACTTGGGACACGCTCCTAACCATCCATGATGATTATCTTATTATCAATACGGATGAGATCTTACAAAATTTAATAGATAGACTTCAGGAACAACCTCATTATCATGCATATATTTTTAAATCTATATTTTAAATGAAAAAACACATCACTTGGTCAATACTCTAACCCCATAGATGTTAATATTATTACACCTACGATGGGGGAAACTTATCATCTATAGTAACCTACTATAACTAGCCAAATATTACCATTGGAAATACCTCCTATGGCTAGTACATATCCCTCCTCTCCAAATGTACAATCCCATAGGCAAGAGATCCATTATCTATGGACTAAGGTGTTAAATATTGAGTAGGGTGACACTAAACCATCTCATGCCTTGGACTCTCATGTTATCCTACATACACCATTGGTACAATATATAGAATAACATCTTTACCATTTGTTATCACATAGGATTGCACATGTTTTGATCTTGTAGCTTGTTATATAATTACCTAATGATACAATGGAAAAACCTCCAAAATCATAGGACCTTGGCAAATCGAGGTTAGTCTCCAAAGAAGGTCAAATTCCTTTCACTAAATCTAATGCAAAGTGATAAAATACCAATTTTATGGAAATTTCACTCTTTAGTGATTTTGAATACTAAACTAGGGATTTGAAGGGGAAAAGGTTTAAAGAATTGAAATTTATATAAAACTAAAAATATGGTGATTTCACCAAATATTTTAGAGTGGATTTTAATTATTGCTTGATAAACATAATAGAGCAAAGAATATGTTGAATTTGTTTCAGCATAAACTCATACAAATATAAATAAGAGGTAGTATTTTAGCTACTTTTTACAAAAGAAAAAAAGATATTTATTCCAAAAAATATTTTCAAGAGGGTAAAATACCATAGATGAATTTATTGAAATTAAAATAAAGAGACAAAGATTCCATAAATAATCAAACAACTTGCACACACAAATATCTCTTAAAACAAGAAAGGCAAATATTTAACTTTATTTCTCTCCAAAGGTTATAGCTTGTAGTAAATACATTCAAAATATAGAAAATATAACTAGGAAAAAAATATAGATTTGGCCATAGGATCTACCAATTTTAATACAAAATATCTCTTAAATAATATGTAGTTGACAAAACTTAAATGCCCAGTTGAAGAAGATCATGTAAATTTGAAACCCTCATGCAAAATACATGAGTTCTCCTATTTTTATAATTTTGGAGTGATGGAACAGTTGTAAATGTGACATATATGAGCTAGGAATGATCTTTGGCATAACATGGCATGGTATGGCATGGTTGAAACTACTGGATCTCCATGCAATGCTTCTTCGTCTAGTAGTGGCTGAAAATAGCTTCCTAATGCAAAAAGAGGCACCCAAAATAGAATTAGACTCTTAAAAATAAAAGACAACTTTGAAAATGATTCAAGTTAATTTTCCATGCAAAAACCCCAACTTGAAAAAACTTAATTCAAACTTTTACAATTTTTTAAGTCTTTATCACTTTTGCCAAGATGAACCATGAAATTTACACTTCATGATTTTGCACTTTTCAACAATTGATATTTATCAAAATGAAAAGTCTAATTTGTACCTATGCTTCTTCTTCAACTTTATTATAATTATTGGCTTATATTTTCTTAGTATATGTATCAAAGGCTTTGAAAATCTCTTGTATCCATTATGCATCTGGCCCATAAGATTAGATATTATAAGCTACACATTTCTACTTGGACATCAAATAATTCTCTCCTTCATATTTATTTATCTATTCCTTCAATATTTTCCTTCTATATATAATTATTTCATAGTGATCCATTTATTGCTATAATAACCTTATTTTCCTTTGATTTAAACTTCATTTCCTTAGGAGGCATGGAAACTAAAGTTATTACTTGTGAAAAAAAATTGTGAAAGCTGGCAAGATTTGTAGGTGCTAAAAGTAAGTGAAAGTTCCCATGGAAGCGGAAGGTGATAGAAGCACGTGAAAGTTTCCATGGAAGTGGAAGGTGTTAGAAACATGTGAAAATTCCCATGAAAGTAGAAGGTGCTAGAAACATGTGAAATTTCCCATGGAAGTGGAAGGTGCTAGAAGCATGTGAAAGTTCCCATGGAAGTGGAAGGTGATAAAAGCACATGAAAGTTCCCATGAAAGTGGAAGGTGCTAGAAAAACATGAAATTTCTCATAGAAGTGGAAGGTGCTGGAAGCACATGAAATTTTTTATGGAAGTGGAAGGTGTTGGAAGCATGTGAAAATTCCCATAGAATTGGAAGGTGTTAGAAGCACGTGAAAGTTCCTATGAAAGTGAAAGGTGATGGAAGCATGTGAAAATTCCCATAAAAGTGAAAGGTATTAGAAGCATGTGAAAGTTCTCATGAAAGTGTAAGGTGCTAGAAGTATGTGAAAGTTCTTATGAAAGTGGAAGGTACTAGAAGTAGGTGAAAGTTCCTATGAAAGTAGAAGGTGATGGAAGCATGGGAAAGTTCTCTTGGAAGTGTAAGGTGCTAGAAGCACATGAAATTTTCCTTGGAATTAGAAGGTGTTAGAAGTATGTGAAAGTTACCATGGAAGTGGAAGGTTCTAAAAGCACGTGAAAGTTTTCATAGAAGTGGAAGGTGTTGGAAGCATGTGAAAGTTCCCATGGAAGTGGAAGGCATTGGAAGAACATGAAATTTCTCATAGAATTACAAGGTGTTAGAAGCACATGAAAGTTCCTACAAAAGTGGAAGGTGTGTTTTATAGGATTCAAAGCCCATTGTGCACTTTACATGCTTGTAAATGTGTAAAGTTCATGCTGAGTTTTAGATTCTATTGGTCTTGGGTATGGGTGCTTTGTGGGACCCAAAACCCATAGACCAATTTACATAACTATAATTTGCATCCAAAGTTTTGGATTCCATAGTTTAGAAAGGGAATGATGGGTGTCTTGGTGGTTTATGGGATTTTATAAAAAATAAAGAGGGTCTCCCTTAAGGTATCATATGTAATGTTATTTTTGGGACAAAAATATCAACATTTTTGGTGACCTCTATGGGATGATTTCCTACTAATTAATTTCAATCCAATATCCTTATAAAACATCCATTGGGTGTAAGATTCATATCAATCTATTTTAAATATACACACCTACTGCAACTCTTGATGACAACTTAAAATTTGAAATTGCCTTCCCAAAACTAAAATATGTGCCTAGCATTTATTGGAAGTAGCTAAAGCTACAAATTTTTATTGAAATCATGAAACTACTATATACAACTTAACAAGGGTCACTATTTAGACCTCTAAGATCAAATACTTTTCAACCTTCATAACTCCAATTAATAATAACAGCATTGTTTTGTTCAAGCTTGATAGAAATCAATTTTATTAGAATGAAACATTCTTCATCATATTTGCAACTTCATTGTATTATAAAAAAATAAAGACAATCCACCCTTTTGGCTGAATTATAATTTTGTTCATTCTTGCTTTGGATGCCATGATTTAAAATGTTCTCTAATGGATGAGTTTCTTGTTTGGCCTGGAATCTAATGGGATAACCTATTATTAAGGGTAAACTTGGGATCCCATTATATTACTTAAAACATGGGAATTGTAACTTTTGGAATTTTTCTACTTGGATGCCCTTATTTTTATAATACCCACTGAGGATATCTTGCCATACCTATTCATCATGAGGGGTTAAATCTCCATCTTCTGCTTCATCCTTGAGTGTAGTCAAAAAATGATCATCATCTTTATAAAACTACCCCAAACCTTTTATTTATTGCATTACCTCTAAATTTTCCAAGAATGCCTGAATGATATCATCCTATTGTGCCAAGAGTTCCTATGCATTGACCTTGGGCTATTCCCTTTCATTAGAATCTTCAAAGTAGGCATCAAACATGGAATGAAAACAACAATATTCAATCTTAGATATGCAAGCTTCATGTGAAATGATTCCAACCTCCTCATTTTCATGGTGGAATGAAAGAGACCAAAAAGGCTTAACCAATGAAGTGGGAAGCACATGTTCAATAATTAACCTTGGGATTGAAGGATGAATCTCAAAACTCAAAAAACTTGGTTTAGCTTCTGTAACTACTTCTTCTTCTTAAGGAGTGACCTTAACAATGTTTGGGATTTTGAAATAGTGGTGTTTGGTCTAATAAGGCTACCATGGTTGTGAGATATGTGGTTCTCCTTTCAATTCTATATATTTATGCTTTCTTGATCCCCATATCATGTGATCTATTGCTTGTCTTACAAATAAACAAGTTTGTTGATCATGGGGTTTCCCATATGGGAAACACTAGTGACCCTTTGGGAGGTGATTGGGAGTAATTTGAACATTATGAGGATGATGATATCCAAATATAACAAGGATATTTTGTACAATAATAAAATCTTCAATCTGATATGTGTAGTAGGAGGGAATAAAAGATGTAGTTTGAAGGTCTAACTACATACAACTTATAACTAAAGTTGAAGGTAAGGTAAAAGGTTTGAAAAAGGCCATAATAAATTAGACACATTTATAGATAAATCATGAAGGTACATGTCTAAATTTAAGAGTCAGGGATCTAAAACTAGTAGATTTTCTAGGTGATTACAATCAAACTCAAATCAAGAACTCACCAATTTTCTTTATTTTTGAGAATATGAAGGAATAGTGCTAATAAAACTAGTTGATTCTTCTTCTTGGAGTCACCATGGTGTTTTAAAAGAAATTACTTTCAAGTATGGAAGCACCAAAGAAAACACCAATTCCTTAATGTATGATGAAGTTGGTCCTACTGGGTGTGCTAAAAATTGTTATCACATAGGATTGTACCTATCTTGATCCTATAGCTTATTTTGAAATTATCTAATGATAAAATGGAAAAAACTCCAAAAATATGGGATATTGGAAAATTGAGGTTAGTCTCTAGACAAGGCTAGCTTCCTTTGACTAAATCTAATGCAAACTGATAAAATACCAATTTTATGAAAATTTGACTCTTTAGTACTTTTGAATCTTAAACTAGGGATTTGATGGGAAAAAGGGTTGAAGAATTAAAATTTAAAAAAAAATAAAAATATGGTGATTGCACCAAATATTTAATAGTGTATTTTAATGCTTTCTTGATAAACACAATAGCTCATAAAATATATTGAATTTATTTCAACATAAACTCATACAAATAGAAATCAGAGGTAGTATTTTAGCTATTTTTCACAAAAGGGAAAAAGATATTTATTCCAAACAATATTTTCAAGAGTGTAAAATACCATAGATGAATTTATTAAAACTAAAACAAAGAGACAAATATTTGATAAATAATCAAACAACCTACACACACACACACACACACACACACAAATCTCTCAAGACAAGAAAGGCAAATGTTCAACTTTATTTCTCTCCAAAGGTTACAACTTGTAGTAAATACATTCAAAATGTAGAAAATATAACTATCAAAAAAAAATATATATTGAGCCATGGGGTCTACCCATTTTAATACAAAATCTCTCCTAGATAAGATGTAGTTGACAAAACTTGAATGCCCAGTTGAATAAGATCATGCAAATCTGAAACCCTCATGTAAAATAGGTGAGTTCTCCTATTTTTAGAATTTTGGAGTGATAGAACAGTTGGGAATGTGACATACATGAGATGGGCATGATATTTGGCATAGCATGGCATGGTATGGTGTGGATGGAACTGCTATATCTCCATGTAATGCTTCTTCATCTAGTAGTGGTTCAAAATAGCTTCCTCATGTAAAAAGAGGTGCCCAAAATAGAAATGGGCTCTTTAAAATAAAAGATAACTTTGAAAATAATTCAATTTAGTTTTCTATGTAAAAACCCCAAATTGAAAAAACACAAGTGAGACTTTTACAACTTTTTAAGTCTATATCACTTTTGCCAAAATGAACCATATAATTTGCACTTTATGATTTTCACTTTTCAACAATTCATATTTGTCAAAATTGAAAGTGCAATTTGCACCTGTGCTTCTTATTCATCTTTCTTGTTATTCTTGGCCTACAGTTTCTTAGTATATGCATCAAAGGCTTTAAAAATATCTTGCATCCATTTTTCATCCATCCCATAAGAGTAGATGTTAGAAGCTACACAATTCTACTTAGGCATTGAATAATTCTCTCCATATTTATTGATCTGTTCCTTTAAGATTTTCCTTTTATCTCTGATTATTTCATAGTGATCCATTTATTTTTGAAATAATATTATTGCCCTTGGATTTGAACTTCATTTCCTTAGGAGGCATGGAGACTAAATTTATTACTTGTGAGAACCAACTATGAAAGATGGTAGGATCTACAGGGGCTAGAAATAGGTGAAAGTTCCTACAGAAGTGGAAGGTGTTGGAAGCATGTGAAATTTACCATGGAAGTGGAAGGTGATTGAATCACATAAAAGTTTCCATGGAAGTTAAAGGTGATGGAAGCATGTGAAATTTCCCATGAAAGTGGAAGGTTTTAGAAGCATGTGAAAGCTCCTGTGGAATTTGAAGGTGATGGAAGCACATGAAAATTCCCATGGAAGTGGAAGGTGATGGAAGCATGTGAAAGTTCCCATGGAAGTAAAAGGTTCTGGAATCCTGTGAAAGTTCCCATAGAATTGGAAGGTGTTGAAATCATGTGAAATTTCCTATGGAATTAAAATGTGTTGGAAACATGTGAAAGTTCTTGTGAAAGTGGAAGGTGTTGGAAGCAAGTGAAAGTTCCCACATAAGTAGAAGGTATTGGAAGCATGTGAATGTTCCTATGAAAGTGGAAAGTGATTGAAAAATGTGAAAGTTCCCATAGAAGTGGAAGGTTCTAGAAGCATGTGAAATTTCCCATGGAAGTGGAAGGTCATGGAAGCACATGAAAGTTCCCACAAAAGTGGAAGGTGTTGGAGGCACATGAAACTTCTTGTAGAATTAAAAGGTGTGTTTTATGGGATTCAGAGCCCATCATGAACTTTGCACACTTGAAAATGTAAAAAGTGCATGCTAAGTTCCAAATTCCATTGGTCTTGGGTATGAGTGCTTTACAAGACCTAAAACCCATAAAACAATTTGCACAAGTGCAATTTGTATCCAGATTTTTGGATTTTATAGTTTAAAAAGGGAATGATGAGTGTCTTAGTGGTTTAGTATATTTTCTAAAAATAAAGGGGGATATCCCTTATGGTATGATCTTATCACTTTTTTAGAATAAGAGATCATTAATGATGACTTAAATTTATACACACTTTTTTGTATGATTTTACATCAATTTAGAGTGTCATGGTTGATAATAGGTCAAGCATAAATATGTGCACTATTACACTTCTACATCACTTAGTCTATTCAGATCAGGAAATTTCTCTAATAGATATAATTATTCATGGATTCAATGGCCATGTATAGAGATCCATTAGGGAGATCATACTTCTATTATAGTTTTATCTCACACATTTGGGCAAAAAATTCATAGTTTTACCTAGTGTCAAAAATATTTGATATGTTATTTGGTAGCCCTTGGATGTAACAACTTGATCTGAACAACAATTTAGGCAACAATTTGGGTGACAGTTCCACCCCAATTGATGATGAAACTTTCGAGAGCCATAACTTTTGCACTGTAGCTCCAATTGACTCACCATTTAAACCATTATAAAGATAAGAATGAGGAAAATGTCATTAAATGGCATGGATCTCCACTCGATGAAGTTTGACCCCTGAAAATCCAATGGAAGTGCCCCAAATTTCAATTTTAGTAATGCAGTCTAAAAATAGTAAGTTTCTAAAAATAGTAATTCCTCAAATTTTGTATTGTTTTAAATCTTGGAAGTTGAACCACTTAATCTCCCTTGAGATTGGTGACATTCCACATCCTTCCCATTATTTCAAAATGTGTATAAATGAAGAGGTAACCTGAAATGTGAAGACAGACATCTCTTCCTAGAGATAAGCATATATTTGTATTGCGATCTTAAGTAATACATCTCTTCTCAGAGAATTCATTATTACTGTGTTATTTCTATGCTATTGAGATATTTATCAACTAGAACTTCTGAGATTTGGATCACAATTTCAAGCCATACCCTTCACCATACACGAATGTCTTAAAAATATACATGCTAAAAAGGTTTCTATTATTTAGGGACTTACATATAAGTATCTTTTACCTACTCCATAGGTAACTACATAATAGTCACTAGTAATAGTTCCATCCATTACCACACCTCAGATATCAGTTGATCCATTAGTATAGGTGAGGTATACTTATATAACATTACCATATACACATTCACCCATGAAGACATTTATTAGAGAGAACCATATATTGAAGATATGTTATAGATTATATAGAGCCTCTCTCTACCCCATTCACACCAAGATTAGTGTTATTGAGTCCCCACAACACTCTGAATAGAGAATCCATGCTAGTTATAACTTCTTCCACCATATGGGTCCCTAAGAGCTCCATAATCCATAGGATAATATAGTCATCTCCACATATTTATATCCACACTTCATAGTTAGTTTTAGCTTCAGATTGTTTAGTACATTCAATTCTTAGATCTTAGATACTTCCTCACACACCACATGTAGTCACTCTTATTTTACTTGATACATGTCACCTTGATAGTGAGTCTCTTGAAAGACTCATCAGTTAGTGTGTTATCTTATTACTTTTACATATTTTATTTTATCTTTCTCTTGTAAATAGTTTCATTGTAATGGTTATTTTACATAAATTATACTTATAAAACACAAATAAATATAATATGTTAAAAAATACAAAAACATTCAAATATTTCTCAAAAAATACAAATTTTAGATTGCATACATTTCCATGTTTACATTCCTTTATTCACTAGGTAGTATGTATGCTATCTATGTTAGTAGAGTTAGTTTTATCATGCATACATGCTTCACTTGTTAGTTTTCAGTGTTCATAGATTATTATAGGACTCAAGTCCTCCATCTCGATCTATATTTTATATTATTCACCCATTGGGGGCATATACACATATACATAGATTCAACATTGAAATATCATCCCACTGGGGGCATTATACACATATACCAATTTTCTAGGTTATATATTTCTATACTAAATATCAAAAATTTAGTATTGATTATATCTTGATATAAATCATCCTATCTTATGTACATATTTACTCTTATATAGATTTGTACCACATGATTATGCATACCTACATTTCTAGATTTACTAGTTTAGATTTGATTTTGTCTCTTTACTTATACATCTACTCTAGGGAATTTGACTATGCCATTATTCTATGGATCTAAGCCAATTCATTTCATTATGTGCATGATTTGGACATGTGTCCATGTCCTTGTGTGTGATTTTTGATTTGTGTATATAAATAGTTGAACATGTCCTTTCATGTGGATCTAATCCAACCTTACTTTCTCTTTACATATGTGGAAACTTGAACATGTCCTTGTATGTGTACCTTTTCTCAAACTTAGTGACATATGCCCATGTCCCTTGTATTATGGCCCATTGGCATACTTTTTGTGCCTCATGTGTTTGAATGTATGATTTCATGTATGTGTCATGGATATGAAACTTGTCTCTTGGATTTTACTTTCACATCTAGTTTATGATGCCATGAGGGACCTCATGCATCTTCCCTTCCTCCTTGGGTGCCTTGATGGACATCATGTCTCATCCCCCCAAGTAGTTTATTTAGATTATATTAATATTTTTTGTTCATATACATTCTTAAATTTTTATATCTATATTGAAAACCTTTTAAATGTTACATCTATCATACATCATATTTTTCCAACTCATGCTCAATCTCTTTTACATTCTGATGTCATATACACATTATATTATTTTATCATGTAGATATTATATATATTTAGTATAACACACATGATGAATATATTTTATTCTGAGGATAATTATTGTAGAGGCTAAACAACTCCCCTCAAAAGAGGGGGCATTCCCAAGGTTTTATCATAGAAATAAGACCATCCTAGTGCACTCAAAAACATAGTTTTTAATACATTGACACAGATTATAGAGATCAAACTCAAGAAAATATAATGAAATATAGTCACACATAGATTAATATATGTTTACATAAGAAACAACACTCTTGGACAATAACATAGTATACTACCATAATCTCAGTGTGCTAAAGTCCACCTACCATGTTAGGATTGGGCAAGTGATTGCCCCATTGTAGCTATAGGGGTATGGGGTGATTGAATCCAACCCATATTAGAATAGATAAATATAGATAGGGGTGTTGATTATAGACAACAAACCAAACTAATCCATTTATATATCTCCTATGTGTTTAGACTCCCTCATTATATCACCTACAAGTTTATACTCCCTCAATCTATCACCCCATATATAGATAGGGCTTATTAGTGAAGCCAAAGAATCCCCCCAATGATCAATAAGAAAGGTTTACCACTTGGTCCCTTATATTTGGGGTAGAGATAATCCAATATATAGATATGAAAATAGATCTATTATAAATATGTATCTATTTATATATATAGATGACCCACCTCCATATTCTATATTAAGTATAATAGATATAGATAGGGGGAATGATTTATATTCACTATGATAGATAGAGATAAATGGGATGGCACAATATAGATTGAGTTTAGAGTTTATAATTTAGAGTTATTTAAGTTATTATATTAAGGGATTATCTTTTATTAAAGTTACATACATCTATTTGGGAGGTATCAGCATCTATGTATATAGGGTGCCAACTATAAAATAGTTCTAGTTAGCCCCCAATCTAATTTGTATATGGCCTCTCTTTCCCCCAAAGATATATAGGGCTATTTGGGTTTATATATTATATTCTATATATAATATAGTTTGGGAAATAATTTATGTATATCACCCTTAGATAGAGAGGATAGATAGGGGAGATCAGATTACTTCTATCTTATCTCTATATTGAAGGGAGGTCCATCACTAAAGATATGTTACACCCCTACCCCATTTATAGATTATGGAAATATGACAAGGAAATAACTCCATTGACATGACCAAAAGGATAGGGCCCATATATAAATCTAAATTTCAATCTAAATATATATTGGGTGGGATTGCCACCATATTCATTATATAATAACCATATAGATTTATAGGGTATATAAAAATATATACCATGGGGTGGGCCTCCTATCTCTATATGGGGAACCCTGTATATCTATATAGGGGAGATAAATGTCCTATTAGTTGAGGTCCTTTGGACCCTCTTTCTATATACTGTATTTAGGATCGAGATCCCCTTATATATTGACCAGTAGCCTCTAAAATGGAAGATTTTAGAATTGTCAGAAAGGTATAATAATTATAGTATAGATTTACATAGTCTCAATCATAGATTATAAAATATGTTTAGTATATACTTAGTTTTTACATAAAATTACACTAGTTTGATCATATTGGGGGCATCATACATGGCATGATCACTCCCATTTCAGTTTTAGATATGCACAAATAGATTACTATGATTCAGTCTAGAATCCACATGCACAAATATCCAAATTAAGGGCATGTGCATGACACATTGTTTCCATATGCTCATTTTTGCACCATTTCTATCAGATGGAATGACAACTTCATATCATTATCCATGTTGTATACTCTAGACACCATATTCATTAGTTTTACACTAGGATTACATAATATTGATGTCTCAAAATGTCTATTGTGATTGGTATTCCCAAGTGGCCTAGAACCATTTTACATTCTCAAATTCTTGAGTGGCCCCTGAGATATTTTACATTTTAGAGTTTCCAGGTGGCCTAGAGAAATCTTACACAATTTTAGTTACATCACATAGTTTTATTTTTAGATTCATCTACTACACATGGGTAGGAAATGATGGATTCATGACCTACTTAAGTTCTTGAGCCACCTACAAAAAGGGTTGGATAAGTAATCAATCCAATCCATGTTATTCATATATTATGATCCACCGAATAGGGGTAGGCAATGATGGAGTCAAGGCTAGTTTGAGTTTTTGAGATGCCCACACATGGGGCTTGGGTAAGCCATTATCTTAGTCTAAGATATTCATTATTTTATCACCATATACAAGAACAAATAGGATGTCACTAGGCTATTACATTGGTTTGCATATCTAATGAGGTGTACTCATTCCTTTCCTCTATCTCAAATTTCTTTACTCAAATTTGTCTTTGATTTTGATATTTATTAAGGACTGATTCATACATGTTTCATTTTGAAGACACATAATGGAGCATAGTTCACAAACTCAGACCCACATTCTTATGATTTACCTCTTAGATAAATCTAGGTATGTTTCTCTTTCTTTTCTCCTAGTAATTTAACTTTCATGCATTTATATAATAAGGGGGGAATGTAGTCATGTAAAATGTCATTTAATGCAATGAGTGTCACTTGAGATCAAGGCCTATTTTGATCCTTTTCTAGCTTATATGCACATCTAGACCATGTCCAGATATACCAAAATTCACATTGATCCATCACCCAGGGATCCCCAATAATTTTTCACATGTGCCAACCACTTGGATAATAACACATCCCCTTTGGTATATAACACAATACATTATTGGGAAAGGGGGTAATGTCATTGGCCTTTAGCTTCCTTTTCCCCCAATGGATATATTTCCACTCCCTGAAGCATCTTAAAGTTAGCCTAGACTCATTTAATGTCTTGACTAACATCAAAACATTATATAAAGACCATTCTCATTAATTTATCCCTTAGATGGAAATTATCATGAACAAGCTTAGAAATAGTTGTGTAAATTAAGGTTCTTAATCCCTATTTAATCCTAATTTTTCATACACCCATCTATAATAGCCCAGAGCTTATTTTTACTTAGATTTATAGTTTCAAGTCACAATCAAACCATTTGAATTAGGATTCATACTTAGGAATACTAGTATCACGATCACTTAAATTGGGAGAATTACATTGATATTGATCCCATTTTGAGGTATTAGTTTGTAGAAAATTCTTAGCACATGGGGTGTTGAGGTCATATCTAGCCTATGTTAGTAACACCACTATTATTACATGTGTTCATTAAATCCCTAAAAATTATAGAGGCTTAGATTTCCATAGTGAAATATATCAAAATGAAGCACAAAAAATGATCTCAGTATTGGTCATGGAAGTAAAATATTCCTAGAATAGAGTGAAGGTCTACCCCAAATCTCACTATTTCATCTACACAAGTTCAATAACATAGAGAAAAAGGTTAATAAAGTAGTACACTATTGAAAAAAATGTTGTGCTACTATCTTAAGAGGGTTATAACACATGTTCCATATTGATGACATTCTCTCCTACTTCTACATTACTTTTTAGCCTACCACTTATCTATTTTAGTCATTTTTTCCAACTAAGTACACCCTTTTTGATTCATTTTTATTTATATACTAAATAAACAAATCAATTATTTTACAAATTAGTGGATATTGATATTGTACTATTTTATTCCCTAATTTACATACTTAGATATTTCATCTACTTAAGGTTTTATATTAATTCCAAAAATAGCTAAATCAATTAACCATAGGGATATGTTAAATTTGTAAATTAGATGAGTTTTAGAGTATTGGAAAATTGTATTAGGATATGACACTTGTGTCAATGTAGGTGTCCGACTAGGATACAGGGGTGCTACCAATTAGAAAATAGGCATAGGGCCAGAACTTATAGAAAAATAAAATAAACAATTTTATAACATTTTGAGCATGATAGGTCTGAGTCATCAAAATAACATTGGTCAGACTAAGAGATAAGTAATTTGGCATAGAGAGAGTTTATGTGAGAATTTTGAAAATGGAAATGGTTAAAAATGTGAAGGTACATCCTTAATATGTATTTTACAAGTGTACAAGACTAGGTGCTATAAAATTTATAAATCATATCTAAAATTTAATTATTTTTATATAATGAATAAATTTTGCTTTAGTTAAAAAATTTCTAGTTACCAAAATTTTTAGATGCCACAGGGATTTGTGAAATAAGAATGTTGAAATTCTCTCTTGTTCACCAAAACTGTCAATAAGATCTTCAGATTGAACTTTCTCCATCAAAGCTTCATAGTGTATATATGTTGCATTTTACATTAACCATATAATATTGAACTTATTTTAGATTACTTTTTATCTAAATATACTGAAATAATACATAGTGGATGTGATTTCCATAAATTAATTTAAACATAAAGTAAAATAGATATCCATCAGAAGTAAAATATATCTCTTTGAATCAAACCTAGGTGGTAGGGCATGGCCATTTTAATAATATATCCTCCCCAATTTTTTACTTGGCTAGTTTTTCTTACCACATCAATGTTAAGCCACTTTTTCAAACAAGAAAATGCCTCTTTATTTTTAGATAGATATGCATTACATAAAATTTGTGTTTCATAGCATTTAAGACATTGGATATCTAATTATTTATTGTACAAATTTTAAAATAAAATAAATAAGCTACACCACACTCTCCATTGTTACTTAAAACTCTGCACAGGCTTATGCTTTTTAGATCATGTGAAATGAGGCCTAATTAAGATTAAAGGGCCATATAAGTATGTGATAGTTGAATATGTTGATTTATGGTATTGTAAACATTATTTTTTCCAAATACAATGCTTCATAATGACCACAAATAGGATTTGTATTATGAAATAAGATACAATATGGGACTGTATTGGATTCAATATTAAATTGAAGATGTTTGTTCACCCTTTTCAATGATCATATCTATATTGGTATGTTCAACCATTTATATAACCATTGCATGTAGAATAATTCACCCAAAATACCCACTTCATTTCATTTGACATAATAATTGTAAAAAGTTTCATCTATTCAAAATATGGTTGATATCATGAATCTTATCCAGATTGTATAGCTTGTAAGGATACAATTCTAATTTCAAATAAGTCAATGCATAAATATCACATTTATTCAATCAATTTATGAATTGGTCAATTAGTCCATTTCAAATTTCAATATAATTTTATTGAAAATGAAATAAAAAATAAAGGTATCAAAAAAAATTCACCGATGATGTTTTGGAACACAACAAATATGATGTTCAAATAACACACCATCAATTATTTTTCATGTCATCTATTTCTATAAAAAAATAAGGATGCATGATTGAAAACTCATTTTATATTTCATAGTTATTTTTTTTTATGGCATTTTTTTTCTTAAATATAAATGAAAATATATAAAAGAAAATTAGTAGAATAAAATATACAAATAGAAACTTCTACTACACAAGTATTTGATTAAACAAATATGATTTATGAAATACAAACCAAAGAGAGAATTTAAATACCTATTTTCAAAAAAAATCATTATATCAATCATAGCTAGGCCAAAACAAGAAACACTTAAAAAAGACAACACCAGAAAGTATGGCTGAAAAAACTATGATCAATATTATCATCCAAAAAAATACCATCCACTTTATTATTTGTTTTTATTTTATTAAACATATTTTTTGAAATATTAGATAAAATATTAAAAACAAAATAAATGTTTTCTTGAATTTTATAGAGGATCTAACCATCATTCTAAAACAACAACAAAAATATTAAAAATATTTTGGCTCTAAAAAAAGATAAAATAGGGACCCCTAGACTAGGAATATCTATGGATTCACAGAGTTTACCAAATCAACACAAGAAAAAAATAGGGCCTTCACTACTCTATCACCCCATGGTTTTGGGATCATTGTGATGTATTTTCCTTCAATTTCATATGGGATATAACCAAATAGTGATGATATATCAAAATATAAAAAGATATCCATTCCTAAACAAAGATAAAGTAAGGATTTTGCAATTTATGTCCTATTATGACACTAAAGGGAACACATTATGAAACATATTCACCTAAACCATGTTAACAAATTCACAAAAATCAATTGAAACAACCTATGAATAGATTTACATGGCCTCCTCACAATATATAAAACAATTAAAATATATCCAAATGTAGACACTGATAAAACCATAATTATTTTTCAATGCCACCAAAAAATTACTAGATTTCATTAAAAAATAGAAAACATAAGAGATTCAAACCATCAAATAAAATTGAAGATTCATTTCCCATAATAAACATGACTATTACCACAAGCATTGAATAAATAGAGCATATCCAAGATTTGTTTTCTAAAAACATGCATAGAATCAATAGATGTTAAGGGAAAATACTCATTAATAATAAAAATAAATTGATAAGAAAAAGGAATAAAAACCATCATCATTTAATATTTTATATTTTAAAAAATAACCCAATTGTATTCACCTCTAACTAATTCAAGCCTCTATCCAAAAGGATATTATTACATCTTATTTTGTTGTGTTAGATAAAATTGATACAATTATAATCCAAGATAATATTTTCATGAACATGAGACAATAAAACCTAATCATAATGACACATTCAATATGGAAAAGACATTGATCACAAAAACCTATGTGAATTTACCTAACACTTGGTGTTCATCACAATTAGGGAAAAATAGTGTCATTATCATTCAAAAAATATGGCACAATATTTTCCTTGAAACTATAATCTATGTGAAATATTTTGCATGTGGAATCTCATCACTCAAAGAGGGAAAATGTTAACATTCACTAATTAAAAATAATTCAACATAGTCAATAATTTTTTTAAAAATATAATGCAAGATTAAAAAAACATTCACTTCAAATGAAAGAAAAAAATTCATTTTAAACCAAACTATATTCCAAACATTACATTTGATAGTTGACATACCATGATTGGTTATTAAAATCGAGTAATAAAAAAATTGAATCCTATCGCAATACACAAAAAACATAATTAAAAATCGATCTTAATACAAAGAAAAAATAAAATAGACCTCCTAAATCCAAGGTTTTCAACATATTGACAAAGTTGAATACAAATAACTATTGACAAAATTTACCACCATTGGTTAAGCGTATGTGCAAAACCAATTTGTGGTCATTTAATTTTTGTTAGTGGTCTATAATTTTTTTGGATAATTAAGATAACTTTGTAAAATTTAAGGTAAAGTGAGTCTAATTTATTTCTTTAAAAGTCTATCAATACCTTTGGAAATGTCTTGTCAAGGTAAGTCAAGTTCATTGTCTTAAAGGTAATTTTAAGTCATTTATTATGATAGGGTATCAATTAAAGGTTATCATCAGTACATTAAATCTCATTTTAAGATTTACACATTTCTTTTTTTCTTGTGATTGCTCTCAAACATCTTCAAAGCATGGAAAAAGTGCAAAAAGGCATCTTGACACGTTTATTTGCTTATGTGCAAGTATTTTGGAAGACTCCATTCATATAATGTGGATTCAATAATATCTCCACAACATCCTAACATATTCATCAAAACAAAACCATACTCATGAACACCTTAAAGGTTCAAAAATGGCATAGTTTACCTTCATTTCTCCATCAAGCTAGTAAGGGCTATTTTCAAATGTTTGGCTCATTAATGTAAAGAAGAGTTGGTTAAAATTATATTAAGGTAATATAGGGGAAAATATTACCTAAATATTACACAAATTATTTTTATGTTATAGGGCTTAACTTTATGAACCATTGTTAAGAAGGAAAAGTGTTGTAAAACCCTTCTAAAACCTTAATAACTCGGTTTCAAGCAATATGATTGTATTTTTGAGATCTTTTTTGAAAATTTAAAGTTGTGTGAGATATTTTATGGAATAAATAACCATAATATAACTTAATCAGAATTTAAATGTAAAAAATGGTGAAACATGTAGGTACATGTTGTAGGGTTTCAAAAATGCAAGGGAAATAGTTAAAAAAGGGTTTTTTAAGAGGTTTAAGGGATTAATAAAGAGTAAAAAATGGTTTTAATGACTATAAGGTATCATAAAAGATATAACTAAAAAATAATTATGTATTTATGCCTCATAAAACTCAATAAAACACCAAAACTTAGACCTGTAATCATGCATAAATGATAAAATACAAGTAAGAAAGCACTAAAAAGTTCATATTTTGAGTTTTACAAAGTGAAATCTCATGAAAATTGACATGGTTATTTATTTATGTACTTGAATTTTTTTAAACAGTTTTAGATATGTAAAACCCATTATAAAATAGAAATTAGCAAAACACAGTCTGCACCATGAAGGAAATTAAGGTTCTTGACGAGTTTGCTCATGGATGGAGTGTGAAATGAGTGTGTTAGACATTTATAAGGGAATATAATGATATGAGAGGGTGTATATTTATACAATGAAAAATAATGATAAATAGGTTTAGATCACTGAAAAACATTTCTAGTCACCCCTATGGGCAGCAAGCAGACACTTTTTTATGAATTTTTGTTTGAGAGTTTGGTAAAGTATTTTAAATATTTTAAAATGTATAAATGTATATAAAATTTATAAATATAAAATTATAATATTGGTATTGTATATATATTCATATAAATCATTTTATACCCCTAAATATAAATCAAGGTTTCTTAAGGCCTAGAAAACACAAAAGGGCATTTTTAGAAGTTGTATATAGAGTTTGCTGTTGATAATTTATTTGAAGGTATGTGACACCATGGTGATGATTTTAAAATATGAATTATAATAAATATATATTAAAATAATTAAATTTCATCAAGTTATAGGTTCTCATTGTGCATTTGGCAAGCTTGTTAAGATGGAAAAGATGGACACTTCTAAGAAAGATCAGTATAGAGAGTTGTGATTTTTCATCATAAAATGAAATATAATAAAGGATATTTCATGAATTATTAATTAAAAAAATACATGTATAAAATCAATTATATTCCAATTTGGAGGAATAAGAGTCCTACTATCTAACTACAAGCTTTATTAATGCATAGAAATCTTTAACAAACCTTGCCAAGTTATTCACACGTGTTCTTTACCATTTGGAGATCAGGAAGAGGTCAAGAGTTTGTGTTAAAAAAGTATTAAAGTGTATAATGAGTCTTAAATAATATAATGTATAATGATTCTTAAATAATATCAATAATACCTTTCCTCTCTCTCCTATGCCAAGATCATGAAGAAAAGTCAAATCAACATAAGGAAGCCTTCAAGCAACTGTATTAAGGTGGAGAAGCATCATGAAAGAATGGAGGGTTTAATTGAATAATTTTTAAATACTTGAAGGCATATTTTAATGGAGGATAATTATTAATAAAACAAAACATGAAAACCTATCCCTTCTATGACACCTTGGAGCTATTTAGGAAGTTACGATAGAGAACATACAAGCAAGAATATAGACACATAGGTGGGTCAAACTCCAAGATAAAATGAGGATAGTTAAATCCACTCACTACAAAGATCAAGAGTCTAAGTAAGTTTAATGGTTTGTTCAAAAGTAATAAATTAATATGATCAAGACCTCTTCAAGCATTGAATACCATAAAATCATGCAAAGAGCCAATTCCCTTCAAGATAGGTCATAAATGAGGATTTATGACTTATTAAATGCATTGAAAAAAGTCTACCTATCCTTCTTAAGATATTTTACAAGAGAAAGAGTTTGAAATATATCATGTACTACATATAATTTTGGTGGTTTAGAAAGGGAGAGAAAAGGATGACTAGGCATGACTCATCGCTAATTTGGTGATTATTTTTCTCCTCTCTCATAACTTCCTTTTATATGTGTATGTTAATTTTCTAAAATAAGAGGAAGATTATTCTCTTAGATATGAAAAAACTCTTCCAAAATTTTTTACTACATCACCTTTGAAGTAATAATAAGCTGATATTTTCATTCATTTTTAGACTGCTCATGAAGTGTGTGCCTCATGTTCATTAATGTAACTTAGTGAATGATTTATTTTCCTATGTTTATGTATAAAATTTTAACCTTTATGTAACATATAAAAATTATTTTAGATCATATCAAGTGTCTATGTTTGATTTATACCTAATTTGGAAGTGAATTCAACTAGTGTTCATTCCTTCCATGCTAGTGTGAATGTTTATCAAGACCTTTATATGAAATACTAAAGTAAGAGACATTATATGAAGATTAAGTGAATGCGTAAAATTTGTTTACCTTCAAAACTGTGAAAATAAAGGCATAATTGATTATAACATTGGTGCATCACTTCAAATGTTTAGTTTTCATATTCAATTTCAGTTTTATTGTTACTCCTTTTACCCTTTTCCTAGTCAAGAAATCACTAAATCAGAGATTTTGAGTGAACTAGGTGAGTGTACCAAAGGAAACCATATATATATATATATATATATATATATATATATATATATATATATATATATATATATATATATATAATATCTAATATAAAGCCATACACACCTTGTAGAGTTTCCATTGTGTCTACAAGAGTGCACCTTTTTACAAGGGTGCAATCTTAAGTGATAAAAGTTTTTGGCACACTAGGTGGGACCAAATATTGGAGCTTGAAGAAGAAATTTGAAACAATAGAGAACATTTATCATTCATATACTAGGTGATTATTTTATTTATATACTTCTTGGTAGAAGATAAGTACCAGTTTCATGCCAAAGACCATTACAAGGTCTTCAAGTAAAGGTATTCCTTTTGAGTTTATTTAATTAACTTTGCATTCAAATAAAATAAAATGGTTTCTAAAAACAAGTCCATATCCTAGGAGGCTATTTTAGTCACCAAATTAGATTTTTATGTAAACCAATACAACTTCAAATCCCACTATCAACATGAATGTCCCTAATAACTAAGTATTTGTTCCTTTCAATGATGTAATCCCTCTCAATATGATAACATCCTAGCCTCAACCCTCAAAATCCTATCATATTTAATAGGTGAGGATCAAAATACACCCATAGAACATATCAAAGATGTGGCCAACTTGTGTTCATTCCATCATGTTATCCAAGAGAATGTTTCCATCTATTTGCTTACTACATCCTTGAAGGGAAATGTATTGCAATGGTATAATAACCTTCCATCGAACTCCATTGAAACTTGGTATGATTTAGGTGTAGTATTTTTTAGTCAATTTAAAGATAAATCAGATCATTAAACCCTTGTTGAGTATGTCACTACCATCCAAAGATCACCACATGAATATATGATTGATTTCAACCTTAGATATTAGGAAACATGAAAAAAAATACCTTCCATGATAAGGTCATCTCTTGATTATACTTTAATATACTTATTGAGATCTTTGAATTCTGATATTATAGTTATGATTTAGTCCATATGTGGTAGGACACTCCTAGATGCCTATGAGGTTGCTATTAGAGTAGAAAATAGTCTAATTTAGGCTAGTAATATAGCCTATTCCACCTCCTCAAGATCCATCAATAGCCCCAATTCCATCACCTCAAAGTTAATTTAAAGCTCTACTTAATTAATCTAGTGAGCTTGGTGAACTAAAATGTATGATGTAATATTTTGACAATGAGATAGTTTAGCTGAAGAGGCAATAATATCAAGATAATAGGCCATATAAAACACCTTATCAGCCCACATATCAGCCATATAAAGAGAAAATTCTTCCTTACCAAGGATTTAGAGGTAATAAGCCTCCATACCAAGCTCAAGGAGTCATTACACAATCCAAACCATATAATAAAATTAACTCTAATGCTCCTTCCACATTCAAGGCCATTGTACCAATATGAAATAACTTGATGTAAGACTCAAGTTGGCAACCTTCTAACACCAATGATGTGCAAAATCAAGCTTTAGTGGCAAAAAATATGGAAATTCCTCAAATGACACAAAAGGAATCCTTTCTTCAAGAAGACAAACATAATGAGGCTATGATACAACAAGGGGTAGTGAATCATGGGCAAGTATAACCTGGTGCAACTTTAGTGAATTGACAAGTTGATGATCACTTGGTAGTAAATCAGATTGGTGAGCCTAGAAAATCATATAATTTGGTTGTAGACATCACAAGATCCAAGAGAATGGTTATAAATGAAACTCAAGAGGTAATTTATGATCCAAATGTTCTTAATATGGTTTCAATGTATTAATGATCATGTTATTTCCCCTTTAGCTCAAAAAAAATAGAATGTGGAAGCAAGTAAGGTTTGCCAAGTGCCTCAAGTATAAGAGCATCTTATTGTTTTAGAGGTGTAACTAAGGATTGGTGACTCTTATTTCAGTATAGTATAACATGTGAAGAAAGAAAACATCAACATGACTATGCGGGATTCATTAGAAATCCTAACATAAAAGGATATCTTTATCCATGAGCTTTCAGACCTTAACTTATCTAAAACTAATAGAGAAGGATAGTGTGGTTTTAGCACATTCAAACCACCAAGAGAATCAACAAGTAAATTAGGTATATAAATGTTTAAAGGTTATGAAATATGTTTCAAAACCAAGTAAACCACCTCCTTTATACCTTTCATTGATTGTTGGCTACACACTAGTTAATAATTCCATGGTTTACTATGGGGCAAGTAGCATAGTGATGTCAAAATAAATTGTAGATAAGTTAGGTTTGGTGTATAAGCCAAAACATAAGGATGTATTACAGCTTGATGGATCTCCAACCAAGACATTGGGTATAACCAACAATCTGAAACTAACACTTTATGTGTGCCCAAATGTGACCATATAGCAAGATGTTGTGGTGGTGGATCTGCATTCATACTTTGTTATGTGCTTATCAAGTGACTTAACTTCAAAGATAGGTGGGTATATTTTATATGATTGGGCATACCTCATGTTTAGAATAAGGTATGAAACTAAAGTGACAATTTGTTTAGATCTTATTACTCATTTTAGTTTAGAACCATAATGCCTAGTGTTGTTAATGCTAATTAAGTCTTCTCACATGAAGTATAGAAAACTAGTGATGTTGAATCAAAATCATCTATTGATGATATTACTAATCTATTTCTTGATGAATGGGATAATAATATTCATGATCATTATCCCTACAAGATGATAGAGAAAGGACTTGGAAATTATTTTTTACATGAAGATGGTGTATAAATTCCAATTCTAAATAAAGAAGGTGAGCTAAATGATTGTTTATGTAAACTCTATTTTGATGGATGATAGAATAACCATGGTATAGGGGATGGTATGATTATAATTTTACCCTTAAAACAAAGGTATTATGCTATTATAAAATTTTAGTTTGGATGCTCTAACAACATAGTAGAATATGAGTCCTTAGTTCATGGTTTGTAATAGGCTATAAAGATGGGAGCTAGCCTCTTGTTGGAATTTGGAGATATTTAGCTTGTGGTACATCAAAAAAGAGGGATGAATGTGTGTAAAATTCCATTTTTAAAATCATACAAACATAGGGTATGGGATCTTCTTGAAGACTTCTATGCCCTTAACCATTAGTGTGTTTAGGGATATGTGTAGCTGACTTGTGGCTTGAATAACCCTTTTTCATATTATTTTACATTTATCTATGAAATATTATTATTATTATTATTATTATTATTATTATTATTATTATTATTATTATTATTATTATTATTATTATTACTATTATTATTATTATTATTATTATTATGTCAGCATATGGGTGTCACATGGCCTTTTTAGACTATATATAAGAGGTAGGGTTAGTTATTAATCATCATATTTGAGTATTCATTTTTATTGCAAACATTTAGGAGGTTGCCCCCTCAAAATGAATTATCTATTATTAACATTTTATGATATATTTCCATATAATTTTGATATAATTCTATATATCTACATATTTGGTGAATTAATATCATTCCAAGTGGTATCAAAGCATTGATTGTGGCCATAATTAGGTCAAAAACCCTAGATCCTAAAATTTGGCTATATCTCACAAATAGTTGTGTATTTATATGCAATGTTTTTATTGGATTTGATAAATAATTCAAGTAATATTCCTTTAAAATTTAAGCTCATTTGGATATATTTTGACAAATGTATCACTAATTTAGGGTGTTTCATAAATTTGCTTCATAGCTCACAAATTGCATAAGTTTTAAAATTTATTTACATTTTAGGAAAGATTGGAAAAAATTAGTTTGGGTTTATTCCTTGATATTTGTGATTTGAGGATAGCATATTTAAAAATATTAGTAGTCAAATTTGGGTCAATGGGGCAAAATAAGTTTCACCATCAAGCCTTCTTATGGCTGGTCCTAACACTTGTAGATGGGGAAAAGGGAAAGAAACCCCTAGAAATCCTTTAGGGGATGACATGGAGTCTAAAACCTGTAATATTATTTATCAAATTAATTCAAATCTACATGTCTTGATGTAGAGGATGTGTAAGTCCCAACTCAAATGTCAGTAATGCAAGGGGAAGTTAATGGTGTGAACAACTAGTTCCATCAGATCATGACACAATTGGATAATATTTCATCTCATTTTCCTATTGACAACCCTCCAATTTTTCCTTTTAGTCCTCCTCTTCTCAACATTAACACCACCAATACAAGGGTGAAATTGATGTTGCCAAAAGTGGATATATGAAATTTTAATGATAAGGATCCACTTACTTAGATCACTCAAATTGAAAATCAATTTGATTTGAACCAAACTCCTAACTCTCAAAAGGTGTTTATGGCATATCTGTATCTAGAACCTTAGCCATTCATTTGGTATCATTAGTTGTGTTCTCAAAAGAAAAATATTGGTGCTCTTGTTACATGGTCAATATTATCTAATGAACTGATGTCTCATTACCAGGATAATGTTTCTATGAACTAATTTAACTAGTATGCCAAACTATGAAAAATAAGAATAGTGAAGGATTATATTCATCAATTTCAAAATCTATCTTTACATGTGGAGGACATGATTGAGGCAAATCTGACTAACCTTTTTTTGGGTAGACTAAAAGATAATATTCAAATGGAAGTTTGTATTTTTAACCCCACAAATTAATACAAAGTTATACTAAGGACACACGTAGTAGAAGAAAAAGAGATGATCAAATGTCATCCTTTAATTACTATCTAGGAATGCACCTTCCCAACTCCATCACTACCTCAACCTGCTAGATTGACACCATAATAAATTAAGGAGAATAATGCCAAAAGGTTATGTTATAGTTATGACAATAAATGGAGTAAAGGTCATCGATGTGCTGAAAAGAAGTCGTTTTACATTAAAGGGGATGATGATGAAGAAGAAGATGAGGATGCATCTAGTGAGGGTTTTAAAGGACCTAAGGATGAAGCTATATATTCTCAACCTACTATCTCCTACCATTCCCTTATAATCATTTCTACTCAGACTCTTAAGGTGGTAGGTTTCATTAAGAAATAGAAGTTCACAATATTGATTGACTCAGGTAATATACATAATTTCATCAATAATAAGTTGGATTCTCATTTGAATTATTTCATCTACCCAACCCTAGAATTTTAAGTCATGACTGTAGATGGTGGTATAGTTAATTATTCTAGAAAAAGTCATATTATTAGGTTAGCAATGGGAGACTTTTTTATAGATTCTCCTATGTTTGTTATTCCTATGGGTAGGACTGATATTGTTTTGAGAGTTTAATGGCTCACCACATTGGTTACTATTGAGATTAATTTCCAAGAAATACTCATGCACTTTCATGTTGAAGGTAATCCATTAGAGCTATGGGGATTAAGATCTAAATCTCCACAACTAGTTTGTTCACATTAGATGACCAAGATGTTGAAGAATTTGTGGCATGATTATTTTCCATTGATGTTCAAAAAACTAAGGAGTCTACCCATCCTAATTTACAATAAATATTAGATGAACATTAACTTATATTTTACCCCATGCCAAGAGGTCTTCCTCCTAGCCATACCCATGATCATGCAATCAGACTCATTCTTGGAAGCACAACACCCAACATCAAACCATATAAATATCCTTATGCTTAAAAGAGTGAAATTTAAAAAAATGTATAAGAGTTGTTGGAGGCAATAACCATTCATCATAGCCAAAGTGAATATTCTTCTGTAGTATTCAAGGTGCAAAATAAAGATGAAACTTGGAGGATGTGACCAGATTATAGAGAGCTCAATAAATTCACTATCAAAGATAAGTTTCCTATTCTTGTAATTGTAGATTTGTTAGATGAATTACATGGTGCTATTTATTTTACTAAATTAGATCTTCACTCTAGGTATTATCAAATCTGGATCCATGAGGAGGCCATTCTTAAAATAGCTTTTCATACTCATGTAGGCCATTGTGAATTTTTGGTCATGCCTTTTGGTCGCACCAATACACCATCTACCTTTTAGATTTTGATGAATATGGTTTTTAGGCCATTTTTAAGAAAGTTTGTACATGTTTTTTTTGATGACATCTTTATTTATAGAAAAATTTGGGAAGACCACTTGCAGCATGTGAAACAGGTACTCTCTGTTCTCAAATAACATAATTTGTATGCTAAATCATCCAAATGTAATTTTGAAGTCTAGGAAGTGGAATATTTGGGTCATATTTTATCACAAGAGGGAGTAAAAGTTAATCCTAAAAAAATCCAAGTTATTATGGAGTGGTAAAATTCCAAGACACATAAGAAACTAAGGGGATTTCTAGGGATAACCGGTTACTATCCTAGGTTTGTAAAACACTACAATAGTATTATAGCACCACTCACTTCCTTGTTGAATAAATAATCTTCTAGTGGATTGATATAATAATTAAGGCATTTGAACAACTAAAAATGGCTATGTGCACCATCCCAGTATTGGCTACTCTAGATTTTTCTACAACTTTTATGATTGAATGTGATGCATCTAACTATGGTATGGGTGTAATACTCTTGCAAGAGGTTAGGCCATTTGATTTTTGAATTTGACAATTAAAGGGTATAAAATGGCTCAAACCCATCTATGAGAAAGAGATGATGGCTATTCTACATGCAGTCAAACAATGGAGACCTTATCTATTGGGTCATCACTTTAAGGTAAAGATCGATCATGATATCCTTAAATATTTTTTGAAAAATGGTTGTCCTCTATAGAATAACAAAAATGGGTGATAAAAATGTTATATTTAATTTTTAAATAGTTTAAAAGAAATAAAAATAAAAGATGGTGGCCAATGCACTATCTAGGCATGATGAACTAGTTAAGGCATTGTTATGTGTCGTGACCATTTGACAGGCAGACTATCTCAAGGAAGCAAGGTTAAAATGAGAGAATGATAGTACTACCCATGCACTAATTGAGAATATTAAATAGGGTTTAGATGGGATTGAAAATTTTACATGGAAGGGGAATGCATTATGGTACAAAGATAGATTATATTTATGTCATAATTCTCTTCTCAAATAGAAAAATCCTTGAAGAACATCATGCATCTCCACTTGGGGGTCACTCAAGTTTTTTGAAAACTTATCATAGAGTCAAGAAGGATTTATTTTATAAAGGACTCAAACAATGCCTAGAGAGCAATAAGCATGCAAATAGGTTAGCTGCAACATGAGCCCAATTTGACATTCTAGCTGATGTAAAGAATGATAAAACTCAAATACATATCAAGATTTTGGTAAGGTCCTCCATTCTTGATAATAATGTGAATTGGAAAGTATTTGAGGATGATGATCAAATTATTCATTTCTTATAAGAAGAGGTTAAACTCTCTTCTAGAAACCATTCAAAACTTTTGAAGGAGTAGAGTGATCAAATAGTTAATCTCAAATCTAACAAGTTATCCAAGGGTCTTGTCCCACTTGATAATATTTTTAGTATGGATGATGAGGTAAGAATGGATAAAGTTTCTATGTCTACCAAATAATAACATTATTCAAGCTTTGACATAGTCAATGAAAAAGCTCTCAAGCTTGGTAAAGTATGATCTCAAGATCAAAACGAATCCTTTGTTGATTTATTTAAATAGATTGCTGATGTGTTTGCATGAGATTAAAATTATTAAAATATCTTTGATCCTATATTGGCTCAGCACACCATTGAACTAGAAGTAAATACAAAATTGGTGAGGCAAAGACAAAGATGAATCAACCCAAAACTAGAACCTTTGATGAGAATAAAGCTTCACAAATTGATTAAATTAGCTATCATCTTTCCCATTAAGCATTCCACTTGGGTGTCTAACCTTGTTCTTATCAGGAATAATAATTGATAAATCAAATTATGTGTGGAATTATGTGACTTAAATAAGGCCTCACTCAAGGACCATTATCCCTTGTTATAAATGGAATAAATACTCCAGTTAGTGGTTAGTTCAGAAAAGTTTTCACTTATAGATGGTTATAGTGGGTATAACCAAATATTTGTGAAAGAAGAGGATTGGTTCAAAACAAAATTAACCACTAAGTGGGACACCTTTGCATAAAAAAAAATGTCATTTAGGTTATCCAATGTAGGGGAAACATTCCAAAGAGCCATGTATATGGACTTTCAAGATTTGATTAATAGGTTTGTTCTTGTGTATTTGGATAATTTTATAGTTTTTTTAATAAGGCAAGTGATCACATACTTCATTTTAGATAAGTATTTGAGAGATATAGGCAATATGGTGTGTCACTCAACCCAAAAAAGTGTGTGTTTTTGGTAAATCAAGGTAAATGCCTTAGTTATGTTATTTCTAAACATGGTTTGAGTATTAACCCAAAAAGAATAGACTCTATTATTACATTGTCCTTACTCAAGCATAAAAAAGCATTTCAAAGTTTCTTTGGAAATATTAACTTTATAAGAAGGCATATATTTAATTTTTCAAATTTGTCAAGGCCTCTTACATATATACTCAATAATAATTAGAACTTTACTAGGATCCAGGAAGGCATGGAAAGTTTTCAGAAATAAAGAAAGCCATAGCTAGTTTTTCCACTCTTATCAATCCTTATTTTTCAAATGATTTTATCTTGTATGCATTTGCTAATTTTGATACAATTTCAAGAATATTGACACAAAAAAATCAACAAGGCTTGGAGAAAACCATAGTATTTTTTAGTCAAGGCTTGGAAGAGTATGAAATAAGGTACACATTTTTTGAGAAACATGTGCTTTCCATATTCAAATGTCTCAAAAGGTTTAGTCACATACTATATAATTACAAGATCCACATGATGGTTTATCATCCTAGCATCAAAAAGTTCTTATTCAATAAGGACCTAAGTGAAAAGAGAGTAGGGTGGATAACAAAGATCATGTAATATGACATGGAAATAAAGGTAACCAAGTTAAATAGAGGAAAAGGGTTGTGTGAGCATTTGGCTCAAGACTTTCACGATAGTAAAGAGGTAGTTTTGGTCTTGAATTATGAAGATATTGTATCTAATAATACACCTTCAACAAGATGGTTTCAAGATATGATAAGGTAACTTCAAAGTGGTATGTATCCTCCAAACTTAAATAGTTCAAAGAGAAGGAATTTTAGGCTGCAATCTATTCCTTTTCTGCTTATTGATGGTGTGTTTTTCAATAAGTATGTTAATGACATGTTGTTGAGATGCATATATCTAAGTCAATTTTAAAGGTTACTTGAATAATTCATGTTATACAAGGTGGAGGGCACTTTACATCAAAGAAAACAAACCTCAAAATCATGAAGGGTGGATATTATTGTCCAAACATTTTTAAAGATTGTCATGCTTGGGTAAAGAAGTGAAATAAGTGTGCATTATTTGCAGGAAAGGAAAATATTTTTGCCTTACCTCTTCAACCTATTTAAATAGATCATACCTTTGTCTAATGGGGTTTGGAATTCATTGGTCTCATCAATCCACCTTCTATCTTAGTCCACAAGTGGATTCTCACAGCCACATATTAATTTACTAGATAGACAGAAGTAGTGGCTTTGAAGGAAGCAAATGAATCTAGTGTCTTGGACTTCTATGAAGGTTTACTCACAAGATTTGGTGTTACTTCTACTATAATTTTAGAAGGAGATAAAATTAGTCAGTGGGATGTTCAAAATGGTGTATATCTCAACAATTTTTCCAATTATTATCCACAAGGCAATGGCTTTATTGAGTGAATTAATGAAAACTTGTTGAAGCTCATTAGGAGAACCATTGAATACAATCAAAGGACTTGGAATTTGAAGTTAAACTCAGCTTTATGGGATGATAGTATCACCTTCAATAGGTCCATCACCAATTCACCCTACAAGGTATTATATAAGAGAGAAGATAGATTTTTAATCTCACTTGAGCTCCCTACTTTAGAGCTAATGCATCAATTAGATTTATTGGAGAGTGAGCCTATGAAATTCAGATATGTTAAACTTATGGGGTTAGAATAGATTAGAAATTAGTCCTTGTTAGACATGAAGACACATCAAGCACAAGTGAAGAAAACATTTGCTAGAAGATAATATTCAAGGATCTTTAAGTAAGGTGAATTGGTTCTTAAATGGGATGAGGATAGAGGAAAACTAGGAAGACACATAAAGTTTGACTCATTTTAGAGTGGTTCTTACTTGATTTCCAGATGCAAGCCTCACAATGCCTTTTAACTAGCCAAGATGAATGATGAAGATCTCCCAATCCTAGTTAATGGGATTCATCTTAAGCATTGTTATTGAAGATAGGTTCTTCCTTATACATAGTAGTTTTATATTTTCACTTTCCTCCAAGTGTTATCTTACACATTTTTAGTTGATAGTTGTATTAGTTTTCAATCCCCTAAGTGCTTATGTACAAGTGTTATTGTTGCTTGGAGAATTAATTTTTAGTTTAATATTTACATAAAAAGGTATAGCATTGTTTATCTAGTTTAGATCAGATTTTGGTGATGATTTTCATGACTCCATATCCCAATTGATAAGGCTATTAGTTTTGAGTGTTTAGCAAGCAAACATCTTAATAGGGTCACCAAGAATGATAGAAAATTTTGCCAACATTGGTAAAGGGTGTGTTAAAAAAAAAATTAGGTAATTTAGTTTTGGTTAGTGATCTATAGAATTTTTTGGATAAATTAAGATAAACTTTGAAAAAGTTAAGGTAAAGTGAGTCTAACTTGTTTCTTGCAAAGTCTATCAAAACCTTTGGATATGTCTTGTCAAGTGAGTCAAGTTAATTATATTAAAATGTAATTTTAATTCATTTAATATGATAGGGTATAAATTAAAATTTTGTATTAGTAAATTCAAGATCATTTTAATATTACCACATTGGTTTTTTCTTTGTGATTGCTTTCAAACATCGTCAAAGCATGGAGAAGTGCAAAAAAACATATTAGAATGTTTAGTTTCTTATGTAAAGGTATTTTCAAAGACTTAATTAATGGAATGAGGATTAAATAAAATATAAAAAACATCCTACCACCTTCATCAATCTAAACCATGCTCATGAACAACTCATAGGTTTAAAAATGGTAAAAGTTTCCTTTGTTTCTCCATTGAGCTAGTTGCAAGCTAGTAAGGGCTATTTTCAAATGTTTGGTTCATGAAAGAGAAGATGAGATGGTTAAAATTATGTTATGGAAACAAAGTGGCTCATATTAAATAAATATTAAATTCATTATTTTTAGGTTACATGGGATTAACTTTATGAACCATCGTTAAGAAGGAAAAGTGCTCTAAAACCCTAATAACTTGATTTTAAGCAATATGATTGCATTTTTTAGCTCTTTTTTTTCAAATGGAAGGTTTTTTGAGATATTATGGGGAATAAATAACCCTAATAAACCTTACTAAATCAAAATTTCAATTCAAATAATGGTGAAAGGTACAAGTACAGGCTACAAGGTTTCAAGAATACAAGGAGATAGTCAAAAAAAGATTTTTTTAAGAGGTTTGAGTGATTGATTGAGAATATAAAATGGTTTTATTAGTTATATTGGATAATATAGGTTATAATTAAAAAATTATTATTTATTTAGGCCTCATAAAACTCAAGATAATACCAAAACACAAACCTATAGTCATTTTGAATTTAGAAAATGCAAGTTAAAAAGCATTAAAAGTGCATATTTTGAGTTTTACCAAGTGAAATATCATTAAATCATTAAAATTGACATGGAATTATATTTTTATGTAAATTAATGTTTAAAAGTGGTTTAATATAATTAAACCTCATGATAATAGATAAAATGGCAAAACATATTTCTACACCATGAATGAAATCAAGGTTCTTGACTAATTTGCCTATTATAATGATATAATAGGGTGTTTTATTCTTTCAAAGGTATGAATCCATGTTTATAAAATTAAAATTACTATAAAACAGGCTTAGATCATTGACAAACACCTCTAGGTAACCCTATGGGCAACAAACAGACACTTTTTTATGAATTTTGTTTTGAGAATTTGGTAAAGTATTTTCAATATTTTAAAAATTATACAGGTATAACCCATTGATAAATATCCAATTATAATATTGGGAGTATATACACACACACACACACACACACACACACACACACACACACACACACACACACACACACACACACACACACCTATAACTCATTTTAGACACCTAAATCCAAATTAGGGTTTCTTGAGGCCTAAAAAGCACAAAAGGGCATTTTTAGAAGTTGTATGTGGATTTTGGAGTTGAAAATATTTTTAAAGCTATATTACACCATGGTGATGATGTTACAATACTAATTATAATCCTTATTTTTTAAACTAATTTAGGTTCATTAAGTTATAGGTTCTCATTGTGCATTTGGCAAGCTTATCAAGATGGAGAAGATGGACATTTCCAAGAAAGATAAACATAGAGATTTGTGATTATTAATCATAAAATGCACTATAATAAATGATATTTAATGAAGTATTAATTTAAAAAAACATGAATCCACTCAATTATATGACAAATTATAGGAATAAGAGTCCTATTATCTAACAACAAGCTCCATCAATGCACAAAAATCATCAAAAAACCTTGCCAAGTCAATCACATGTGTTCTTTGCCATTTAGAGATTCATAAGAGGTCATAAGTTTGTGTTAAAAAAGTATTAAAGGGTGAAAGGATTATTTAAAAATATCAATAAGACCTTTTCTCCCTCTCCTATGCCAAGGTTAGGAAAAAATTCAAATCAACACAAAGAAGCCTTCAAGTAGTCCTATTAAAGTGAAGAAGCATCATGCACAAATGGAAGAATTAGTTGAAGACTTGATCAAACCTTGAAATAATATTGTCATGGAGGTGACTTCTTAATCAAAAAAAACATTGAAACCTGTCCCTTCTACACCACCTTCGATCTATTTGAGAAATTTAAGAGAGAAAAACATGCTTGTAATAATATAGATGCATACATGGGTCAAACTCTAAGATATAAGGAGGATTGTTAAAACCACTCAATAAAAATATGAAGAGTATCAAGTAAGTTTAATTAGATATTAAAAATTAATAAATTAAGATGATCAAGACCTGTTCAAGCATTCAAGACCATCAAGGCTTGTAAGGAGACTAATTCCATTCAATATAGGTTATGGCTGATGATCTATGACTTCTTCAATGCATTAAAAAAAGTATACTTCTCCATCCTACAAAATTTTCCAAGAGAAAGAGTTTTAAAATGAGCATATACTATGTAAGAGTTTGGTGGTTGAGGAAGGGATAGATAAGGATGACTAGGCATGATGACTCATCCCTAGTTTGGGTTTGCTTTGTTTCCTCTCTCTTAACATTTTTTTATATATGTATATTCAATTTTTGAAATAAGAGGACAATTATGATTTTGGATATGTAACAACTCTAACAAAATTTTGTAATACATCAACTTTAATCAATAAGAAGCTGATTTTTTCCTTCATTTTCAAGTTATTCATGAAGTGTGTGCATCATGTTCATTGATGTAACTTAGTAAATGATTAATTTTTATATGTTTATGTCTAAATTTTTTATATTTTTTCAGTATATAATAATTTTAATAGGTCATATCAAGTCTCTAAGTCTGATTGATACCTAATTTAGAAGTGAATTCAACTAGTGTTCATTCCTTCCATGCTAGTGCGAATGTTTATTGAGGCCTTTGTATGAAATACTAATGTAAGAGCCATTGTATGAAGATGAATTGAATGTGTGTAAGTTATTTATCTTACAAAGTGTGTCAATTATAGTAATAGTTGACTACAACATTGGTGTATCACTCCAAATTTTCATTTTTCATGTTCAATTTCAATTTGAGTATTTCTCCTTTTATACTTTTCCTAGTCAAGAAATCACTAAATTAAAGAGTTTAGAGTGAATTAGGTGAGTATACCAAAGGGAATCAACCCTTCATCTAGATATTCTCTGCAATATAAGTCTACCCACACCTTGGAGAGTTTAGATTATGTTAGCAAGAGTGAGAATAAACACACATTCTTACAAGGGTCACTCCTAAATGATAACAATAACACATAAACAAAATATAAACCCTATAACTCCATCAATTTGGGCCTGATTATTATCAAAAATTATATTTTATACCATATTATAAAATATTTCACCACCGACCCATGATATATCAAAATATTTAAAGGCATCCACTTTCATAGAGAGATAACACCTAAATTTTTAAACCTTGTGCCCTATTTGATATCAAGGGTAGCAAATTGTGACACATGAAAAAAAAAATCTACGAAATCATGAAGCTCATTAAAATTAGACTAAGAACAAATCGTGGACTTTGTGGCTTCATGATCCTATTTTCCTAGGATCATTGACACATGTTTTTATGTAATTCCAAACATGGATTTTACTACCTGGTAATGATACAACTAAACATAAAAAGTCTTTTAGCCTTAAATAGACACATATTTTCTTTAAAAAGTGACCAATATAAATGTTTATACTTATTAAGAAACATAAAAAAACATAAATATCATGCTAAAGATAGAGATGAAACTAGACTATTACAATGCCATGGACTCTATAGAATCAACTTCATGAATGCGGACCAAGAACAAAATTAGAACCCATGATTCCATCACCCTAGGGCCTGACTATTATTGATAGGTGTTTTTCCTATGATATTACACATGATTTTTCCACTTACTAATGACATGTAAAAAATATAATATTAAATCTAGTATACCCATAGATAAAATAAAAATAATTCAATTGCACACCTTTATAATATCAAAGGAAATATATTTTGATAATTATGTAGTCAAAACATGTCTACCGATTCATAAAGTTCACATTAATAAACCTAAGAAAAAAATAGGTATTATGTGGCTACATGACCTTATGGCCCAAATATCCTTGCCAAATGTTTTCCTACCATTCCACATGGTATTTAAACACTTGGATACCATATAATAAAACATAAAAATCTATTAGGGCTGAAGCAAAGATAGAATTGGATAGAAAATTTCCACTAGTAAAAAAGTTTAGATCTATGACAAAACACAAAAAATTAAAAAAATATCTAAGATTGAGATAAAATCATGATTTATCTGACACCATAGATTCCATAGTATCAAGTCCAAAATGCCAAAATTCCCAATATATTAATTAAATTGATCTAAACTAACTAAGAATAAAATAAAAACATATTGACTCCATCACCCTATAATACAATGATTATTGACATGTGTTTTCTTATGATATGAGCTGGGATTTCACTACCTACCCATAATATATATAAATATAAAAATGAATCCACATCTACTCTAAGATAAATATAGGATTTTGAAATTTGACACCATCTTTGATGTCAATGGTAATAGACTTTGACATATATGTGACCCCATATCTGTAGGATTAGTTCAACCTATTTTATAAAAATTCCACATGATATTTAACACTTTGGTCCTAATATAACAAAATGAAAGAAACTAATGATACTTGGACTTTATCACATCATGGCCTATTGCGAAACTAAAGGAAAAACCTTCTTGCACATATGCATCCTATATTTTTAAAAAATTTAAGAACATTATTGAAAATATCCTAATAATGGATTTATGCACCTTTTTATGATAAAAATAATAATATCAAGATATTTATAGAATTCACTACAAAATGGTAAACAAAAAATATGAGCATCATGGCATTTCATCCTCTAACCTCATAATTATTTCCATATTCATAACAATAATGACAAATAAAACACATAATACAATATTTATTTCACATAATAGACATAATTGTTATCCAAAACATTTAACAAACACATCAGTCTAAGGAAAAAATGTAAACTATGTGTGTGTGCGTGTGCATGTGCTTGTGTGTGTGCGTGTGCATGTGCGTGTGGGTGTGTATGTGTGTGTGCGTGTGTGTGTGCATGTGCATGTGCGTGTGCGTGTGCGTGTGTGTGTGCGTGTGCGTGTGCATGTGCGTGTGGGTGTGCATGTGTGTGTGTGTGTGTGTGTGTGTGTGTGCATGTGCATGTGTGTGTGCGTGTACGTGCGCGTGTGCATGTGCATGTGCGTGTGCATGTGTGCGTGTGCGTGTGTGTGTGTGTGTGTGTGTGTGTGTGTGTGAGAGAGAGAGAGAGAGAGAGAGAGAGAGAGAGAGAGAGAGAGAGAGAGAGAGAGAGAGAGAGAGAGATGAAGGCCATAAACCTCTAGCAAAAATGTCAGTCACAACCAAATTTTATTTGATCTACAATGGTATTGATTTTTAGAGATACATATGTTCCACTCAAATTAAATAAGAAATAGTGTTCAATATTACAAAAAAATGAAAAAAACATCACCATTTAACATTTTTTACTTTAAAAATAAATCCAACTATCTTCACTTTTGAATAATTAAAGTTTTTTTTTTAAATGATTTTATTATATCTTAGACTGATTTATTATATCCAATAAAAAAAGCAACATCTGAAAAAATATTTATCATGAACATTAAATAATAAAACCTAACCATTGTGACACTTTTAATATGGAAATGATATCTATCACAAAAAAACCATGAAAATTTACTTAGAAATAATTATTCCCTATGATAAATCATAGTCAATGCCTACCAAGAGATAAATACCAATTAATATTTTCAAATATACATAAGATCCAATAAAATAAAATATGAGGTACTATTCATTATAAAAAATTAAAAAAATCATAATTTAACATTAATCACTATAAAAACAAATCCAATTGTCTTCACCTCTACTTAATTCAATCTTACATCGAAAATGATCTTCTTACCTTTTATCCTATTTTGTGTGATTAACTTGATATAAAAAATATATGAGATAATATTTCCATAAATAGTGGACAATAAAATCTAACCACTATATCACTTTCAAAATGATAGAGACATTAATCACACAAAACCAAGAAAATTTACTGAAAAAATATGTTTTTCATATAACCAAGATAAATATTTTCATTACTTTAGAAAATGCCAACACAAATTTTTTCTAAAAACTATATCCTAATATTTTTTTTTCAACATGAAATATTTTCATTAGAAAAAGATAAAAAAACTAATATTAACTAATTAAAAAAAATCTACATAATCAGGTAATTATTTTCTAACCATTAAAATGTAAGATAGATACCATTTTTTATTTAAAAAATATATTATTTTCAACTACATTGTATCTAAAACATTACATCTAACAATTATCACATTATGATTGGATATAAAAAATGAGTCAAATTCAAGAAGATTGTATAATTGGTTCATTTCATTAGTACCAATTATGTTAATATTTAAACTTATTATACTATTAAAAATCGTGGTAAGTATGGTAAGGGATCATGTCTTAATTGGATAATATGGTTTTGTCTTAATTTGGGAGGTTACTATTTCATACTCTTTATGGAAGGTTATATGTTTAAATAATCCAACCCTATTTCTAAAGTTTGGGTTTGGTATATTTTTCAGAATGTATCTCCCAAAACAAATTTTTTAATAAATTTTCATTTAAAAAACCATTATTATTAGAATAATAAATCATTTTTTATTCCAAAATCTTATAGTTTATAATGCATATACTTAAATAGTAAAGTATTAATCTTCCTATAATGTATATACTTAAATATTAAAATATTATTTTCCCTTTTTGACTATTTTTATGGGTTCATATTTTTATTAAAAAATAATAAATACTTTAACAAAATGTAAATTAATAATATTTAAGACATATTTTCTAGGTATTTATATATACATCAAATTCTATTTATTTTTTTTGAGAATTTGTAACCCAACATACCCATGTAAAATGGATTCTCTTTTCTCAAACTTATTTAGATAATACTTATACTTTCATTTTTAATATTAAATTTTTGGAAGGCCTTATAGAATGTAAATATGGTACATAGTCCAATTTATTTGAAATAATAAATTTTATATTATCACTCATGATAATATATACATATTTATTAACATTAATGTAATATAAACATAGTCATAATCAAAGTAGAATGTCTATCAATATATTAATTTCAAATGTACAAGAATGCGTTTGGCCCTTATCACATTAATAATACAATAAAAAATAATATTGAATATTTTTTTTCACCCATACCTTTCAAATTCTTATATAGATAATTAAAGAGGTTTAAGATAGTAAATAATCTCTATCTATAAAGATATTTTTTAAAAGTAGACAAATATTATTTTAAAGACAATGAATAAAAATATTGTTATTTATATTAAATTATAAATTATTTTTGAAGGATGATGTGCATATTAAATGTGTGATTATTTATAAAGTTTATTAATACACTTGTGTATCTTAGACTATACAAGTATATCTTAATACACATTAACATCCACCCTCAAGGTGTAATTTGTATAAGGAGAGGATGAATGAAAACACAATAACTTAAGTAACTTTAAAAATGAAGGTTTTGAATATATGTATGGAGTTAAACTCAATTCTAATTTAATCTAAAATTAGAGTTATATATCATCCAATATTTCCTATAATTACTAGTTGTAAATCTATTAGTGTTGTATGTGTGATTGATGATTAAATATGCACCAAATAACTTCAAATTAAGAAACTAAAACTTGTTATTTTTCCTTTATGAATACCTAAAATGTAAAATAAGAGATAAAAATATTAAAAATAAAATATTAAAATAAATTATTGTGCCACACTACCTTGTGTATCATTTTTTATTAATAAATAAAGGTTAAAGAATCATATTACAAGATAACTTGCATGACAAGTTATGTATAAATTTAACATAAATTAAAAACTAAATTAATATATTTAATTAATAACTAATTAATCTTAAAATATACTTAAATACAACTGAAATTAGATACAAGCAAATAATTTGATGTATTAATAAGATAAGGTCAACATACAAGAAGCCTTGCTCAATAAGTAACTAACTCATGAAACTTATTAAAGCTAAGCACCTAAATCCTAATAAAATAGGAATTTAATAAAAATAAATTTAATTTTAGTTAAATAAAATAAAAAATTAATACTCATCTCTTGGGGATTAATGGATAATAATTTAAGCTTAGTTAAGTACACATTCAATGAATTGTACTCTAAATGACACTTCTTGCTATTTTTTGAGAAGTTGTGTCCAAAATTAACCAAACAACTAATATAAGACACAAATAAATTAATTAAACTTCTCAATATAATAATAATCAAAACAAAATTAATCTAACAATAATAATTAAGTGTCCATATTGGCATCATACTCAACATTTCCTATTTTAGTGTAAATAGTATAAATGCCTACCATCTTTTTAAGTCGTCCATGAATCTCATTAAATAATACATTGGTGAAAAATATTTAAAAATTGATCTTAAATTCTCACATAATAAATTATAAAGTGTTTATAATTGACCAAGTATCTATAAAAAAGATGTTTGAGTTCAATATGCATGGTTATAACATGAAAAACTAAATTCTCGAATAGTCATATTGCCCTATTATTATCACAAAAAAAATGTTGGTTTGAATTGAGATTCTATAAAATTATCCAAGAGTATTATCATACATAATCCTTGAGTGAAACATGATGTAATAGATATATATTTAGCTTCATTAGAGGATAATACAACTGTAGCTTATTTATTTGAAGACCAAAAAACCAACCCACTTCCTAATGTCAAGCAATAACATGAAGTTGACTTCCTATCATGAAAAGATTCTATCCAATATTAATATATGTATAAAATTATACATAATTAAATTTATTATATAAAATTATTACCATTATTATATTTACCTCTTAAATATCTAAAAATTCTCTTCATTACTTGTAAATGCTTGAGAGATAGTTTGCCCATAAATCTATAAACTAGTGAAACCTCATAACTGAGATCAGGGCTTATCATAGTGAGATATATAAAACATATCACCATGATACTAAAATTATTTTCATATTATGAAATAATTACATCTTTTTTAGCCTTAAATTTTATTCACTTGTAATATGAGTGTTTTTGGGCTTCGAATCTTGAATATTGTACTTCTTTATCATGTCTTATGCATACTTGGCTTGATAAATGAATACATTCTCTTTATTTTGATAGAATTACATACTAATAAAATAATTTATAATTGAAATATAAATAATCTCAAATTATTATTTCATATTTTCCTTGAATCTATTCAACATCTCTATATAACTACATGTAAAGATCAAGTAATTTACATATAGACAAACATATAAAACTGTAGAACTCAATACTTATATGTAAATAGTTAGTTCATTTTTACTTCTTAAAAATCCTCGATTTGATAAACAACTATATTTTTTTGATTAAAAATATCATATATATTTTTTTATACCATAAATAATCTTTTTCAAATTATATACCAAAAATTATTTACGTTTTATCTCACAACTTTGTGGATCCCTAACATATACTTCTTCTTCAATCACTTCATTTAGGAATGCACTTTTGACATCTATTTTATGGATTTTAAATATTTTATGAACATATAAAAAAACTATTAGTAATATAATATATTAATGTGCCATAGGTGCATATGTTTTCTTATATTTAACCCCATATTTTTGTACAAATCTTTTTGCATCTAGTCTAACTTTTAGCTTATCTATTATTTTATCACCCTTGAATTTGGTCTTATAGACCACTTGATTACTATGGAATATTTATTTAATATAGGATGAAATAAATTACATGTATCATTCCTCTCAATATAATCTATATCTAATTTTATAGCATCAACCCATTATTTTTATTGACTAATTTCTACATAACTACTAGGTTCACTAGCCACATATGACAATGTAAACATAGTATTTTCATCATAAAAATCATAAAAAAAATTGTTGATGTTGAATTATTATGATAATTATATAATAATTATGATATAAAATTTTATTGGATATATTTTGATTCAACAAGCATTTGATATTATTTGGAGTTGATGAAGATAGCTGACTAACAACTTTTGAAAAGCTAGTATTTTTTGCAATTGAGCTAAAAACATGTGCAAGAATTTTTAAGCCCTCAAAATAATATTAAATGGGTTGAAACCATTAATTTATTATCTCATAAATAAATTATAATCATAAAAATATATCTAATTTTCAAAATAATTACAATCCATAAAAATAATTGTTGATTTACTAGTAGGATTATAAAACTTGTTTTCTTTGCTTTCATCATGATATCTTGTAAAATTATGATCAATAATATTATAATATCAATTTGGAGGGAAAAAACATCCTTTATTTCATCCTTACCTTGATTTATTATTATTTTAATGCTTCAATTTTATTCAACTTGGATGGACTTCCCATATCCCAATTGCATTTATATTTTGAACGAGTCATCAAACATGAAACCATCTTTGTGAATTTTAATGTTATTTGAGCAACCCAAATCAAGAAACCACCAATTATTTTATTTATCTACTCTCAAATTAAATTTTAAACAATAATATAATTACTCTTTAACTTCACTTTGTTTAACTTGGAAATCCATATTTTCATTCTCTTAATTAGCTTGATTCTTAGCTGCCAGTATTCTTTAATATTTTATAAGATGTCATAAGTTTTTTTAATAATTATAATTATTATTATTTTACCTAGTGAAGTTAGCTTTATATTTTAAATTTAAATTTTATTTTTTTTAATTACTTGATTATACTTTTTTTCCTTTTGTCTTTAAAACCTTTGCCTTGGTTTCAATTTCTTATTCTTGATATCTTGCATATCATCTTATATTATCCTCATGGGACAAGAGAGAACCCAAAAACTCATCAGAACTTGAATTTTTTATGTCCTTACACTCTTCAAGAGTGATAATAATATACAACCATATTTTAGATAAAGATCTCAAAAATCTACTTATTACAACACTATCTTGTATGGGTTTTCCATAAACCTCATTCTATGTAATAATTCATTTATCTTTATGCAATATTATCCAATTCATTCTTTATTTGACATTCTCAAATTCTGAAAATTTATTTTAAGGGTTTGTAGTTTTGATTCTATAATCTTATGTTATCCTTGATATAAAGTTTTAAAAGCATTACATGGATCATGAGAATTATTGGATCCTATAATTCTTGTATAAATGCTTAGATTTATAGAAATTTAAAGATAAAAGAAAGATTATGCATCCTCCTTTTATTTATCACTTTTTTTCTTTTATGATTTTATGTCAAGGTGTTACAATATTGAGATGATGTGTACCCATAGAGAAAATTATGTAAAAATACTTTCCATACAATAATTCTCTTCAATTAATGTCCAATATGTAAATTTGTCACCTTTGAAAACATGAATATTCATGGAAGTAGAATTCATTGAAGCCATTATTTCTTATGATACTGTCTTGAAACCATTTTTAGCCTTTATTAAACTTGTATTTAATACCAAATTAACTTTTTAATATATGAAAGGATTAAAAATAAGATTATATTTAATCTAAAAATGAAGTTTTATATCATCCAATCTATCCCAAAATTACTATTTGTAAATCTAATAGCGTTGTAAGTGTGATTGATGATTGAATATGCACTACATAACTTCATATTAAGATAATAAACCTTGATGATTTTATTTTTTGAATAATTGAAGTCAAAAAATAATAGATAACAATATGTAAAAATAATTTCCAAAAAGAATGATTGTGCCTCACTATGTTGTGGATAATTCTTTATTAATAAGTAAGGGCTAAAATAATCCTATTACAAGATACATTATATGATAAGTTATGTCTAAATTAAGCATGCAGTGAAAAATAAATTAAGTTATTTAATTAAAAAATAAGTAATCTAAAAATATACTTATAAAAATAAATTAAAATATAAATAAAAGTATATCCAAGAAAATAATTTGACTAATTAACAAGATAAGGTCAACATACAGGAAATATTACTCAATAAGTAAGCAACTCAGGCAACCTAGTCAAATTATGTGCCCAAAATCTCTATAAAATATTAATTAACTTAAAATAAACTTAATTTAATGTAAATAAAAATAAAAATTCTATCCCACATATTGGAGAGGAATGGTAACAATTAAATCTTAGTTAAATACACATTCAATGAATTGCATTCTAAGTGGTACTTCTAACTATTTTTTATAAAGTTCCCTAAAAGTGTCCAAAATTTACCAAAAAACTAATATAAGATATAACTAAATTAAATAAATTTTATAAAATAATAAAACTTTAAATAATTTTAATCTAACACTAATAATAAAGTACCCATATTGGCATCATACTCAATATTCCCCCCTTTGATGTAAATTGTATGTCATAATACACACTAACATCCACTATAAAACTTTACTTTGTAAAAGGGGAGAACAAATGAAAATAAAATATCCTACATAAGATTAAAATAATAATTAAAGAGTGGCCAATAACACTTTATTTAATATAAACTTAGATAAAGTGATTAAAACCTTTAGATATGAGTCTTGAGAACTAAGCCATCAAAACTTATCTTTTAATTATTTTTTGTACTTTTCAACTTGTGACCATTTTTTAGTCCCATACATTTATTCTATTGTTAGATTTTTTATGCTACTATGTATTAATTAAAAATAAACATATCTTTATATATACAAAGTTATGTTATAGTTAATTTTATCAAGTGTTACCAATCAATAATCTCAATTAGCATATACCTTGCCTTATCAAGAGCTATTGAGCTACACTACATATCAAATTATAAGAACAAAAATTATGAAGCATTCTGTAAATAAATTTAAACTTACATTTATGGCACTAAGGGTTTAAATAGTATAAATAACATATATTTATAATATCACCATTATACACACATACCTAGGATGGATAACTACATGCAAGTCTGAGACCTTCTTCAAAGTATATGTCTATGTAGGCAACATAAACCAAAAATAAGGTTGTTAAGGTTAACTCTACTCATGTGATAACACATTTTTATCAAGTTGCATGAGGTAAAAGGAAATAGATCTATGGTTTTACTTATTGGCTAGACTCTACACACATTCTGAAGGATAAAATAGACCTACATGTGACCCCACATTTTTAGTAAAGGCTTAGTGTCATTACCACACATATTTTAGATTGGACACATGTGACAAACCTAGACACCTATATTGATGCTAGTGTTGAGAACCTAATGTAAGTGTATAGGAGATAAAAATAGTTATAACATGAATAAAATAAAATAAAATGTCTAATCACTATCCTAATATGATTTCAAATCTCTATTATAGCTCATAATATAATGTACAATAAGATACACTCTTTTTAACCCTTGGTCATATACTATTTTTTTGTATTTATTTCACATGGTTTGATATGTAAATTACATTATATGTTATATATTATTTAATTTTTAATAGTTTCATATTTATTTCAAATAATTTTATATTCATAGTGCATTTATTTATTGAACCCTTTAGCATAAAACATTACGGTGAACTCAACCTTTGTTCTTATGTGAGCCAAACCCTAATATTTCATTTAGGGTTTCTCCTTCTACAAAAAATCATTTTCATATTATTGTATTATTTTTCATATCTAATTTGTTTCATGTGCATAAATTAAGTAATGTTTTCTTTTATGTTTGATCTAGGATTTGTTTTTCTCTTTTATGTGGTTACATCCAAATTTTTAGACTTCATCAACATGTTTACATCTACTACAAGCTTTAGGAAACCCCATTTTTTAGATATTTGGTTTAATATTCCTAATGAGTAATGTATTTAATATGAGGATATTATGAAATATAAATAAATTAATCAATCCTCCTCCTTTACTTATAACTATGTAAATATAAAAATTAATGATGGAAATGCAAATCCAAATTACTATGTTGAAAATCATAACATGTTGTCATATGATTATGAGTGTGATTATACCCCTATTGAATGTAAATATGAGAATGATAGTTATCCTATCTCTTCTATTTATAATGGATAAAACACTAAATTTTTAAAAATGATCAATTTTTTTAGTGCATCACATATAGATGATACAATAAACATGTAATAAATTAACACTTATGATGTTGAAAGTAACAATGTTTCATGCAAAAAATCTCAAGATGAACAAAAAATTAAACATTTTTATTTATTTTAAAATAATTCAAGTGGTGATTAAAGTGAATTTGGGACTTATTTCTAAAGTAATGATAATATTTAAAATCTTGTTCCTTCTTTAAATTACTCGAGTGAACTTAGTGAAAATTATTCTCTTTCTATAACTTTTAATGATCAGCATGAATGTATTACTTCTTCCCCGATCTTAACTACTTGGAAAGATGAAAATGAAAATGAAAAATCTCCCAACCATTAATTAAAAATTCAATTCTTTGATGCATCAACATTCTCAAATACAATCGTTACATCTCATTCTAAACTTGTACAATATAATAAAAATAAAATCAAAAGTCTATTGCATGATAAAAATGACAATGTTGAACCAAATGTTTTTTTCATATGACTCTAATGTACCAAAAATATAAATTAGCATTTCATTTTCTCTACCTCCTTTTTTTTTACCTCATAATTTAAAAAGAATATTTCATTATTCCTTTTTATTGTAAATCAAGTAGAAAATGTCACTCCTTCTCCTTTACATTTTTAATTCAAAACAATGCTTCAAATTTAGATAAAGAAAATGAATCCACATCTCTTACTCCTCTTTTATATCATAACATAGCAAGCACAAAAAAGAGTGGCATTAACCTTCATGACATTAAACATGTTTTAATTTATTCCTTAGAAACTAATTCTCCTCTACTTAATGTTTCTAGACCACATAGTGATCATATCCTAAAATACAATAATTTTTTTAAAGAGCCTAGTATTCATATGCTTCATATCGATGTGAAATTACAATAGGTGGGTAAATATTCAACCTCTTTACCAAAATATCCTAGTGATATTTTATATCTATTGACTATCATGAGGGATTTTACAAAAGAAATTACTATTCTTAAGTTGAAAGTTTCCTCCCATAAGGCTACCTTTAATGATAATATCTTAAAGCACCAATACCTTACTAGAGATGTTTTGGACTATTCACATCCTTTGACATTTATCATGCATATGTTCTCTTCCTTTAACAGAAAAGGATATCTTTCAACTTGTTTGATGCAATATATACACACCTTTGAAAAAATGAGATAAAGATGGATGATTGTTATTAAAATAATTCCATTTAATTCTAATTTAAGAGGTGCTTGATTGGTTATATACTCTTTCAAATGGTTCATTATCAACCTTTAAAAAAATCTAGGATGTATTATAATCTAATTTACATAGTCATAAATTACCCAAGCTACCATTGAAAATTTTTCAAGCCTTAACTCCAATGAGAATGAATACCTTCAAGATTATGTCATTAGATTTAATGATATCTTATATTCCTCACATGACACCCCCTTGGATTTGAAATTTAAATACATATATATCAAGGGTATTCTTTCTCCACTTAGATAATTATAATTTCATAATCCATTTGCTTCATTCAATATTTAATATTGGTATGTGCATAAATATACATGTACTTTGACTAATACCAAAACATAATTACCTATTTTCCCACCAAAAGACAAAAATGTAACAAAATGATTACCCAAAACAAAGCAACAAACCCAAAAGATTTAGGAATAACTTAAAATACCTTATTTAAAAATATTAATGGCTACAAATGAACCTATAATAAAGGTTTTAAATAAGGGTAAGGAAATTGCATACATAAAACCTTCTACAGTTCAAACCTATATATGTACCAAACAACCATCACTTTAATTTGATTGGTTCAAAGATCAACCTCATGATATATTACATACATTATTGTCTAAGATATTGATTACTCTTCCTCATAACTATTACCATCCACCACATATATTTTAAAAGGTAAAAGACATCCATGTTTCACTTACCTTGGTAATAACAAATAATTATTTTTATGTGTTAAAATACAAAATTATCCAACTTGCAGACCAAGGGATCATTTAATTTTAAAAATATACATCCAGGTCTCTTTCCCCTTCTTTTTATATATTTATTATAATAGGGTCAAGACATCCCATACACTTTTTATAAGGAATGTGCCATCCATTAACCTTCACATAAGTCAACCACTAGTCCAAGTACTTCTTGTAGTGTACACTCTACCAAGATTGATTTCTCCCACATTGATCCTATAAAGGAAAAATTGGTTGATCATAATATTGATATATGGACACAAGGAGGAGACATGGATACACATTTCATATAACCTACTCACATATTCACAAATTATATTTGGCTACTTAAACCAATACATACGCATATAAACCAAATGAATACATGTTATATGGGTATAGATACATTAGTTCTAATGTGTTTTAACCTTTAGGGTTTTACTAATGTAAATCCTAGGTTTAATTAAAGTATTAAGTTGTATAAATCTATGAAATAATATGAAATTAATAACTATTGATTTGTTACAAAATTTTACTTTCTTTGACTTTCTAAAAATAGTAATAAATATGTGCAAATAAAGACTTATCTAGAAAACACTTGGCACAAAATATCTAAGTACTAAAAACTAAGATAAAAATAAGTTTGAGTGTCATCAATAGGATCTATAATTCATATCTTCTTATGGATAGTATCACCACACTTAGACAATAGCACCATGTGGCTCTAGTGTCGTAAAAATGGTGTTAGTGTCCTTTGTGTAGGATTATTCCTAAATTATGGTACACCTTTGCCTATGGTTATGGGTTATGTTCCTATGTGCATGAAGTTTTAAACTCTCTATTATGCCTATATTAACTAATTTATGATAGTAAACCTAATCCTCCTTGAAAGTATGGCATGAGCTAAAAATGTGTGTTCGTTAGTAGGATAGGTTGGACATCCTCAACACCTCACTGTGAAGAGAGTTTCCTACATACCAATACTTTGAGGAGGGATAAAGAATGATATAGTTATCCCATATGATTTCTTAATCCAAGTGTAAGTGAATTCTATAATGATAGTGGTATTGAATTCTTTGAGTGTTCTTGAGATTGGAAATCTTAAAAATCTAGGCTTAGGGTAGTTATACATGGTAATGTGTAGAAGTAGGGAAAAATAGGGATTAATAACCTTGATTTTGCTCAACTTTTTTCTTGTTGGAATAGGTATTTTGTATCTATTTTCCATCTATTGGATAGAGGTATATAGTGTTTCATATATTACGTGGATAATAAAATGTGCTTAAGCCAACTTTAAGAGGGTTTAACTTTTGAAAATATATCCATTCAGAGAAGGGTTAGGGTAAGGGACACTAGTGCCATGTGGCTCTAGTGTGCTTAGTGTGGTGCTAATGTCCAACTAGTAGGTTTTTGGGCATGAAGGGACAAGATTTGGGAATGAAGTTCTGAGACTATGTTTTAGCTGACTAGGGATGCTTTTGGTCAGAAAAAAGGTAGGAAAAGTGTGATAAAAATGCAACAATGACTAGTATAAATGAAAAAGAATCATACCTAGACTTAAGAAGTAAAGCCCATGTAGCTGAGTCTGAGTATGTGAAGTTGGGTCTGTGTATGTGAAGCATGATCTAAAGCATGAACTATAATGAAACATGCATAAAATATTCCTTACTTAAGAGATATAAAAATCAAAAGACTATGTTGAATAAACAAGTAACTGAGCGAAGCTAAGTAAAGAGATAAGAAAGAGGAAAGGAATGAATATGACTTGTTGGGTACATGATCCAATGCATGAACCTCATGACAACCTATGTGTGTATACATAGTGATCAAATCATTGAATAACTTGGACTAAGATGATATAATTCTCAATCCTCATATGTGGGTGGATAAATAACTCAACTAGGCTATGAGTCCATCATTTCCTACCCTTGCTTGGTGGATCATGACCTATGAATAACTTAGATTAGACTGAAAGTGTGTCTAACCCTCTCATGTGGTTGGCTCAAGAAATCAAGTAGGATATGAATCCATCATTACCCACCTATGTGTATTAGATGCATCTAAAACTAAATTATGCAAAGTGATGGAAATATCTAACTCGGTATATCTAACTATGTATATCAACTTCATAACCACTCTGGTACATTAGGCAGCTCTTGGACACTTGGGAATGCTAACCAATGCATATAGATAAAGGCATGAAATTGATGACTACCAAGAATATGATATAAAGTGTGTAAAATTTAGAAAATGACATGGAGTTTTCCATTCCTTTTGATCAATATGTGTGTATATGAAAACTATGTGCCGCACATAAGAATCTAATCTGATATATGAGTATACTAATTTTGGACTGAGTTTTAATAAGTGTATCTAAGTATATGAACTAAGTATGGTAATGATAATTCCATGCATGATACCCCTAATCTGAGAAAATGATATGAATATGAGCTAAACTAGTGTGAATATGAGTAAAATCTAAGCATAACTATCAAACCTATAGTTGTATCTATGCAAACTTTTATTGTACATGGTGTACTATTCTAGCTAATCTAAACTACCCTAAAAATATGTCTATTAGATAGAAGTGCCATATCTTAGATAATAGTTTCATGTGGTGCTAGTGTCCTTATTTGGGTGATAATGTTTTTCTAGTCTAAAATGAGTCACTATACTAATTTCTGATTCTCTATCTTTTCTTGTGTTTTACTTGTGTCTGATTTTCTAAAACTAAGCCTATGTGCTGAAAAATGTTCTATGAATGCAATGTAGGATCCTAATCTATATGAAAAACCCCTCTTTTGAGGATATTTATTAAACCTATGCAATAACTATCCTCAAAATAAATATCTCTATAAAATGTGTTAGTTGGAGCATATATGATAATTGTGTTATAATCCAATACAATGTACAAACATAACATCAAAATATAAAAGAATTTGAGCATAAGTATGTAATGTAAGATGTCTGCTTTGTCTATCATTAAAAAAAGGTGTCAAAATAGATGTAATTAGTGTGTATAATAAAAAATATGAGTAGCTACCTAGGGGAATGGGGTATGATGTCCATCATGGCACCCAAGTAGGAAGGGTAGATGCATGAGGTCCCTCATGAAATCAAGAAATGATCTGTAACATAAAGCATACATAAAAAACACATAAGGCACACAAAATAGGCCAAGGGGCCACAATACAAGGGACAGGGTCACATGTCACTAAATCTGAGAAAAGAAGACATATAAGGACATGTTCAAATATCTTCATAGAAAATCAGGAAAGCACAAACAAGGGATGTGGGCACATGTCTAAGGCATACGTGAATAAAAGTGGTGTAGAGACAAATAATAATGGCATATTCAAATTCCCTTAAATAGAAGCATAAAGAACAAAATCAAGTCTAAACTAGGAAAGATATATATATATATATATATATGAAAGCATACATTAATGTATTAAAAATATTGTAAGATTTAGGATGTACATATGTTGAGTTTAAAATATGGCATTTTTTTTATTATGAGTAGTAATGATCAATATAATGATAAAACAATGCAAAAAATGCAATGTATAGAATGTAAAGATGGAACATTGTAATAGAAACTTTGTATAAGATTCCCCCAAGTGGGTGGATGTATCAAATGAATAGTATCAAATTGGTGTATATGCCACCAATGGGTAGATGATAGAATGTCTAAATCAATTTAGTGGACTTGAGTCCTATAAGCAATCTGCAAGCACCCAACAAAAACAAGTGAAACATATATATATTATAAAAATAACTATATTAAGATAGATAGAATTTGTAGTGTTTGGAAAATATAAGAAATTTAAACATAACATTGCATATAATCTATAAATTTTGAGTTTTATAAGTAATATTTCAATGTTTTTGTGTTTTGGTATGATATATTATTTTTATATTTCTAGATATAGGCTATGTATAATCAAATGAAAATAAAAAAATGTACAATGAGAAAGGGAAAAGAAAGTATATATAAGGGGGTAAGAACCATACTAACTAATGAGTCTCATGGGAAAATCACTATCACTATGACCTATGCCAGATAAGGGAACCGTGATCATGCATGTTATGTGAAATGGAAAATGTAATCCAAAAGTATACTATGCAGAGTAATTTATGTATGTATCTCCCTATGTAGTGGTGTTATGAATCTATGTCACTAACTGTGATGACCTATGAAGTGTAGGGGTCTTGGGAACCAATATGGTATAATAACCTATAGGTGGCATAGGTGCCCTATGTTGAGAACCCTAAAAAACCAATAATACTGATCTTGACATAAACTGAGTATAAGGAAGTCCTATTGAATTTGTTACATATCTCTGATGTAGGGATCTCTCTAATAATGGTCTCTATGGGAGAGTATGCCTATGTGTTGATACCATAGGAGTAGATATTGCCTACACTGATGGCTCTAGTGAACACTATGATGTATTCATATTAATTATAATCTAAACTATAACTGCTAACTATGAAATATCTGGTAATAGTACTAGAAATATAACTGGTGATTGTGTTGTAACTACCTATGGGATGGGTAGAGGATACTCATAAGGGATACCCTCAAATTTGACTGCCTAATTTGAGCATAAATATTGCAATCATACATGTACTATAGATGGTATGGCTCAAATCTATTGTAAACATGACCTACCCAATAACATATCAAATACACCTACACTAGGTACTATTAGGAATCGGGTGGCTATATGTATTGGTCCAACCTATAATGGAAGCACAATATCCTTCATGGAGATCTTAACGTGACCACTAAAACCACTAATTATTTATCTATGGGGAATATATCTTTCTCTGAATACCCCAAATGCTAAAAAAATTTCATACTACACATGTTAATGTTTGACCCATTATCAAACATAATACTCTGGATAGGATGATGATCTATGTATACTTGTGTAAAGAGTACATACAAATCTATATCATCATCAACAACCTCCTAATTTAAGAATATGATGAGTGATCTAGTAGAGTTATAGTATGGTACATGCCAATAATTTTTTGCAATGGATGTGCCTTTTCTATAACAGTATGATATGAAGCTAGTGGTGGATGTGCCTGGTATGTGTAGTGACCCCCTGATGTGCTCCCTCCCTCATTTATTGTGTTTTTTAGAAATGGATATTATAATATCTTTAATGATTTAAATTATTTTTATTGTGATTTTAGTGTCTCTATGGGTGTGCCCGCATCAATAATATTATCCTCAATCATATCTTGTATGTTATGCACTAGGTTTATGCATATGTTGGTTATATGGTCTAGTGCCCTATGATACTAATATAATATATTAGAATCATAGTTATTTGGAAGAGGCCATGTCATATCAACATATTTAATGGGAGGGAAAGATATGGCATTGCATTCTAAGAGCTACTATAAAACCTATGATGGTGATTTTGGAATGTTGGTGAAGATTCAATGTTGAGGAGTAGATAAAACTAATTTAGGATATGGCTTGAAAGCTACGTTGACTATAGCCATTTGATAACTCTTATTCTCATTATCCCTTACCATATATAGAGGCCTATTTAAACTCTTAATAGTTTATTCTAATACATTGGTATACTTGAGTTGTCCCATTAATATGAGTGTATCCTCTCTTTCTTTTATTGTGTGGCACAAATATGTAAATATAGGAAACTTATTGAATAAGATAGCTTCATGTAATTTTGGTAAAAGACTTTATCTAAATATTTTGTAAATCTATCTTCCTACCATGGGGCTAGTCAATTTGGCTAATATAGTCTTGTATCATAAGACATAATTTATGATAGGATCATTTGACTTTTGTTTTATATGTGACACTTGGGCATATGATATCTTATCACTGATATTGATAGAGAAATGTGCTAAAAACATGTTGGCCAAAGGATTAAATGATGTGATAGATTGATTTGGTAAATCATAAAATAATTATAGGGCATAATATTTTTAATTACATGGAAATAGCTTTATGAGAATCCAATCATTTGACATGTCATTTTGTGTGAAAAACTCTAAGATGGTGCTCTAGGTCACACTTACCATCATATAATGTAAGCTTAGGTGCTACAAAACTGAATTGTAAGGGAGTTGATGCTATGTGATGTGCCAAAGCTATATGCAAGAGAATATT